>OZ017772.1:27770275-28370275 GCA_963969385.1 Philonicus albiceps | reverse complement strand
CATAAACCATACCAATTTATTTGATTACATTGGCAATTATTGAATTTGTTTGTGGACTGATTTTACCTCAAATTCTACAAGCGCTGGCTTCTCCTTTAAAAAAATATCTCCTCACTCCCCAATAATCCCCAATAATCTATTAATAACTCCGTTGACATTTTTTACGACATTTTATTTAATTAAAGAGCTTTGATCCGTCCGCAACAAAATACATAAACTATGATAGTCCTACCTCATTTCTCGATCCGACCCGGACTACTCTTATCTTACTTTTTCATCTCTCTTCATCGAACGTTGCGAATCTTTTTGCAATGAATATCTGAACTGCATGCAATTTGAACTTATTTCTGATCTTAAGCAATTTTACAACTTTATTGATATAAAAATAAACCCAATGGATACCCGTCAACCCTCAAACCATAGCTAACCTATTCGCTTGTTTTTTTTTCAGTCAATCATTCAGCGATTAAGTGCCTGATCCGGATCCTCATTACTATCGCCATATGCAAAACTACTCGCAAACATCCCTAATATCAATTGGCATTAATCCTTCTCTTTTATCAGAAGGTGTTTTTCTACAAAAAAGGTTGTAAAAGTGAATTAATTACTTTCTCATTGCTAAACTTTCCTGCATTCCGAAACTTTTCGAAAGCCCCGTCTAAGGCTTTATACTCTTCCATTGCAAATCCATTCTTTCCCCTGCCCAACACAGTTTCCTGTAATGCACGACTACTAACTTGGCAGTCCAAAAGTATTTCCAGCGCATCTGACTCTGTATTTCTTCAAGCTGACTTACTCAGCTTTTCCACCTGGTACTCAAAAAACTTTTTGAACTTTAACATCAGCAAGTGCTAATCAATCACCTATTCCCGCAAACGCCTCCTCATTACTCCTCAGACATATTTTCTCTCTAGTGAATCAATTCCATCTTCCTTCCCTGATTTGGGCAATATCTGCGATAGCGAACTCAATTTTCGTTCTCACATCAATCATATCGTGAATAAAGCCAACTCAGCTCTAGACTTTGTCAATGAATTCTCTAACCCCTATGTCACTAAAGCTCTTTACTTCTGTTTTATCAGACCCCTACTTGTATATGTCTCTCAGGTCTTGTCACTCTCTCAGCCAGCACTCATTAGTAGTAGGTTTCTTCGTTTTGCGTTGAGCGGCCTTCCTTGGGTTGATAACTTTAATTTTCCTCCTTATGAGCATCAATTGAAATTGACGCGGGCATACTCTACCTCCATCAAGTCGTAACTGGTTCCATCGACTGCCCCGAATTTCTACATAGCATCTCGCTTAACACCAACCCCCGCAATGTGAGATTCATTCCACTCTTCCGCTTAAACACCCACGGTACCAACTGCGGTCACTTTGAACCCTTTGCGTGAATGCTAGTTATAGTGAAGTTAACTATACCACAAAACACCCCTTATATCATCTACCCACTATCTTAATTAGATGCAAGAAAAGATTCAAATTCTTCACAAGATTGTTATAATTTAATTTTTCAATAAAAGTTTCGCAGCAACAGTATTTAGAAGCCGTGATTAATTCAACTTTGACCTAGACAATGCTATAGTAATTCACATAATTCAACAGCTTTCAATGGAGGAGTTTAAAGCTAACAGGCATAATTTTGTTACTAGTCGTTTGAATAAACCAGTTTTGACATCTACTGCCCGTACGAGACTACCACTTTTCGGATACGTTTTTACAATTCTTCCCAGTGTCCATCGCCCACATGAAAGTTTTATGTCTTTAAACAAAACAATATCCCCAATTTTGAGATTAAGTGAAGTTTTTGTCCATTTGGGCCGATCATAAAGGCGCGAACAGCAATACCCATAATCCAGCTCCACCAGTACTGGGACTTCTCGACGTGATTCCTGACTGTGTAGATGCAGTTAGTTGTCTTACGGAAAGCTTGCCTCGCAGATCAGCTCGACTATAGGAGAGAGAGCACCAAGACGCCTTATCCGGGCGTTAAGGGGTGTATTGTATAGCAGTTCTATCGGCTGTACGAACACACGTGCTTTCATTAGTTTTACGAATTACTAATTGCATTGAATTATATCGATCAGAATGCAGGCATATATTATGTCGTATCTACGTGTATTCATTAAATGTGTGGTGCTGCAATTACTTGAAGACCAGTTCCTTGTTCTCTTATAATAAGAGGATAGTGCACGGTGATGCTAGATGGCAACTTTTGGGCGCTGTGGAATTCAGCGAGTATCCAAACACCCTCCCTGCCTTTAAATAAGGTTTTAATTACAGCGTTTGTGTATAAATTCGGACAGCATGCGTCATTTGCCACGAACCCTTTGCCTTGCAGTTTACGGCGTTGAGATGTTTAGTAGCTTCAGTTAGAGGTGTCTTCTCGGGTTTCAGAACACCGCAATTTGCGATGACGACACGCTCTTCTAACAAGAACTTACCCGATACTTCTTAATTGTGGCAACCACCCTTTTTACTTGAGTCTGTGAGGGAATGGTTTTGCCAGCTATTGATAATTCCAACAATTCTACACAATTGTTGTGTGCGTAGTACTGCTTGTAGGGTAACGGCTGAGGTTGGAGGTGAGGGCACTCAAAACACTTAACTCGTTTTAATTGACTAATTTACGTTTATTAATATTATTAATTGAATCGCGGGGCACAATTCTGCCTACTTTCGCTTAATCTTAAATGAACAACAATCGTTTCAATCAATCCTCCCGGATTGATTGGAAAATACAAATTTAGTTGCTTGAATATTTTCATGCATAACAGAATAGTGATGTACGTCGTGCGGGGATATCTCGTGAATTCCTTTTTCCTCATTTTTTATGAGTTTTTCAATGCTTTGACTCAGGTCGTCTAATGCGCGGTGATTGTGGTTTTTTAACGTGATAGTGTTTGGGATGGCTATTTCCACTTGGCGGATTGGGCTAGCTCTGTGAGATTTAGAGGGAGATACGAGCTATTAAAGGTCGTAGCTTTGTGGGAATGCCCGTATAGGGTCTCCGCGTATATAGTAGACAGGGGATATTTCGAAAATTCTCTGTCCGCTCAAGGACAGTGGGCTTATATTTCCTCCGCAGAGGTTGTCTAGTGTCCTGGATCTTTTTAAGCTAAACAGCCATTGGTTTGGATTAGATAATTGTATCCAGATAGATTCTGTTTGCACGGCAGGGGTTTCGCACTCTGGAGGAACTTTGGTTGGGTGTTTTAGTAATTTTATCTAACATGAATTATGGCCCGCATTCTGGTTGTAGATTGGGTACGTTATTCTGCACAGTCAAGTCTTGCTGGACAATTTGTAGCAAGAGGTGAGTTTGTTTTCTGTTATTGGGTATTGCTTTTCGCAGCTCATGTTTACCAGCAAATTGTCGGTGGAGGGTCTCATATATATATAAAGGTATCCCTGATGTAAGATAAGGGATTAAGACAGGCAAAGAGGTTAATACAGCAGTACATTATTATATACACAGGACACTACCAATTAAGGTATCACCCGAAAAAAATGGGTAAAGTAGATGATGACGCTTGTCGTTTCTGCCTTGAAGACGACGAGACGGCAGAAGATAATCTCTGATACTGCGAAGCTCTTAGTCGACTGCCGCTGACACACCTATAGGCTGCTTTTAGCACCCTCGAGGAAGTATCAAAGGCAATCCCCGATCCATCCGACCATCTCTGGTCGCAGTACTAGAGAGGGGCTAGAAAGTCCTACGACCCCCCTTATGAATTATAATTACAATTACAAATACCTTATGTAAATTTTGAAGAGGATAACCTTGTAGTTGAAAGAGTGTAGTGGTTAGAGCTAGGAGGATCCTAGTCTCAATAATGATCTTGTTATTTATTCTTGACGCAGTTCCTTGACTAACTTGATACAAGCCTATTAAAGAGTTCTTGGAATCAATAATGGGGATTGAGGTCCTATGGGGAAGGTTTTGCTTGATAATGACCATGACTTCTTTGAACTGCTGAGGCGTTATAATTATGAGATTCGAAATACCGTGTTTTGCGTCTAAGAGCATGTCAACGGTCTCATAAGGGATTTACGTCGGTGACAATGTTCGAGACCTAGTTCTATAATAGCGAGATCTGCTTGTTCCGCTATCTTTAAAGTGATTTTAAGGGGTTTCTCTAAACCCCTCTCCAAACAGAGTTTTGCTGAGACTACCATACCTATTGCATTAAACAGCAACAGCGTTTATTTCGGTGATAGTGCGGTTCTAGGATTTCGTTAGTCTGTTTGACCTCGTGTACTAGTTTTTTGACATTTATGGATAAAGCCTGACAATGGTCGCTTAATTGGGGAACGATAACGAGCCTTTTACACAAATTATCAGTGTCTTTGGTTAGTCCAGTTATTAACCTTAGTTCGTAGTAATAGTCCCATAAGTCGTAATATGTGACTAGTTTCCATTCCGCGTTGTATAGTTGCGCATTGCCATATTCTTCAAAGTAGATTCCAGGTGAAGATGCGAGTAGGGTGATCTCTGTTCCTCCGGTAAGAGTGATTAGTGCAAGTCATTTTACCTGTCAGTAAAAGAAGAAAGGGAACAGTTATTCCTGGAATGACTTTAGGAGATTGTTGTGCAGTTTTTTATTTTTATTTCCGACTTTAACTACGGAATTTTCGGAAGAAGGCACGTCCACTATTTCGTATGGCCCTTCCCATAGGGGTGCCAATTTATTCTACCGAGTGTTATTTGTTACTAAGACCCTGTCTCCGATGATATAGGTATTAGGTCGGGAGTTCCGGTCATAATAGTCTTTTAAGGTGTTTTTATAATGGAGGAGATTCTCTTGGGCTACTTCATATGACTGTTGTAATGAGGTGGAGATTTCGGCGGGAAATCCGTGCAATAATTCATGAGGAGTGTACCCAGTACTCGTATGTACTGAGTTGTTATAAGTGGGTTGGTTGACACATAGTGTCGTATTTCAAACACCCTGTTTCATCCGTTGAATCAGCGTTCAACGATTCACCAAACTAATTTTACTTGACACGAAACCCTCTTCACGGGGTGCTAAAAGGGAGTCACCCATTAAAAAACATCCAGGACCCGGAGATGTCCTGGGCCATCAGCGAGTGGGCAAAGCGGTCGAGAGTTAAAAAACGCTCATATTTAGGTTACCAAGGTATATAGGTACATTTGTTCGAAGATTAGGTTGACTTTTCCGATTATGCGTTTCAAGTGAAATTTCACCGACTTCACCCCAGCCTCCCATAACCCCTCAAAATTCGAGGATGACGGAAGATTGAAATGCAATTTCCCTTAATTACAATTTCATGCTCGGAACAGTTTTGTTGTATGTTAGTTAAGTTAATATTTTTTTTAAATTATTAGGTCGTCGAATATTCTTTCAATTACTGATTCGGTACTAAGCCTAAATGTACACGTTTTATTATTGTTGAATAAATTTCTAATACAAATATTGGGGTGTGGTTTTAAATTTTTTTTTTGTAACATTTGCTAGTTGTTACTCTACACGATATTACTTTGAATAATTTGTTCGGTTTTTTCTATGCCTAGCATTTCATATTTGTTATTTGGGAGTTGTAGTGTTTGCGATTGATAAAATGGGCCGGGATTAAAAAGAATGCACACTTTGGACTTAATAATAGAATATATATATTTCATTCCGCGTAAATATAAATTTGTTCTCCTCCACCGTGGTGAGTGCTCGAGCTAGACAGACTGACTGTTCTAGTTTTGGCTTTGCTACTACTTTAGTGTAACCTAACTGTTAGCTAGCGACTCCGAGAACTCTGAGCTAATCTCTCATGTCAGCCTGTGATACATACCTACTCTTTTGTTTTTGCTTTAATATTTTGAATATTCTACATCTCCCCCAAAATTCATTCTGTCCATAAGCATATTTTTACACAATATTATCAAAAGTCATTGTAATTATAATTCAATTGTTTAGTCCAATATAATAGAATGGTAGACTAATAGAAATGACTTAGACTAACATTTTGCAATTCACTTAGAGGAAAGTGCCATATCGCGAATGTCGTGCTTCCGATACTTAATAACGCAGTCTTAAAAATTTCGAATTTCTCCTCACTGTACTCCCGTTTTCAAGCTTGACCCAATAAGATCGCGGCGCTTTGTCTTTACGCACCACCTCAGCTTCTTTCCATATTTTCCCCTCAAGGACCCAAACTTTCTAACCAGATTTGTTATAGTGTTTTCGATTTTGTTCGGCGTTTCTTTTTAATACGCTAGACATCTATTCAAATGATTTTTTCTTAAACAATGACGATTTTGCTGGGATTAGAGTCCTACATTTTCTCCCAAACAGTAGTTCACTAGGCGATACATTTGATCCTTTAATAGGAGTATTTCTGTACTCTAGTAGTACTTTCCACATTTCTCCTTTATCATCAGCAATTTTGTTAATAAAGGATTTAGCCACTTGGACATACTTCCCTGCCAGCCCATTTGATTGGGGGTAATGTGGACTTGAGGTGACCACTTCTATATCTAAATCTCTTGAAAATTGTTTGAAAGAATACGAATTAAAAGGCATAATGTCAGCTACAATTATTCGGGGAATTTCATGAATAGAAAATATGTCTTTAAGCTTTTTAATTTCAATTTCTGCAGTCTTTTTGGAGAGTTCAATAATATCCAAATATTTTGTGAAATAATCAACAACAATGAGAAAAGACTTGCTGTTTATTTCCATTATATCCATGCCAACTTTAAAATAAGGTAATTCAGGAATGTCGTGGGAGATCAGTGGTTCTTTGATATTTGCTTGTCTATATTTCTGGCATATTGTGCATTTTGCTATAAGATTTTCGATGGCTTCATTTAAGCCCGGCCAGTAAACAAGATTTCTTGCTCTTTCCTTCGTTTTTACGATACCTAGGTGTGGCTCATGTAATCTTCTTAATATCTCCCCTTGCAAGGAGGTAGTTACAACAATACAATTATTTAGGAATATTATAATATCTTCTAGAAAAATATCCCCGCGTAATTTCCAAAAATATTTTATTTTTTCTTTTAATTGGTTTTTTTTTTGGGCCACCCGTTTTCTACTACTTTTCTAAGCTCTGACAAAACTGGGTCTTTTTCCGTCTATTCTTTAAAAATTTTTTTCTTCTCGTTACATTGCTACTATGCACTACCTCGTTCAAATCCTTTATTTCAGGCTCGCTTGGCTTTACCGGAAAATTTCTTGATAATAAGTCTCATATCACTAAATATTTTCCTGTTATATCATACTTAAACAACCTTAATTTCATACGTTGCAACATAGGAGCACTAACTTGCCCCATTTCTTTGTCAAAAATCCCGAGTAATGGTTTGTGGTCAGTAATTACCGTCATAGGCCTTCCATAAATGAGCTTGTGGTATTTTGTACACGCAAATACAATTGCTAGAAGCTCCTTATCAATTTGTCCGTAATTAATTTCCGCATTGCTTAAGCTGCGTGAAGCAAAACTCACTGGCTTATCATCTTGAATTAAGCAACATCCGATCCCACATTGAAGAGTGATTTGTTTAGATATATCAAAAGGTTGTAAGGTGGGTGCATGAGAAATTTTTGTTTTTATTTCACTAAGGCATTTTTCTTGTACAGGAGTCCACCTAAAAACAATTTGATTCTTCAAAAGTTCACGTAGTGGCTGAGATATGTCGGATAATTCTGGAATAAAAGCGCGCAAGTAATTAATCATTCCTAAAATACTCTGGAGTTCTTTTTTATCTTTTGGCGCTCTAAGCTCCTGTATTGCTTGTAGCCGGTCCGGATCAATTTGAATTCCATCGCTAGAAATGATGTGTCCTAAATAATTTACTTTAGTTTGCCGAAATTGTAGTTTATCTCCGTTAAATTTTATATTCCTTTCGATCGCTCTTTTCATTACTTTTTCTAAAGTGCTATCATGCTCCTTAATTGTTCTTCCACAAACCAAAATATCGTCTATATAAACGAGTGTTCCTTCTATATCTGAGAAGTTTTGTTCATTTAATTTTTGGAAGGATTCCGGTGCTGATTTGATCTCAAAGGGCAATCTTTTAAACCGAAAACAGCCATGCGGAGTTGAAAAGGTACACAACAAACTTGATTCTTTATCTAGCTTTACTTGCCAGTACCCTTCTTTTAAATCCAATACAGTGAAGTATTTCATACCCACTAATTTAGTTGAGACTTCATCAAAAGACGGAATTATGTAAGGTTCATTAACAATGGCTTGATTCAAATACTTTGGATCCAAGCAAAGTCTCAAACTTTTATCGCGTTTTTCTACTATAACGAGGTTAGAGGTCGACTCAGAAGGCTCTTGAGCTTTTTCAATAATGCAATAATTTTGCATAGATCCTCTAGTTTTATCTTAAGCGGTTTAAGCAGAGCGATTGGTACTCTATGTGCCGGTCTTGAAACTGGGTGTGAGTCTTTTCTAAGTGCTATGTGATATTCACCTGGAAATTTCCCTAAACCCTCGACAACGTCGCTATATTTCTGAATGAATACTTCTCGAGGTAACGAATATTGTGTAGCTGTGACCGAGTTAACCCGTTTAATGAGTCCTAATTTTACACATGTCTGTAAGCCCAATAATGGAATTTTACCATTCCCGACTATGACAAATTCAAGTTCGTTTTTTTTTGTTTTTTACATGACACATAAACCGTGCTAGACCTCTCACTTGAATTTGAGAACCCCCATAAGCTTCTAATTTAATATTTTTGTTTATCAATTTATAGTTGCCTAATTTTTAAAGAAGCTGAAGTGGTATCATGTTAACGTCTGCACCGGTATCTAGTTTAAAAGGCATACTAATTCCATTAATTTCAATTTTTTCAATCCAAGAATGTTTTTCGTTAGCCTTATTTTCCAAAATCGAATCAATAAATAAAGTTTCCTGACTTACGGTTTGTAGTGTTTGCTCTGAAACTTCATTTATGTTTTTAGTCATGTATGCTACTTGAAAATGATTGCTTCTTCCACATTTTTGACACTTTTTACCATACGCTGGGCATTTTCCTCCAACGTGATCTTTAAGACAATACCTGCAATTTTTTTACAAAATTAGAATTCGTTTGTTTATTATCTGCCTGTCTGTTTTGATTTCTATTTATTTTTTTATGTTTAGTTACCTGTGGCCTATGTGAATACCTATCATTACTACCAGTTGATGGAGTTTGCTGTGCTGCTCCCGTTCCCGTATTACGAAATTTGCTGATCGCGTGTGCTTCCTGTGACACATCTGCATGTTGTTTTCCGCCTTGAAGGCCCTCTGCTTGTTTCCTTGTAGCTTCTGCCGATCTCGCCATCTCAATAGCTTTCGCTGCTGTCAACCCTTCGGTTTCTAATAACTTCTTTTGCAGAAATTTATCCGCCGTTCCAATTACTATACGGTCCCGCAACATTCTATTATCTTTATTTTCTCTCAGCTCAAATGCACAGTCTTGGATTAATTTCTTCAAATCCATGAGGCAATTGTCGAAGGGCTCTTGTAGTCCTTGATTCCGGTTGTGAAAAAGAAAACATGCATATACTTCGTTCGTCTTCGGCTCACAAAACTCTTCAAAAGCCTTCACAATTTCGGTGTATTTCTTCTTTTTATCGTCTTCCAGATTAAAGCTGTTAAATAACTTGACTGCTTCTTTTCCAATGGTATTCATGAACGTAGCTGCTTGAACTTCTTCACTCTTTTTGTTTATTTTTGCGGCAGTGTAGAAAAAATCCCATCCTCGTCGCCATGTAGTGTTTGCGATTGATGAAATGGGCCGGGATTAAAAAGAATGCAAAGAATTGGACTTAATAATAGATTATATATATTTCATTCCACGTAAATATAAATTTGTTCTCCTCTACCGTGGTGAGTGCTCGAGCTAGACAGACTGACTGTTCTAGTTTTGGCTTTGCTACTACTTTAGTGTGACCTAACTGTTAGCTAGCGACTCCGAGAACTCTGACCTAATCTCTCATATCAGCCTGTGATACATATGTACCTACTCTTTTGTTTTTGCTTTAATATTTTGAATATTCTACAGGAGCGGCATGACAATTGTGTCAAAATATTTTTCTTTTATAAATTTCGGTATACAAATTGCCAAAATTAATAATTCTCCGTTAGATATTTCGAATGTATCGAATGATCTCTACCGTAATGTTATATTTTTCTATTTCTTTTTCTGTAAAGACATCTTGTGCAAGAACATTAAGTCTGCTTAATAGGGTTATGCCTGTTAACTTATCTATTTGCTTATTTAGTGCTGTAATATCGAAATTTAGCTGTAGAACATATTTTGATTTGTTATAGATATTTATTATTTTGTTAGTTTTGCTTGTTATGTTTCTTAAAAATTTTTTTAAATCTTTTTGTTGTTTATTTAGATGTTGTTTTATGTAATCTATTAAGTTATTGTTGATAACTACTTATTTATTTAATTGTGTTACTGCATTGTTCATGTTTTTGGTCTAGATTATCCAAGTGGTTAAATATTTCTTTTACATCTTCGTCGTCCATCGTACTTGCAAGGAACTTCATTCCTTTCCCTAATAAATTAATAAGTCCGCGTTTGTTCCGATGGTTTTTATGAATTTGGGGTATTAAGATCTTAAAGCTATGTTTCAATAATTTCGTTTCTCTTTGTAATACTATTAGGTATTCGTCATTATTTTCTAACTGTAGGTTGTTTATATTGCAATATATCAAGTGAATAATTTCTTTATATTCCGTTACATTAACTATGTGTTAAATTTTAGTGAAAGAGTCTACTATTGGTCTCTCGTTCCGTTTGAAGATGGCGTACCCACTGTCTGTGTTAACTGGTATTATCTCTATCATCTGTGTCGTCACTCGCGCGATGGTGATTATTATAAGCCAACAGATTTTCATTTTGAAAGAGATTATGAATTCAATTTTGATATTGATCTTTTATTGCTAGTGTCTATAACGTAGTTATTATCTACTCTCAAATGTATTAGTTTTTTGTACTTCCGTTTGTTTTTGGAAATTTCTCTATTTACTACTATGTTATCTATTAGTCCGTAACTCCCCATTCTATTTTTGTTGATCATATTTCTTTTAGTGATTTTTTTCATCTGCAAAGTTGTCCGAAAAGGTTTTAATTTCTCTCTTATCGTAATTTTTTGTTAAAAAGTCGTAATTTTGTTGTTGTTTGTATAGTGTTATAGGTAGGTGTAGGTCATTAATATTCTATGTAGTTTTTCATGTAGATCATCCGTGTCATCATCCTTTTGTCGGCTTCCATTATCATTCTTCCATGCTTCCATGTTCATTTAATGTTCCGTGTAGTCGGTCTATGTCCGCGTTTCCACATTTGTTTCCTGCCGTTGTTGTGTGAAAATCTATTTCGTATCACTTCAAAAACAACTCCACTGCATTATGTAACATGCATCGCTCGTTGTCACAAATTAATTTTCTCATTCCTAAAAATCTCATTCTTTCTTTTAGCGCTTTCAAAATTGACACCCAAGTCCTATCGTTCAGTTTATGTACTGTAGCGTATTTGGAAAATTTATCTATTGTGGTTAGGTACATAAGATTTCTGTGGAAATGTTCTGGAAACCAAATGTCAATATGAACTATGCCATTAAATTTATCTGCTGTTCCACCACTCGGTATGGAATTTGGGTTAGCGGGTTGTCTATCAAATTTTGCTAATTGGCAAGTTTTTGGGTAAAAATAATTCATTTTAAATTCCGAAAATACTTCGTTGATCCTCTGTGATTTTTATTCAAATATTCGTTTTTAATAATGGTAAGAACTTCGTTTTTATCTATTACATCTTTTATTTTTTATTTATTTTATTTTTGCGCTTAATACAAGCTACATAAAAAGAGAACTTAAGACTAGAAATTAGAAATTAATCAGTTTAATATTAGATTTATATAATTTCAAGCTTTTATAATGTGAAAAGTTTTTGACGTAAATACTTTGAAATTCGACAAATAATTCGTTGTTTTCGCAGTAGATGCACATTAAGCCTTTATTTATAAGAACTCTTTTCATTAGTTCTAGCAGATTTGAATCTCTAGTGAGTGTAATATTATTCTGGCACTTCCTATGAACAATTTTAGTAACGAATTTTTCTTTATCTCCGTATATTAAATAGATCTTTTGTAAATGTTTATACATTTTTTTGTAATACTAATGTAATTTAGACTATCGTTAATTCCACTATGAATTGTAGAAGCTGTAGACATGATTTCGACATCAATGCTACTAGTGTTAGTCCTATTATGAACATTTTTGTCTATAGACATGACTTCGTCATCATTGCTATGATCGATACAGTCACAATTTATTTCGTTATGAACAATGGCTTTTGTGGTAATTCAACAATGTGACTTCGTCGTCATCATGTTGTTCATGCTTGTTTAAATATCTACTAAGTCGATCAGCTACTTTGTTTTCTTTTCCTTTCAGGTAATTAATTTCGAAATCGTATTCATTGCGCATTAGTTTCCATCTTTGGAGCTTCATATTGGGTTCTTTTAGGCTATTCAACCAAATATGCGGTTTATGATCAGTACGAATTATGAATTTTCTGCCGTATAAGTATGTTCGAAAATATTTTACGTAGCTGACCGGATGATTGTTTTGGCTTAAAACGACGCCAATTGCGAAATTAGATGCATCGCAAGTTAACATGAATGTTTTACTGAAGTCTGGCACTTTTAGGATTGGGTCGCTTACCAGCAAGATTTTTAATTTTCTGAATGCATCGATGTATTCTTCTTCATTGTTTATATTGACCTTTATGTTTTTATTTAAATACTTGATCATCGGATAGGCCACTTTCGCGTAGTCCTTAACGAACTTGCGGTAGTACCCAGTGATGCCTAAAAATTGTTTTATTTCTTTTGTGTTGGTTGGTATTTTCATAGTCATAATAGTTTTAAGTTTTTCGTTATCGGGTTTAATTCCGCTATTTGTTACGGTATGACCTAAATATGTTGTGGATGCGTCCGCAAAGCGGCATTTGTTGAACTGAATTCGTAAATTACATTCTTTAAGTCTTTCAAATATTTTCTTAAGTGAGTCTATATGTTCATTGAAACTGGTGGAGAATACAAGGATGTCGTCTAAGTAGACGACGCATATTTTATTCACAAAATCATTGAGAACATTATTAATCAATCTTCGAAACGTTGCCGGGGCATTTTTAAGTCCAAACGACATTCTAGTAAATTCATAATGACTACTGGTGGTTGGAAATGCAGTTTATCACGTTTATCGACTTCAATTTGATGCAAGTCTTTCGCCAAATCTAGCGTGGTAAAATAATTACATTTTCCCAGCTTATTGAATAGGTCTTCCATATTTGGCATGGGGAATCGATCATCTATTGTTTGTTCGTTTAGTTTTTGGTAGTCGATGACTACGCACCATTTTTGCCGTTCGCTTTTGTCGATTTTCTTGGGTACAACCCAAAGAGGTGAATTGTAGGGACTGTTGCTTGGAACAATAATTTCTTGTTCAAGTATCTCTCTAATTTGTTTTTCTACTTCATCGAGAGGAATTTCTGGATATCCGTAAAGCTTGCTATAGATTGGTGCATCTGTTTTTGTAATTATTCTGTGTTTGACTTCGTTCGTAAAAGTCAGGTTATCGCCATCTTTGTAGAAAAGATTTTTATAAGAGTCTAAAAGGGACATCAATTTGGATGCATCTTTTTCGTTTAAATTTGGTATGAATGTTTTACTCAAGGCATTGTTGCTGCCTATTTTATTAAAAGAAATCCCTAAGGATTTATCGTTATAGCAATTATTTGCATAGATTTCTTCACTTTCATTTAAATATATCGGAATAGAGGCTTCATCTGTTATTAGTAGCCTGTTTTTGTAATCAGTGATTGGATTAAGGTCTACTAATATATTATTTTCCAGTATACCCTCAAAGTGGTTATGGAAATTGTATTCTAAAAAATTCACGTAGCAGTTTGTTCTGTTAAATTCTTTGAGTAGTGGGACTCTATACTGTATTATTGTTTGTACATTGCAGTCAAGTACCTTAAGAGTGAACGGGTGTGAATTTATTTTCCATTTGGGATTGCAAAGTTTTGGGTTTAGGGTGCTATATTCGGCGCCAGTGTCTATTATTAACTTTAATTTTTTTTTTTTTGGTGTATTAATAATTAAATAGGGTAGTTGTTTAGGCTGCTTGCCAAAAATTTTTTTGTGCTCTTTTATTTTCGTTTATAAAAAAGTCCATTGGTTCAGGTACATTATTTCCGTCATAAACGTTTCGATTAACGGCACTGTTATTGTTAGTATTAAAGGGTTGAGTTCTGCTAGCTGATTGTCTGCCAGTTATAGAATATTGTCTGGTTTTTTGAGTTTGCCCGCTGTAGCCGTTAAAATTTTGGGTTTTTCTATTATAAACATTGTTAGAAGTTTGTGGTTGTCTATTATTATAACCATTGTTGCTGCCTTGATTTCGGTTATAACTATTAGTGTTAGAGTTAGGATAATTTCTAGAATAATTATTATAATTAACATTAAACTGGTTTCTTGATCTTTTATTATAGTTCTGGTAATTCAAATAACCATTGGATTGTATTATTTCATAGGCTTCGATAAGTGTAGAGGGATCCCGACTAATAACTATACTTTTGATAGGTTTCGGTAAGCCGTGCTTAAATGTATTTAATGCAATTCTTTTATTACTAGATATTTCGTCCTCATTTACTCTATTTTGTAAAAGGTAGGCATTATTAAGTTTGCAAAGTAAATTACTTAGTTTATGATAAAAGCTTTCTATTGTGCTTTCGCATCTGCAAATGTGAATTTTGTCGATTAATGCATCTATAGAATTTCTTTCACCGTGACCTCTGATCAGAGTTGTTTTGAGATCATTCCAAGTTTCTGCGTTAGTATTAAGCAATAGAGTTCTACATGCATTTCCACAATTTTATCTTTTATTAAGCCAAGTATTAAACGCTTGTAGTTATTATCAAACGTATCAAGAACTGATATTAAGCATTCAATTCTGTTTATGAAGTTAATTAAAGAGTTTGGGTCTCCATCAAAGGAAGCTATACAATTTAAGCTGCTTGTGACTAGTTTAAATTTTCCATTGACTTTTTTTGTCTTTATTAATATTACAATTTCTACAATTTTTCTTAATAATAAAAAAAGGTAAACGAGAAAAAAAGCTTTTACTTGATGGGTCGATACAGTTGTTGTTTTCTGTTCTGTCGGCTGTGGTTACTGCTTCTTGTTGTTACTGATGATCCTGCTGTCTTCTCTTAGTTCCGTCAATTCTTGGTTTGATTTCTTTTATTGTTGCTTACATTAACTGCACAATTTTTATTATTATTGTTATTTGTTTTTCTTTAAATTGCACAATTTTGATTGTTTTATTAGTTTTGTAGATTACACAATTTCTATTGTTTTATTCATTTTATAATTCACAAAGTTTTGATTGTTTTATTATTTTATTGTTTTTGTTGTTTTATTCAATTTATAAATCGCACAGTTTTGGTTTGATCCGTTTTTATTTATAAGTCGAGTACTGTAACTGCACAACTTTTTGGAATTTCTATCGATTTTAAATCTCGCACTGCAACTGCTTAATTGTTATCGATTTTATTTATAATTTACGCACTGTAATTGCACAACCTTTTGTTTGCCGACTGCGCCAGTTATGTTGGGAGCTTCTCGAAATAAAAAAACGGTCTTATTCCGTAAAAGTTTTATTCGGAACTGAGCTTAAAACTAATTTACAAATAGAAATTTAACAGGTTTCAATTAGTGAGATTAGATCGCGATGCGCGAATAAGAAATCGTACGTGACATGCAGCAGTTTCCCATGCGATGAGATACTGGATCGCGATGTGCGAGTAACGCGAGGAATCTTACGTGACAATATACATATATCGATACATTCCGCGACGCGCCACAAAGCCTTTAATGGCTGCCGTAGATCATTCACAATTTCCAAATGGATGGCCTTGGTGCTCAGGCACACAAAAATTGCCAAGTAGCCCTTATAAGATTGGCAAGCTGTAGCTCGCGAAATACTCAAATTAAAGGACCCAGCATAAGCGACACCGACATTAGAAACGGACTCCACGGATTCGTGGGGATGGGAGATTGCCCATTAATTGCGTTTGACTTTCGACTGACTTCAAGTGTCGGAAACAAATGACGCATTTATTTATCAACCTTTTGGCAGTATTACAACCATAAATTATCCACACTGTTTTACGGAGGACAACAAGCGTAGGAGATGGACCTTTATGCAGGCAGGACCTATGAGCATTTTGGATGAAGAACGAGGACAAATGACTATGTGGGTCTAAAATCGAAGGGTGGTATTCCTGTATTTTGTAAACGGCCTCCAACGCGAAGGAAGCCTGAAGAATCAATGAAAGGGCTAAGTGAAGCTATATTCAAATTACTGTCGATTTTTAGAAAGTTAATTTACGTCATTACAAAAATATATGAACTTTTCATGCCTTATCCAAAAATTCCTAGTTATCTCTAATTCATTCGACGTGATCAAAGATGAAAATTTCACATTCCTATCTCGACGTCTACTCGCAATCCGTTTGCGTATATGTAGCTGTAACGCGGAGAAGATGACTAAGGGAAGAGAATTTATGGAACAGCTGGGACAAGTATCCGGGTGATTCTAGTGCCATAAAGGTTTACAAGGGTTTTAGTTCGAAAACTACTAAAGCTCAGGAAATTTGAAACGAGAAGGCCACTTTGCATCTGATTTCGCAAGCCAATGAAGGCCATGGCACCACAGATTAGAATTTATAAGTTTCGTTGCTATTATGCCTTGGCTTGCTGCATCAACTGAATTCTCTGATGAAGGGACATGACACCAATGGGTTAGGCTTACATTTGTTATGATTTGGGGGATTCAGTTGCTAACAAATGCCTTGAAATTAGATGTCGTTTTATCCATGCTATGGCTATTTTCGAGTCTGTCAATGTAAAAATTTGAGGACGTTTTTTTAATGAGGGTTGAAACTTGAAAATCAGATAATATAACAGCACCACAAAGCTCGAGTCTTAGGAAAATAGCCAATTTCATTGAGGCGACCTTTGTTTTAGCAGCTATAAGATGAACATGTACAACACCGTCGGATTCACATCGCAAATAAATACAAGGTAACTTTATAGACCTTCAGAGGCATCACAAAAGCCGTGTAGTTGTGAAATATAGAAATATAGAAATCTTTTAACTGAGATAATACAGCTTTGGGCTATCTGTGGGTTGAGACCATTGGGCCGCAATATCATATGGAACGGGTTGATATCTGCGATAAACACAAACCTTTTCCGTCGCCATTCGAAAAGAAGCGAACCTATATCTATTTGAAGAGGTGGACCCGGGAGGAGTAAATCGTTTAAGGAATGACCATTAAATGCCTTACAACTTGCATCGAAGACCACTCGGGTTTAAGTGGTTGCATATTCTGCGGGAGATATTACACACTATCAATGGACAAGTTTCCTTCTGAGATATGGATTTTCTGCATTTGTCCTAGGGTAAGATATTCATCTAAGTATTCCTCATAATTAGCCTTTAAGGTTGGATCGGAATCTAGACGTTTCATTAAATTAATATATTGTTTGTGAGCAATTTCGCGAGAGTTTAAAAATCGACGACGTTTTGAGAGGAAGAGGAAAATGGCAGTCTGACAATATAACGTCTTTCTACATTTCTGAACTGGATTTGGAAAAATGGCTTTCGCATATAGCGTTTTCGGAATATCCTTTTGAACTGACGTCACTTGTACTAGTTCCCGCTTGAGTAGGTCCCAGTTGGCCTCGAATTATGCCTTGTTGACTTACTTTTCCATACACTGCGGCTCAATTAATTAAATCTATTTTGTCAGGGTGCCCAAAAGAAGGATTTTATAAAGGGAGTCCTTTAATGTGGCTTTTTTTCTAAGGAAAGGGTTTTCTTGTGAGGAGAGAATTAAGAATAACAGTCTTTACGTATAGTCTCGGGTCCGTGTTAAAATGGGGTTTTATTGTAAGAGAAGCTGAAGAATTAGATTCTCTAGTAATTGTGTTGCCCAATCCTGATATTTGCGTAGAACCTGCAATGGGTTTGACGCCTAAACGCTTATGACATTGGCGGTCACAAAGGAGACCTGTGAGCCGAGGTCAACTAAAACACGTGAAGTGTGCGGCTCGCCGATTGCTGAAAAGGTTTTAACTAACATGGTTGCCAACAAAACCTATGTTCTTTACCGAGACAATAAACTCACCGTGGATGGAGATAGGACCATATTTGACCAGTGCCGGATTTACCTAAGACGGGGCCCCAAGCAACCTCAGGTTTTCGGGGCCCTCATTCTAAAATTAACCCCCCCCCCCCAATATTTTAAAATAATAAATAACCAGTTAATTTTGCAAAATCAATATATTATACAGTTTACTTATAATTTACGAACTAAATTACAACTTTTTCCTACTTTTCGCAGTCGCAAATTGATAAATGACATCATCAAAGTCAAGTTTTTGAAGCTTGTCTTTTTCGATAAAAAGTAACGAAAGACACGAAATGCGAGCGACCGAAGCGCCAACTATACGCGCGAAATACAGTTTTGAAGTAATTTAAATTCGTTTGAGGACAATGAATAATCGATATTGTGTACATGGATTTTTTCATTTCGCATTTTTTATTTATTTTTTTTTTTTTTTTTTGATTTCCGAATGTATTTTCAACATTTTTAAATTTTTGGGGCCCCTGTCCAATGGGGGCCCCAAGCAATTGCTTCCTTTGCTTCCTTGTAAATCCACTACTGTATTTGACAGGGGAGAGGACTCATCTTGGACGGTGGAACTGAAGGGAAGATTATTATTGCACGACTTATTCTCACAAAGTTTAGGGGGGGGGGGGGAGGGCGTAGTAGATTTGGTTGCGCAAACCGACTCTTGGGTTATGAAACGGGATTCTAAGAATTCCTTTATTGAGGAAAGTTGTGGTAGATTTAAAGAAACTCCGAGCTAGAATACCACTTGTAGCAGGTTAGAAATTACTTCTCTAGGCTAGCAGCCTTTCGAGGTATGTCTCCTCTTTTGAATGAATTTCTAGTCGCTCGGAAGAGTGGCTCATATGAGCAACTTTTCCTAATAGAGTTGATGAGGCAGCTCTCTTTGAGCAAGAACCTCTGCGAATTGCCATCTCATATTAAGAAAGCCAACGTAACCCAGAACTCGCGTGAGATTTAAGGGGTTACACTTAGTTAGAATTTTCAAAAAAATCGAATTTTTTTTTTGTATTTTCGGAATGTACATATATTTAAGTATATTCTCTGAAAATTTGAAGTCAATCCGATAAATATTTTTGGAGATATACCGGAATTTGTAAGGCCACGTCAGAGTGTTACAAAGCGTGATCCTTCGATTGAATATAGAATTTTAAATTTCATTACTGTATTTACTGAGATAAGTGAATATGTGAAATGTGACTCTTGTGACGGAAAAATAAAATTTGAAACTGCTTCTTCCCGTGGACTTGGTTTTAAAATCGTTGTTGTGTGATAATTGTGAAAATAGATGATACCATGTAAGTTGAAGAAAAAAAATATTTACCATGTGTAAATCACTTCTGAAACTTTAAACGCGTTTTTCTCAAAACGGTATGTTCAAAGTCGATGATCTCGGTTTCTCAAAAATCGCTCAAGCGACCGGTCTCAAATTTTTACACAATCTTCTTAGATATAGTCCTCAGATATTGAACGAAGGAATAAGATTTAAAAAAATTATTAATATTTTCTTTTAACAATTTGCAATGAAAATTTCAGTCAAAAACGAAAACTGTTTTTCAAATAGACGCCATTTTGTCAAAAATCAATATTTTTATTAGTCCTTCCTTCAATACCTGCATTAATCTATCCCTCAAAGAAATCAACCATTTTTTTTTATTTCTGATAATCCAAACCGCCGAAATGGAGATCACCGCCAAGCGCCTCTTTTTGAAGGTCGTTCGTTATTTTTACATGATCGACGCGCTATTGTATTCTTAAAAGTAGGCGCTATTTAAATAACAATCACTTGTAATTGATAAATAAAAACTGTTTCTTTAAAAAATTCATAAAAAGACGTCTTTTTTTAGCCTCGCAACTGCGTATAACTCCTTAATCGGGTCACTTGAAATGTTTGTGAGTGCCCTACACCTTTGTGCCCCATACTATGAGGTAGGGTGCGATGACCGCTGCGCATTTGTTTACCTCTAACATATGTTCTTTTTTATCCTTACTTCTGTAATTTTTAATTTGACTTAAGTTATTTACGTATTCATAGAAGTGAGTTCTTATATGTATATTCGAAATTTTATTCATAAAATTTGTCATTTCGTCATACAGCGTCTAAAATACCTTGGAGCCTAATTTATCCAATCCCTCCTTATATACCTTGCAGAAATTACGGACAAATCGTTCCGCTTGTTGCCAGAGCCTCTTGCTCCGTTATAAAAGTTTCTCCAGAAGGCGAAGTCATGATGAAGAGTTGAATGAATTGCTGTTTAATTCCTTCCAATAACCGTTTAAAACAATTATCTATGCAGATAGGTACCAAATTCAAGTAAAAAGTAAAGAAAATCCGAGTACCATTAATCTTGAAACGGGAGTATAAGAAATGTACATGAATATCAATCGAGTACTCTCGGTGTCACGAATGTATTAGCTATCCCCTACTAACTACTCTCCCAAATCGGACCCCCATCTGGCAGTTTCCAACCAAAATTGCATCTCCCTATTCTACCCTGATAAGTCCCTGTTCATCCCTAATAGAGTGGGGGTGTGTAAAAATCTCCCACAACCGCCGTTCTTTTTTCATTCTATGTTACTACATTCGACCATCCCAGCCTCTTGATGCCTATAAACACGTAGCTGAAGCAAGAGATGCCTTTTCCGCCCTCACTCTTCCCCTCGACGATATAGTTTTGGGCGATTTTAACCTTCCTCGTCTTCTCTGGTCCGCCCTGATGATGATGACTCTTCCTATTTCCCCCACTAATGTGTCCCCTGCCATTGAGTCATTAAATATTTACCATCTTTCTGACTCAGGCTTATGCCAAATCTGTGGCGTAAAAAAACATCTTGGCAGACAACTTGTTTATGTTTTCTCTTCCAACCCACTTAACTTGGTCGTTACCGAAACCTTCCATCCTGTATCCACTCTTGATTCGCACCACCCTTCACTCTTTCTTTCTTTTTCTATGAATCCTCAACGCATCTCACCAACTCTCCAACCATCTTTCATTATAACTTCCGCAAAGCCGATTTTATAAAGCTTAACCCCCTCTTCATCATTCCAACGTCCTCACATCCTTATAAAACTCTCAGTTATCCATATATAACAGCATCACTCTATTTTACGGTAAACTTTTCAGTTGCTTATCCCAATGTGTTCTCTTCGCAATAAAAGGAACAAATTATTGAGTTCTTTTCTCCTATCAGGGTCCGATGCTAAACACTCTTCTTACGACGCCACCTCTTCCCTCTTTTCCGAACGGTGCGAATCCGTCTACAGTGACTACATATCCTCCATGCAATCCAAACTTATTTCGAAGGCTAATCAGTTCTACAAGTTTATTAATGTAAAAATCCAACCTTTTTGGTGAATTATTCAGTCAATCCTTTAACGACCTCGATCCCACCTCTGATACCAACTACTTTTCCTACGTACTAAATTGTGCGCAAACCTCCCTAACTTCTATCGACATCGACCCTTCTTCAGCCGCCGCTAAAATTAGTGCAATTGTCAATGATATCCACCCCGGCCCCAATAATATACCCGCCATTGTTTTAAATAAACATGCCGTCCATCTACTTCAGCCTTTCACCTACCTGCTCCAACTTTCTTTTCCTTTAGCAAAGCCTTCGATAAAATTTCCCACAAAATTATCATTCTAAAATTAAGCTTTCCTCCTCGACTCATTTCATGGATTTCTTCCTACCTCGATAACCGCCATATCAAAGTCCGTATCTATTTACATATAAACAACTATAATTAAATTCAATTAAGTTAAACCGAATGTCTCTTATTCTTTTTTCAACTGTTCGGTGTGTTTTGTTGCAGGAATCGAAAATTAAAATGTTATTTCAATGGTTGTCGTGACTTGAACATCAATTTATTTAGATTTCAACTTGGTTCTTTTAAAATGAAATAATAATAAAATGAAACAGCAAAAATATAGAGTTTTTCCTTCGTGACCTCGATGTCATATGTGATAACGAACTCAACTTCCGATCCCACATATACCTTTCCATTAACAGGGCCAATTCCGCTCTTGACTTCGTTAAACGATGGTCTAAGGAGTTCTCTCACCCTTATGTCACCAAATCTCTCTTCATCTGCTTTGTCCGTCCTCTCCTTGAGTATGCCTGTCAGGTCTGGTCACCATCACACTCCACAACCATCAACAGAATTGAATCTGTCTAACGAAGATTTATCCGCTTTGCCATACGTAATCTTCCATGGTCCGACCACCTTAAACTTCCTCCCTATGAAAACCGCCTAAAATTAATCGATCTCCAGCCCCTTTCTCTTCTTCGCGATGTAGCCGATATTGTCTTTGTCCACCAAGTCCTTGTCGGCGCTATAGACTGCCCAGACCTCCTTCATCGAATATCCCTCAATACCAACTCTCGTAACGTCAGATCTTTCCCCACTTTTCGCCTCGAAACCCACCGAACAAACTATGGCCACTTCGAACCTTTTACCCGAATGCTGCGTAAGGCCAACAACTGTTCCACCTTCGACTTCCATTTAAATAAGCTCTCTCTCAAACGCGCTCTTTATTGCCCCCGCCCTAGCCTACCCAGTCCCTAATTTCATTTTATTTTTTTTTTATTTATTTTTTTTCTCTTTCTTGTTTTAGCTAAAATTAAATTAATTTTTACTTATTAATTTGTGTTCTTAGTAGCTTGTATTAAGCGAATTCAATAAGTAAGTAAATAAGTTTTACTTCAGATAAAATTTTAATGCAACATAGAGGTAACAACGATCTTAAACACATTGGCGAAGAGTTGGATATATATTATTAGTGACCAGCGTATTACCCGGATCTCAATCCAATTAAGACTGGGAGATTGTTAAATAAAATCTTTGAAAGCATAACTTCACTAATAAGTAGGACCTTTACAACGCTATTGAGGAAGATTGGTAGAAGATTCCCAAACAATTCATCGATAACTTGATTTCTTTCATGTCAAAAAGATGCGTACAAGTAATAAAAGATCCAAGCAATTCAATTAAATGTTAAAAATATGGATCAAATAAAATTTTATTTTGGGTTATATTTTTGGAAATTGCAAATCTTCATTTGTGTATAGAAATACAAATCATTAAAATAGAAGGTAAAATAGTTCTGTATAAAACTTGTCGACTTGTCTAAATAATTGTAATTATAATGAGCGCCTTCAGAAAATATTCCCCACCTATTGTGACGATATCGTTGTTCATCAAGTTCTAGATCCTTTCAAACGATTTCTTGTACAAAATTAATTAATTTATTAATTTTTTGAAATAAAAAATCAACAATTTTGGTACAGCATAAAGTTAAATACTTAATAATGGATATAAAATTCAGCCAAATTGACTTTTTAGTTTGTTTTATCAATACTGTCGACGAAAAAAAATATTTTGCAGAAGCACACAGAGCATAAATTATTGAAATTATCAGAGCATAAATTATTGAAATTATCAAAATTCATAAATAATTCAAAAATTCATATTAAGAAAACCAGTGATTTTTTTTCCCTATCCTTTGAGAAAATAGGAGGCAGGCATCGTGATTTCATAAGAATTTCGTTTTTCAAAACTTTCAACTAAGTACTTTTAAAACATAATTCGATATAGCAAAAGAATATCGATGCTCTTCAAATTTGGTTCCTTTCCAGAATTTTCTTAATTGACCTAAAACTGCTTATTGTTTGAATGCTAATTAAAATGGAGGTTAGATATATGCATGCACAAATATTACCCAAGAGAATTACTGTCCCGTTAAGTAAGACTGTATAATTGATTTATTCATTAACATGAGCTTGTGTGGTCTCTTCCCTAATAAGGCACCCGCCTTAAACGTTATTAGCTTTTTGTACATACTTCAATGGACGAGCGTGTAAACAGAAAGAACACTTAATCATTTTTAATTGATACATTAGAAACAGTAAACAGTAACTACACGTGCCTGAGAATACTATTTGAAGCATATTTAAATTTCCGAATAATAATCGGTAAATATTTGTAATCACTTAATCATAATCCGCATCTAGAGGCACGTCGCTCTCCAAAAAGCTAAGCCAACTAAAATATTATACGAAATTAGCTGGGTTGGTTAAACACGAGATGAGTTTCTCGTAACAGAATGGGTGGAGCTCATTCCTAGGGAGTACCTTTCGGAATGTGTATAACCCTTTATTGATTTAATCCCCACTGAGCAAAGAGTATAGAGTAAATAAAGATTGTTGTTATGCCTGCGTGATAGCTTCTTAAAGGCAACGAAAATAAATTATACTTATTTTCAGTCTTCGTAGAACACAATAATTAAACGTGAGGGCTAGTGAATGGTGACCACATTAATAAAAATAACCGAGCTGCCATGCCGTCAACAATATCAAATAAAATTTGACTAAATTTTTATCCCATTCCGCTCAGAGAAAACATTTTGAAAGTTTTCCGTTTTACATTATAGCTATAGCTATTATCAATTCTGTCGACAGAAAGAAAAGAATACCTGATACCACAAAATGAAAAATGAATTTATATGAAATAAACCTTGGAATTGATTACGCATTTACCGATATAAAATTGGGAACTATTTGCTTATGATAGAACACAACTTTCAAAATTTTGGTATTTTGCCCTTTGTTATGAGTTTAAATTTTTATTAGCACTTAAAGCAAAATGATTTTTGTGCTGTGTTTCTGTGTCTGTAGCTATAGCTGTGTCTCTATTTTTGGCTGTGTCTGTGCCTGCGGCCTTGTCTCTAACTGCATTTGTGACTATGGCTGCGTTTGTGCTCGTGGCTGTGTCTGTGTAGGTTTACAAAGAAATTGCAAAGATAAATTATAAATTATTTTTCTCTACAGTGCAATGCAATTTTTGGTCGTTGAGTAATATAGAAATATTTTCTACATATGAACCGAACGAAAATTATTAAAAATAAACGTAAACCATATCCAGTTCTAAGTAACCGCGAGAGAGAGCAAATTTATTATTAACACAAAAAGCCGAAATGCTTATTGATAAATTTTCGTCCAATAGTCCAATTTCCGCCAATTTTAGTGATCCTCTAACAATAAAAGGAGTCGATGATTCAATCACGGAGATGGACTCTTTGCATCCTGTAATTGAGACAGAGTGATACGTTTGACCCAAGGAGATTAAAAACAAAATATGACACTCTTGCTCTAATAAAGTACCAGGACTGGACAGAATAACAAACATTTGTCTAAAGGCCCTCATTGCCAAGGTTTCGTATACTTTAATCTTCATCATTAATTCTTAGGTATTTCCCTAATGCATCAAAAATTGCAAAAGTTATACCTATTAGCCTATTTAATAACCTAACCAAAGTATTGGAAAAAGTGATCAAACCGAAAATCCTAAACTTTATGTATGCCAATAATGTACTCCCTAATCATCAGTTTGAGATCAAATCGGGACATACCACTTCTTAACTAATTTTAAGGATATTGCAACATGTTAAATAAAAGTTCACTCTAAAAAGATCGCCGGGACTTGTTCTCCTAGACGTATGCTTAAGCAAGTTTTTGACTCTGTGTGGCACAATACCCTAGTATTACATAACATAATTACATAACATATACATAACATAATTACCTTTTGAATTTCTATGATCCGCAATTTCCTGCAGATCGTTCTTTAAAGTATATCTCGGACACACTTTTTCCTCAGAAAAACTATTGCGGCTGGAGTTCCCCCATCCTTGAGCTAATATCTATACAGCAAACTTCCCGCGTATACTTTCTTCGATATTCGCCGATGACACAGCAAGTTTTAGTTTTCACGAGAATCCTTCAAACATTTGTGAAAATAGGGCTAGATATCGTAACATAACCTCAGTTTTTAACAAAACAAGCCTGCTAATTAAAATTATATACTCATTTATAAACAAAGAATTCGCAACCAAGCTACCGTAGCGATCGGACGTGTTCAGCCCGAGCTCTTTTTACCCCCCAAACAAAAAGTAAAAGTGCAAAGCAAACCCAGAAAAGTGAAAAAGTGCAAAAGTGCAAAGTGCTAAGTGAAAGCAAGAACAAAACAGTGAAGTGCGCGCGTGTAAGTAATAGCTGACGCAGTGACACAATTAACAAATTATGAAGCAAACTCTAGCTGACCATCAGCAGTTATTGTCGAACTCATTAAAATAAGTGCCGATCAACCAGGTTAATGTTCCCTTTTCATGAAAAGCGCGGAATAACAACACGTGCCCCCCTAACCAGCGAGGCAATCATGGAAAATTCCACGCCAGAGTCAATGGCCCTGGACCAGGGCCCAGGCCCCGAAGTGCCTACCCCCCCCTAATCCTAAGGCCTCACCTATCAAAAAAATTCAAACAGGACTCGAAAGATATATAACAGTAACCGAAAAGAGGAAGCGCAGCCCTCCAGCAAGCAATCTTGAAAGAGCAGCAAAAGTCGCCAAAGACAACAAAACCAATAAAAATTATTACGATGTTCTTGACTACGATGAAAACACTAAGGAGCCTGAGACAAGCGCCCCAACAGTGAATTTCAGACCTCCCCCAATCTATATTAGAGAAAGCAGCAACTCAGAGCTGATCAACAGCATCAAAGCCATAATTGGCGAGCAAAACTTCTACATAGTTGATCTGCGCAGAGGCAATATTAAAGAAACAAAGGTCCAAGCATCAAAAGAGGTCCACTATACCCAAATAGTTAACTGGCTAGACTCCCAAAACAAAAGATACTATACCTATCAACTTAAAAGTGATAAAGGCCTCAGAGTTGTTATTAAAGGCATCGACTCTAACGTCGACCCAAAGGAAATCTCCGAAGACTTAAAAGCACTCGGATTCGAGACTAAATCAGTGTACAATATCCTCAATAAATCAAAAATACCGCAGCCTATGTTCAAGGTAGAACTAACCCCTGAAGCCAGCATTGCCCCGAAAGGCAAAGTCCACCCCATATATAATCTCAAATACGTCCTCAGCCGCAAAATTACAGTCGAGGAGCCTTACAAAAGAACAACTATAGTCCAATGCTCGAATTGCCAAGAGTTCGGGCATACGAAAAGCTACTGTAAATTAACGAATGTTTGCGTAGTCTGTGGAGAACTGCATCAAACCAGCGAGTGCAACAAAAACAAAAATGACCCTGCTCTCAAACGATGCAGCAACTGCAATGGCGACCACACGGCAAACTATAGAGGTTGCCCAGTCTTCACCTCTATCAACAAGAAAAGTAGTTATGCCAGGCAACCACCCCGGTCCCACACCACCCCAACGACAAGGCAACCCTCAGGACGTGCAGCCTACAGCCAACCAATGCCATCCCAACCTCCAAATAGCAGCAAGAGAATCGAGCATCTAACGTATGCAGAAGCTGTCAAATCAAACCCGCAATCAGACAGCTCAGCCCAACAAGGAGAAGTCCTACAGATATTAATTACACTTACAAATAACATCCAGCAACTCACTAACACCATGCAACAAATGCAAACCATGTTAATGAAACAAACAGAAATCCTAACAAACTAGTAAAACCATGAACAACCTCAAAGTAGCCCACTGGAATGCAAACGGCCACGCCAGTCATAAGCAGGAACTGGCATTATTCCTCAGCACAAACCAAATCGACATTATGCTCATAGCGGAAACCCACCTAACTAGTAAAAACAACTTCAAAATAAATGGATACACATGTTACAACAATAACCACCCTGACGATAAACCCCAGGGAGGCACTGCAATCCTCATCAAAAACCGTATTAAGCATCACCCGTTAAACTGCAACCAACTCCCCCACATCCACTACACAGCAATTAACGTTCAAGAGAGTTCCAGTTCCCTCTGTATCGCCTCCATATACTGCCACCCCCAAACACACAATCTCATGCTCACAATTCAACGAATTTTTCACATCTCTTGGCCACCGATTTTTAGCAACAGGTGACTATAACGCCAAATCCCCACATTGGGGTTCCCGCTTGACCTCCCCTAGAGGCAAACAGCTCCTAAAATCAATACACCAGAAAAACCTACAATGCATATCAGGAGGCTCGCCCACATACTGGCCAGCAGACCGAAGGAAAATCCCAGACATCATTGACTTCGGGATCATGAAAAACATCAGCCAATCTCACACCAGGGCCCTGACTACAAACGAACTCTCGTCTGACCACGCTCCAACGATCTTAACAATTAATAGCGACCCGATACCCACCAAGAAAAGAGACTTACAAGCTCAAGAACCAACTGGGAGAAATACCAGATCATCTTCGAGAAGGCTTTTTGCCCGCAAATCAGACTAAAAACCAACAGCGACATCGACAACGCCCTAAGTTATCTAACAGCTACTATCACGGAATGCGCAGAACTCGCAACTCCCCCAGAAACAGCAAGTTATGACAGAATCCCCAATCGCTACAATAGCTCAATACTGGAGTTACTTCGTGCCAAAAGAAAAGCCAGATCAGATTGGCAAAAAACTAGATCACCCAGAACTAAAGAAGCCCTGAATGAAGCCACTCAACGCCTCAAACAAGCCCTGCACAACGATATAAACAACCAAATCCAAGAGTTCGCAGCCGGTCTGGACCACTATGCCGACTCCAACTACTCAATATGGAAGGTAACTAAAAGAATAAAAAAACCAATGCAAGTAGAATCCCCAATCAGCGACTCCAAAGGCAACTGGATAGCTAGTAGCGCCGACAAAGCCGAGGCATTTGCACTTCACCTAGCCAGCGTATTTACCCCGAACAACCCAGACGTTAATTCAGAACTCCCAATCTTAGCCCCCAATCCCCCAAACCCCAAACCTCTAAGATTCTCCCTCTCCGCACTAATCAGGAAGATAAGTGAAACCAACAACAATAAAGCTCCTGGCCACGATTTAATCACCGGAAAGCTACTCAAAGAAACCCCGATCTCCGGAGTAGTAGCTATTCTCCATATATTTAACGCAGCACTGAGAAACAACTACTACCCGACTAGCTGCAAAGATGCCAGAATTATCCTCATCCCTAAACCAGGCAAAAATAGAGCAAAAGTGGAATCATACAGACCTATCAGCCTCCTACCCATCCTCTCAAAAATATTCGAAAGGCTCTTACTGGACAAAATACTGCCGTCCCTAAACAATAAAGGAATAATCCCGGAACACCAATTTGGTTTCCGAAACAAGCACAGCACCATAGAACAAGTGCATAAAATCGTAAATCAGATAAACTCAGCTCTCGACCAAAAGAAATTTTGTGTAGGCCTCTTCCTAGACGTGGCGCAGGCGTTTGATAAGGTGTGGCATCAAGGCCTTAAATTCAAGATCTCCACAAGCCTACCACACAAATTCCATCAAATCCTCTTCAACTATCTCGAAGACCGGAAATTCAGGGTGAAATATAAAGATAGCCTCAGCAATCCCTATCCTATAAGAGCGGGAGTCCCACAAGGCAGCGTGCTAGGCCCCGTGCTCTACTTAATTTACACAGCGGACCTACCCCTAAACAAATATTTCACAACCACCACCTTCGCCGATGACACAGCCATATTGCTCACCCACAGCAACCCTACGACAGCCAAAAGACTACTACAAGAATACACTAATGACATAATCGACTGGACGCAAAAGTGGAAGATTAAAATCAATGAAACCAAAACTGAACAGATCACATTTGCACTGAGAAAGATCTCCTGCAATCTAATTACCATTAACAATAAGACAATAACACAAGTTAATTCGGTCAAATACCTCGGAGTCCACTTAGACAAAAAGCTCACCTGGAAGACGCACATAGAAAAAAAGAAGGAACAACTCAAAACAGCACACCGCAACCTCTACTGGCTACTACACAAAAAATCCCAATTAAACATCAGTACCAAAGTAGTGATATACAAAGCAATATTAAAGCCTATCTGGACTTACGCGCTGCAACTCTGGGGCTCCGCAAAAGTATCAAACATCGCCATAATTAAACGGATGCGAACTAAGATACTCAGGTCTATCCTAGGTGCTCCAAAATACGTTAATAATGCTATCATCTAACGGGATACAAACATCAATACGGTGGCTCTAGAAGCCAAGAAACTATGCATCAACTACACCAGCAGGTTGCGTAAGCACCCGAACTCATCAGCGAAAAACATTCTGAAAGCAAAAAAATTCCACCGACTCAAAAGAAGTGACCCACTTCAAATAGCCCCATCAGATTTACTGGGAAGGCTATAAATCGCTACAATCAATACCAGCCACCAGTCACAACCGAAGACCGAAGCATACCACGCACAGAAAAAGCACGTAAAACATGGGAACCACCAACTCGAAAAAAGTTGATAATGCAGGTGAAATAGTAAACACCATCATAATCAACCCAGAAGACATCAAATCCGAGAACATTGAAATAATATTGATAATCCTAACGATCGAGGTAGGACTATTATTAATTTACCAACTCTACAAGGACTACGTGAGAGGCCTCAAAAAGAGATACGCCCTCAACAACAGTCAACCTTAGGAATCACCCACACCGGCCGGCCTCAACCCCACCACCAACAGCCGTGGAGTGATGCAACGAGACATTATACCTGCCTGGAACTGGACCCCAGCAGGATAAAAAAAAACCAAACCTAGGCTAAGATTTGAAAAAATACATGTTAGAACTACCATATAGTTGATTCATGTACACACAAACCCAATAGTTAAAATAAAAAAAAAAAAAAAAAAAAATTTATAAACAAAAAATCGACTCTAATGCTTTATGGAGATGCCATCTGGTTAAAACGTTAGCGCACGCACATATAGTAAATTAACTACAAATCTGCCAAAATAAAATCCTCAAAATGAACTTCTACATCTGTAAACTGCACATAAAGGCCAATATCAAACTCATAAGGTTAGTAGGCGATTTCTTCTTAATATGTTCGTATTCCGAAAATCCCGTCTTCAGGCTACTCAATTGCCAGCATCGTAGGCTAATGTAGTTATAGTAGTTCATAGTTTAAAATTACTTTGTATTTATTAATTTATATATTAGTTACTTAATAATATAATTTCGGCTATGCTATGTATGAAAATCTAATTGAAGCACTTCAAATAGCAGTCCTACTACCATATGTATATGCAATTGTAAATCATAAATTCTAAATAAAAATTGAATTGAATTGAATTGAATATTTATATATCTATATATCTGCATATATATCTATATTTTGTTTTTTCTCCCAGACAACTAATGCATATTAAGTCCTATGTATTATTATTATTACAATTTAATTAAATTGAATATACGCCACATTCGTATATGATAGAGGTTCCATGATCAGTGCACATTTATGCAACTAATTACATACAATGTACAATAGAACAAAATTATGGTTTTACTTCTTTTATCAAATTAATCTGAACTTGAAAATAAAATACAAATTAAAAACATATTACAAGTACCTATTACCGTTTCCATATCACAGAATGTATTATGTTGGTGTTCTTAACTTTAATTGTAACATCATTTTTTCTGCTTCTTGTCCAATTGACACTGTGCATATATCACGACATAATTGTGTAGTAAACAGCAAAAAAAAATCGTTCTCCTCCTATCATCAAATAAACAAATTATTCAGAAATGCTTACACAAGATTTGATCCAAGACAATGAAATAACAGAGTATTCAGTCCACTCATGATTATAAAACATTAAAATAAAGAAATAAACAACAACGGTAACAATAATTTTTTTGTATTAACTAAGAATCCATTATAATCATGATAATGAGAATAATTGTTAACGGAGTAAAGTGGTCAATATATGTATGATAGGCTGTTCAATAAGTTTTGTCGTTCAATAAGTGATGGCGCTATTAGGTTCGTCGTTTTATTTTTCTAAAAGTGGTACTATTTTTTTATGAACACGTGAAGCTTCATGTAGATCTGTCAACTCGTTCACATATTTACAGCTATTCAAAGTTGACGTGTCACAGTATTTTTGTACAATGGAATAACTTGAATATCGTGGAGTAATAAAATTCTTATTTTTGGAAGAACCAAAACAAATTCATGAACGATCTTTAAAAGTGCACTCTTAACCTTCAATTCGAGTAGTGGAAAGATTGATTGCTGCATTTAAAAGTGGTCATTTGAAGAACGTCGGAAAAGTGCATCAGCACCAGAAAACATACCAAAAATACAGGATATGATTATGCAAGATCATCGATCAACCGAGAGAGATTTAAGAGAAGCTCTAAGCAATATGAGCAATATTTTGGCTTCACTTTCGGGTTACAGAAAGATATCTGCAAAATGGGTGCCATATTCCCTAACAATAGAATAAAACACACTCGTGTCCGACTTTCTCAACAATATTTGGAGATTTTTAAAAAGGATAAAACAGATGTGTGCGTCGTTTTATCACTGTGGATGAGACCTGAATCTACCACCATTATCCTGTATCAAAACAAGAGGTTAAGGAGTGATGTGAACCCGGCACTTCGGCTCAAAAGCGAATTAGGGTCCAAAAATCGGCCAAGAAAGTGTCAGTATTTTGGAGTGCAAAAAGGATTTTGTTCTTTGATTACCTCCAAAAATAATAAACGCAGATTATTATTATTGCAACCTTTCAAAGCAGCTGGATGTAAAAATTCGTGAGAAAAGATCTGGTTTACAGAGGAAAAAAATCATTTTTCATCAAGACAATGCATCCTCTCATACAGCTCAAAAAGCCATCGCGAAAATCTATGAATTAAAGTACAACCTGTCCACCCTATTCTTTAGAATTGATTCCCCCTGACTTCTGGCTGTTCTCATATCTGAAAAAATTCAGAAGTTCACTGCAACAAATGTAGTGAAGTTCAGGGAGATTATATTAAATAATAAAATGTATTTCAAACCATAAAATCGTGTTTTTCTTATTAAACGACAAAACTTATTGAACAACCTGACATACATAGTAGGGGCCATTTCATGCCAAATCACTGAAAAACCCTTACCTCTTTAGATTTTGTTGCGTTTTCTTTATATTTTTCTACCTGTCAAGTACAATATTCTGTACAAAATCTTCAACTTTAAACGCAAGTCATTAACAAATTGTAGATTGGATGGTATAATTGAATATTTTTAATCGAAAATCTTGAAAAATCCATAACTTCTTAATGAGTTAAATTTGAGGGAAAAAGTGATATACAGCCATTTGACAGATTAGAATAGTAATGGGGTAAGGGTTTTTGACTACTACACTAAATTTTTCTCAATCGTTGTCTTATTTATGGTTTAGAGCGCATCTGTAGAATAACTTAGAATTAGGAATATTTGGCCGTTTCAGCATAAATCAAGGATGTAAGAAGTTATAATGCGAAAATTATTTGTGACCAATTTCTAAAATATTTTATTCTAATTTGCAATGTCATTTAATATTTAATATTATAAAAAAAAATCTTTCTAATTTGATTTCAATTTTGGTAAATTTGATTGAATTCTAAAACAGAAATTGCCGCATTTTGTTATTGTGAAATAAATTACATTTTATATTAGTTACAGCATATACTATATGTATGTATGCATGAGCTTTTTTTGATAGATATCAAATTTAATTTAATAAATTAAAACGTTGGTATTCAAACCGACGCGATTATACCGACTGTTTAAACAACAATTGTGGGATAATGCAGGATATACTTTATTACTCATATTTGCAGAAGTTTAAACAATTAAACATTTTAACGCTTTACTTTACAATCATAACTTTCAATCTACAGCGAGCTCAATAAAGTACAAAGCTTATCTTGTATACATTTAATTTTTAATTAAATAAGTAATAGAAAGGCATTGAATTTTCACCTATAATTTACCATTTTATTTGATTTTTCAAAAATCCTCCCACAGAATTAATTAAGAACAAGATCTGCCCATCTAGGATGAGCACAAAGGAAAAACCTAAGTACACAAAGAGCAGGAAACGCCAACGAGTCAATATTTGGGGGTAAGGTGAAAGTCTTTTTAGCCTTTCCATTTGATTGAAGGATCTGTTGGAACGCCGGTAGGAATTTGTTAATTAAAAAACTTAAATAAAAACTTGGAGCAGCGAAGAATTTTTGTATGGTCGCTGCATAAAATCTGAACACTGTAAGACAATGTATTCTAAATCGATATACCGACTATTTCTTTTTTATTTTCTTTTTACAATTGTTTTTGCACCCACTCGATTGATACATTTGGAATAGTTTTTATGGCAGTCGCCGATTGAATTTTGTTGTTTTTTGTTTTATTGTCTACTTAGAATCAAAATTTAAATTTTAAATAACTACGTTACGTAACAGTTTTTTTTTACAATTCCCACTCATATGCAAGCAGTTTATGGTTTCTACATATTTCCTGCCATCTAATATAATTAGAATTAACGAAATATGAAAACGAATATACATACAAGCATTTACGTTTTTCTGTTTCCATTGTCACATAAAATAAGAATTTTAATTTATAAATGCTTGAATTACGGAAACATTTTTAATTATACACAAAACTAATTCAAAACATACATTATTTCATTATTTTAAAAAATCAATATAAATTTTAGGTACCCCTCACAGGAATTTGATAACCCAAATCAAAGAAGGATTATTTCTCTTATAAATAGCTTTATCAAAATAGTAGTATTTAACGTACAGAACTCCGGAACTAAAAGTTCCAAGATCTTTTGCCGTCAGCTCTACGATTCAGATAAAATGGATAAACTGCTTCAACAAAATGAAATTTGCATCGACCAGTTTTCAAGAAAAGGAAATAAGATTACTTTAATAACTAGTTCAGTAGGAAAACTTTAACATTTTTCTCTATTTTAATTCTTTACACAAAAGTGGGTTTTTGTTGTTTCCAACAATAGTGCAGATGTGCAAAAATGTTAGTGATAATAAAAATTATATTAAAATTATATGTGTAAGCAGTGTGGATAACCTTCTGCGCTTCTTCATTAAACAAGCTCATTAGCATTTCAAGTTGCCGTGTACTTCTTAGGAAAAGTTTCTTAAAAGCAAAATTTTGGAATTCCATGTATCACAATATACCTTGCCAAAGCAAGAGACTCTTGCATCTTTCCAATCTTATTTCCTTTAACCGTGGAGTCAATATGTGGGCTGTTGACCGACGATAAGCCTTCATATGAAGATCATCTCGAATGAGTCTACTCATCGATCTTTTGGAGATTTCCAACTCCCTCGACAAAATTTTTTGTTTGCGCAGTGGAGTTCTACGGTTCGCTCTCGGACAGTTTTGACGGCATTGACTGACTCTAACGGTACGTGGACGACCGGTCCTTGCTCTATCATCTATGCCTAAGGTTTCATTAAATCGTTCTATGGCACAATAAATGAATCTTTTTGTTATTTTTAGCGGTTTCAACAAATTCAAAATTTCAGAAGCATTTTTTCCACACTTATGGAGTGCTATTACAGCGATACGATTTTATTTTACTCCCCACTCCAAGATTACGAGTCAAAGACTGTCCCCAAACTGATCGGAATATTACGCCGTACAGTTCATTTGTTACAAAATGCAACATAACGGTATAATTCCAGGCTAATTTCTGAGAAAGCGCGCATTAGAAATTGTGTGACAGAATTTATGGCAAGACTAGGTACTGTTCACTGAAATAACCATTCGAAAATGCACAAAATAAACTTGAGCTGCAGAGTTACAATGACACTATATCAGTGATTAATAGTTTTCTTTTTTACTTGTACCACCTTAAAATTCCAACATTTCACGCGGCAGCTACAGCACATGTAGACTTTACTTTTAAACGCTGTGGTAAGCATGCTTGATTAAATTTAATTAAAAATTTCTTTCTTCTAAATTCTATCTGTAAGGATTAATGACAGACATTACCCAAATTTGGATTTTCCGGAAGACCGTTTGCTTGAGATCAATCTTGCCTATTTATGCAAAACAAAAAAGTTTGAGATTAAATATAAAATTATAAATGCCTACTGTTGAATTCTAAAACCAGATGCTGTAGATTACTTGGGAAATCTTTGGAGTTTTCTCACTGAGATATAAAAAGCCTAATGTTTTATTGCTGATAAAAGGCTCATTCAGAAACAATGAGTAAGAAGGGTATATCCAAGCTAGTGATATTTTCTACATTTGCTCAAATTTCATATCACACCATATGTAGTAACACAAAAGAAAGTTATTTTGTAAAAAATATAATGCTCAGTTATAACAAATTCCACATATTTGGGGTGCTTGAATTAGAGATCGAGATATATGAGATAAAATTGAAATTTAATTATATCGTCAAGTACAAGCAAATAAGGAAAAATAATAAAATAAAATACCATGAAAGATTCCACAATTATCCCAGAAATGGTACATTAATTGGTTGCAAAACACCTGGTAAGGGTGCCACAATGGCATCATAACTGCTGGCTCTTCATCATAATATATGATAACTAGTACTGGGCAAATGTGGGAACAAAAAGAGCCAAGAATTAGCCATAATTGACTTTTCACAATCATCACTTAAGATTTTAGAGCCGAAAACGATCTTAGATATCGCAAGCCTAGTAAGGAAAAGTCGTCGGCCCATGGTAAACCTTTGAGGGCGCCCACCTCTTAATGAATTCCAATCCGAATTTGGCTTGTTAATATTTATATTTATGTGTTCATCAAAGTCAAACTTTGAGTTAAAAGTAACAGCCAGGCCTTTTACCAAGGTTCCATCGTTAGCATATAAAAGAATTTTAAAGTTGGATAAGGTAGCATTCGTGTCATTGATAAATAAAATAAAATATGTATCAATAATGTCCCAAATAACTCCTCTGTGGAACCCCTGAGTTATTGTAAATTTATGGTGAAAACGCACCTCGAAAAGATACCACCTGAAAACGATCCCTTAGGATGGATGAAATCCCATGCAAAAGGACCTTAGGAAAACCAAAATTTAAGAATTAGCGCCTGGTGGCTAATCCTTTCAAAGACTTTTCTGAAATCTGTGTAAATGCAATCAATTTATCCACTGCGTTCAATTTCATTGATGCAAAAGGAGGAGAAATGAGATTTGAAATAGCTGATCTTCACAAAACTGTTTCACTTATAATAGTTTTGTATTCACTTATAAAAGTTTTGCAGTGAAAGTATAAAATATCACAGACAATGGCTTCGAAAAGCTTTGGTAAAGCAGAAAGTTTGGTAATAGTCCTATAGTTGAATATATAATCTCTAGTTCGCTTAATTACTTCGGGGTGGAGTCATATATTCCCCCCCGTCAGGGCCCCGCTACGCCTGTTAGTGTCCTGTTCTTTCTGGTGAAGGATCCTTTTCACGAAAAGAGCGACCCTTCACCATAAATCCCTCCCTCGCAGCATAACCGCGACTATAATGTCAGGAGTTATGCTGCCAGTCACCCTCTCCACTTCATCTCTCTCCGCCCTCCAACGAGCACGTTCAAAGTATATGTGGAGAGTGGAGTCCGATGGGGAGTCGCAGTATACACAGCACAGCCCCGGTTACCTTCCCTATGCGATAAAGGAAGGCCCGAAAGTGACCGTGCCCCGACAGCATCTGGGTGAGGTAGTAATCGACCTCCCCATGCCGACGGTTAAGTCAGGTGCCCAGCCGGGGAATAACCCAGGCTGTCCACCGGCCCCACGACTTCCCGTCCCACCTTTCTTACCAGGACGCCAAAGTCCTGGCCCGCATGACCAGATGGGTCTCCCGCCCCAGAACAGGCTTCTCTTGGTGGACAGACTGTCGCTTCCTGGCCAAGAGGTCGTTTGGACCGACATGTCTCCCACCCGCATCTCCCTCAGGAGGGGGAGCAATTGAAAGAATTAGGAATATCATATTTATCACAAATAAAAACGAAGCTAAATGTACTAAAGAAGTTGTTGGATCACTGCACTCTAAAAGTAAGCAAGATAACCGTCAGAACATCTCCTAGAGTTAACGAAACTTCAAAAGCGATGGGATGTATGCCTTGATGATGAAAAGTCTAATTTTTGGGAACAAAGCAACGCAGAAACACTCAAGGTCGCTCTTGCCCGGAATATCGAACACAGCAGAAAGATAACAGTTTCTTCCGGCAGATAGTAATCCACCTCCAACTGGAACAATGACCTGAGAATGAAATTAAACAATCGATATTTTCTAAATATATTTCTTTTTGAAAGCCTTTTTCGAGTTGGGCATAAAAATATGAAGGTATTTAAAAAACAAATAACATATAGCTTTAGAAATCTTAAAAAGCTAAAAAATTAAAAAAAATATCGAAATAAAAACTAACTATTTCAAACATTGAATAACACGACTGGCGTAACAAAAATTGAACTAAAAAACAAGTTGTATTAGTGTAAAACGGTAACAAAATTTAGAAGAATCCTTTACTTGGCATAGCCAATGCGCCAGTAATTCAACACTCAGAGAAAAAAATTAACAATTCAAAGTTTCTAAAGACAAATCGGTTAAAATTTTTGTTTAAAGAATTTGTGTTAACGGCAGAAACTGTTGTAATTACAAATTTTAAGTACGAGTATATTGAACGGACAAATAGTGGATTTGATAGGTTTCACCTTAACAATACAAACAATGGAAAGTTTGTTAATTTTACTGAACCAGGTTTCCTGACCGAAATGATATTTCAATTTTCTGTTATTTTGGTTTTGCAAATATTACTTTTTTTTCTTTTGGAGGACTGTAGTTGCAATCTACAATAAAGTTTGTCACTTTTGCCGAGGTTATTTCGAAAGTTTGTCTGAATTAGTACATTTGGCAGAGCTTTCGTCATTATTTTCGAAACAGATTTTTCGTCGTTACTGTCGAAACAGGTCTTTCATCATTACTGTCAAAACGAAAGGTTCATTAACACGAAATGCGAAAGTATGACAAAATAAAATGAATGGAGCAATGAATGGTTCGAAAGGGTCATTGCTCCACAATACGTTGAATCGTAAGTAGTCCGATTAACATAATAAGGGAATTATTTTTGTTTTTAAAAGTTTTTATTTGGCTGGGGTAGGAACGCACTCTGAGTACTTTTTGTGCGAATTTTCTAGCTTAATAAAGTATTATATTTTCTTGGAAGCACAAATAATCTTTACAAGAAAATGTAGGCAAATACCAAAACTCAATAAGAAAATTAAAAATTAATTAATTTTAAAATTTTGATCGGAAGATGTTTTATATTAGTTCAAAGAGTTTAAAAACATTCAAAGATGCCTTATTAAAAACCAACGCATATGCACGCATATGTACACATAAGTCACATGAAATATTGTATGAATAAGAATAAATATGAATAAACTATGTAGCAATACAGATACTAAATCCAATTTTACTTATTACTCATCTTTTTTATTAGCTTTGTTCCTATGAATTTTCTGCCAACGATTTTAAAAGTGTCTTTTATTTAGTTGAATATTCAGAAATTTGTTGGTGAATAAATGATGGAAAATAATAAAACATTTTTGTTAATTCTATAATATTAAAATATTTTAATTTAAATTTGCAAATTCAACACCTTCTCAATAGTTCGTTATATAACGCAGTTGTTCTATCAACACACAAATATATATTGCAGGTTTGGTACGATCATTGCATTGAACATTTTTTTTTTTATGGGAGCGGGGAAATGCTCTTACGCACGATGTGCCGGACTCCCCAGCGAAAGCTAGGCGTACCGGCTAAAACCCCGCTCCCTTCCCCCAGGAACTCCACCCCGGAACCGTCTGTGAAACATTACTTTGGGGTGGAGTCCTATATACCCCCCTCAACAGGGCCCCCTACCCCAACAGGCGCTTCCTGCTCGCGTCCTGCTCCTTCTGGCGAAGGATCCCCGAAGGATTCTTCGCCAGAAGTCCCTCCCCTGCAGCATAACCCCGACTACGTTGTCAGGGGTTATGCTGCCAGTCACCCTTTCCACATCGTCCCGCTCCGCCCCCCAGGCGAGCACATTCAAAGGATGTGTGGAGAGCGGAGTCCGACGGGGAGTCACAGTATACACAGCACGAGCGCGATACCTTCCTGAAGCTCTTGATGCCGTGTCTGCCCTTGCCCTTCCTCTTGACAGTATCATAGTTTTGGGTGATTTTAACCTTCCTCATCTACTATGGTCCCTCTCCGACGTTGACTCCTCATATTTTGCCACCAATGTGTCCTCTTCAATTGAGTCTCTAATTGTCGATCACTTTTCCGACTTAGGTTTCTTCCAGATGAGTGGCGTCAAAAATCACCTTGGTAGACAGCTTGATCTTATTTTCTCCACTAACCCATTCGATTTGGTTGTTACTAAAAGTCGCCACCTTCTTTCTACTCTTGACTCTCATCACCCCCCTCTCTTCCTTTCTTTTTCCCACGAATCGCCTAGCTCCCTCACCAACCCTCCTGAAACCCGCTTTCACTACAACTTTCGTAAAGCTGACTTTTGCGAAGCTCAACCTACTCTTAAGCCAGTCCAACATCCTTTCTTCCTTAACAGACTCCAAATTGCCTTTACATTGCTGCGTATCCCTATTCTACAGCATTCTCCTTAGCTGCATTTCTAAATGCGTACCCTATGAGTCCGTTAAGAGTCGCTCCTCATCTCCACCCTGGTACGACAAAGAACTACGCGCTCTGCATAACAAGCGGAACAAACTATGGCACTCCTTTCTCCTATCTAGGTCCCACACTGACTACTCCTCCTACTCCTCCATTTCTGCACTCTTTTCCGAACGCTGCGAATCCCTCTACAAGGACTACCAATCCAAAATTATCTCTAATCCTAAACTTTTCTACAACTTCATTAATGTCAAGCGCAAATCCAACGGTTACCCCTCAGTCCTCAAGCTTGGTGACTCATCCTCGTCCAACCCCACAGAGATTGCCAACTTGTTCGCTGAATTTTTCAGTCAGGCCTTTAGCGATCTTGACTCCATCCCTGACCCTAACTACTTTTCCGCCTTGGAGAACTGCGCCCAAATCTCCCTAGTCTCCATCAGCATCAACTCTTCCCTCGCCGCTAAAATCAGTGCCCTCGTCGACGATACTGACCCCGGCCCTGATGGCATTCCTGCCACCGTCCTAAAGAATTGCCTTACTCACCTAGTTCTGTCCACCGACCCCGCGGCTCCCCGTCCCACCTTTCCTGCCAAGACGCCAAGGTCCTGGCCCGTACGCCCGCTGGGTCTCCCGCCCCAGAACAGGCTTCTCTTGGTGGACAGCCTGTCGCTCCCTGGCCAAGAGGTCAATTGGAATGACCCCCGCGACCACCAACACCGCCGGTTCCGATACCGTGCAGTAGAAGCTCGCGATGCGGAGGGCCGCACGTCGCTGCACCGAAAGCAAACGCCTGCGATACTTCTCCCACCGCATCGCACCAGCCCAGACTTCTGCCCCGTAGAGCATGACGGCCTCAGCGGTGCGGAGCAATAGACGCCGTTTGCAGGGTCTGGGACCACCAATGTTGGCCATGACCCTGCTTAGCGCCGTCGTCACCGCAGCCGCCTTGTCCGCCCTGCCCCTGATCTCGTCCCAGACCGACCCGACGCATCACCTGGTTGTGCCGCATTTGCGCTGCCACGGCATCTCTGGCGGTAATAACCGCCGCAATGTCGCCGGCATACCCAACCAGGAAAGACCCTACCGGCATCTCTATACGCAGAATCCCGTCATATGTATAATTCCATATGTCGGAACCCAAAATGGAGCCTTAGGCCGCCCCCGGCGACAGGACCCTCGTTTGCGGGCCATCCTCCTTCTCGAAGGTGAGGGTGCGGTCCTTCAGGTAATCCCCCATCATCCGCAAGAGATACTGGGGAACCCTGAAGTCGCGTTCTAACGCATTAAGCGCGTCCCCCTACCTCATCGAGTTGAAGGCGTTGCGCACATCCAGAGTGACCAGCAGGCACACCGGGCGAGAGTAATGGTTCCCGCTCTCGGTAGCCCAGGCCGCGTTGACCACCTCCTGGATAGCGTGTACTGTCGACCTCCCTTTCCGAAAACCATACTGTCTTTCGGAAAGGTCTCCAGCGGCCACAACGGCCGCATGGGGGCGAGGCTTCAGGAGCTTCTCCAGGAGTTTGCCGGCTGTGTCGAGCATACACAGCGGCCTGTACGACCCAGGGGACCCTACAGGTCCCTTGCCCTTGCTGATCAGCACAAGCCTAGCTGCCTTCCAGAGGGAGGGAAAGATTCCTGCTTTCAGGCAGGCATTGTACATATCCAGCAAGAGCCCTGGATGGCTCGCCGTCAACGCCTTCAACACCTCTGCTGGATGCCCATCGGGCCCTGGCGTTTTCCGATTTTGTAAACTCCGCGAGTCCCCCACGAGCTCCTCCTCTGAGAGAGCGCCCCCAATTTGCGGAGAACAATCCTATACCCCAATCCCCAAGGATCATCATTTAGATCATCCCCCATCCGCTTCCAGCATCGGTGCTTACTCGCCCTGATAGCCCTGCGAAAGTCCTTCTTCGCCACTTTGGGCTCGACGGATCTGCGGGCTGCGCCGGGATCGCGTCGGTCAACTCGTTGAGCCAACCGTCTGAGGCGGAGACACTTCCGCCTCATTTCCGCGATCTCTTCCGTCCACCAGTAGGCACGGCCTCCCGGCAAGCCCGGCGAATGAGACTCATCGTCGAGTCTACCACACGCCGGGCCCGTTCGGAAGGAGGCAGTTCCTCCGGAGTCCCTTCCGCAAGTCGCTGGACGCGTGTGATGGCTAGAGACAACCTATCGGCGTCCATCCTAGCGACATCCCATTTGGGCGGGCCCTGTTCGCGCCGGAGCCGCAGTGGCCCCATACCACGAACGCGAAACGTGATATATTGATGGTCGCTGGCTGTATTGTCCTCGACCACCCGCCAGTCCTGCACCCGTGCAGCCAGACTCTCCATCGCCAGGAAAACATCAATAATTTTCTCCCTGTACCCCGGACGCCGAAAGGTGGACGTCGAGCCGGTGTTTAACACCACCAGCCCGAACCTGAATGCAAAGTCCAGTATGCGCCCTCCACGCGAATCCGATCTGGGTTTACCCCACTCCAAGGCCTTCGCGTTGAAGTCTCCAGCCACCAGCAGCTCCCCACCCATGCCGCGGACCGCGTCCTCCAGACCATCTAATTTAGTCTGGAAGTCGGCTATCGGCTCGTGTGGTGTGCAGTTGCAGCTGACATCATTGACGTCATTGCTCGTCACCCAAACGAAACCGGCACCCGCGCCATAGTCCGCTACGCTGAAGCGTCGCAGATCCGGGACCCAAACTGCCGCCGTGCCCAGGTCATCCCGAAACCATGTTAGCTCGTCACCGTTCCGATACTGTTCGCTGATGAGAACGACATCAGCGCCCTTCTCGAGACAGATCTGAGCCAACAGGTCATGGGCCGTCCTGTTCCTATTCAAGTTGCCCTGAAGCACAAATGCCATTACTTACGTTTGGCCTGGCTCAGGGCATCGCGGAAGACCCCGCATTCCCCGACCCCGCAACATGCCGCTGCGCTCCGGTCTTCCCCGCCACCTCCGAGCAGAGGAAACACTTCGGCTCAACGGCACAACCCTTCGCGAAATAACCAGCCCCCCCGCACCGGAAGCAAAGCTTGCTACGGTCCGGACCACCGCAGGCCTGACTTTGATGCCCGTACCCAAGGCACTTGAAGCACCTGAGCACGATCACACGCCTGCGCAGCCTGCAGCTGACTCATCCCACCTTAATCCTGGCCGTCTTGAGCAGGACCTTCGCCGCCGCCTCATCGAGGTCCGCTATGGCCATCCGCTGACCACGACCGTTCGTGCGGGTCAGCGTAACCCGGACGTGGCCGTTATAGTTCCCGAGGTCCCTCCTCAGGGCTTACTCCACCTCCAGCGTGGTCGTGCAGCCTTCCAGCTCCCTGATCTCCAGGGAAGCTCTAGGGACCAGCTCCTTGACTGCGCTCGCTGACCCGACGGACTTCAGAACGGCCAACAGCAATTAACAATTAACAATTAACAATTAACAATTAACAATTAACAATTAACAATTAACAATTAACAATTAACAATTAACAATTAACAATTAACAATTAACAATTAACAATTAACAATTAACAATTAACAATTAACAATTAACAATTAACAATTAACAATTAACAATTAACAATTAACAATTAACAATTAACAATTAACAATTAACAATTAACAATTAACAATTAACAATTAACAATTAACAATTAACAATTAACAATTAACAATTAACAATTAACAATTAACAATTAACAATTAACAATTAACAATTAACAATTAACAATTAACAATTAACAATTAACAATTAACAATTAACAATTAACAATTAACAATTAACAATTAACAATTAACAATTAACAATTAACAATTAACAATTAACAATTAACAATTAACAATTAACAATTAACAATTAACAATTAACAATTAACAATTAACAATTAACAATTAACAATTAACAATTAACAATTAACAATTAACAATTAACAATTAACAATTAACAATTAACAATTAACAATTAACAATTAACAATTAACAATTAACAATTAACAATTAACAATTAACAATTAACAATTAACAATTAACAATTAACAATTAACAATTAACAATTAACAATTAACAATTAACAATTAACAATTAACAATTAACAATTAACAATTAACAATTAACAATTAACAATTAACAATTAACAATTAACAATTAACAATTAACAATTAACAATTAACAATTAACAATTAACAATTAACAATTAACAATTAACAATTAACAATTAACAATTAACAATTAACAATTAACAATTAACAATTAACAATTAACAATTAACAATTAACAATTAACAATTAACAATTAACAATTAACAATTAACAATTAACAATTAACAATTAACAATTAACAATTAACAATTAACAATTAACAATTAACAATTAACAATTAACAATTAACAATTAACAATTAACAATTAACAATTAACAATTAACAATTAACAATTAACAATTAACAATTAACAATTAACAATTAACAATTAACAATTAACAATTAACAATTAACAATTAACAATTAACAATTAACAATTAACAATTAACAATTAACAATTAACAATTAACAATTAACAATTAACAATTAACAATTAACAATTAACAATTAACAATTAACAATTAACAATTAACAATTAACAATTAACAATTAACAATTAACAATTAACAATTAACAATTAACAATTAACAATTAACAATTAACAATTAACAATTAACAATTAACAATTAACAATTAACAATTAACAATTAACAATTAACAATTAACAATTAATAATGAACAAGTAACAATTAACAATTACAATGCTCTTGAATTAAAAATTTTCACTTTTTTTTTGTTACCAAATTCTGTGCCGGTGAGTTTGTATGGAAAAGCCATTTAAACTTTTCGTGATGTCATTTAAACTTATCTTATTTCACTTCGTATGCCTTACAGAAAAGGTTGAATATTTTATTTATTTAGGGTAAGCAGAAAAAGCAGGACCACGCTGTTTGATTCTTTGCACATTCGTAAGCGCGTTACTCTATAACTATCTCGCTAGTGAATGTATATTTCTCTACAAATAACTTCTTTGGAAACGAAAGAAGTAGTAGTCGCTAAAAACTCCATATATGTATGTGAAAGGGGCTTATAGACAAAATGTAGGTTTATATGTGGTTACACAATCCTACTACATGCATAGGCATATGTACAAATGCTATTTGATGATCCCATCTCGGTTCAGTACTGTTGCTCGAAATCCCTCTGGAGTCGTTCCAGAAATGCAACAGGCACGAGTTGCTGAGGTTTATTCAAGCAAAAGGAATCTCCCAGTCAGTGGTATATGCTTAGTTATATTGGAAATTGTGGTGAATTCATGTATGTCGCTACAAAACGAGTTACAAATGCTTTAATGTAGTTAAATCAATTTGCCTTTGAATTGTGCAACAGACATTTTGGATGGGGAAAGAATTATTGTTTTTTTAAAGCAAGCATCTTAATGCATTTGGTAATTTCACATAAATCTACCTAAATATATATTTCTTTTTTGCATTGAGTTTCTTCCTTTTTTTAACCCTAATAATATTTGATTTTTCAACACGCTTAAGGCCAATCGTGTGCATAAAGTTTTATTAACTTAAGGGCGAAAGTCACTGTACTGGGGTAAAAAAACATTGTTTTTTACTTCGTTTTAATCTTTGCTCTCTTCCCTTTTAATTTAAACCCTATCTGAGCAATCTATTTTATAATATTCCCGCCACTAGAGCCGAAAAATACACGAGTAACTAAAAATGTAGTCGTTAATAAATTTGTGACTGTGTGTGTTAAACTCGAGCATTATAAATTAAAAAGGAAGTTTCTCAGAATGCAAAGGCGAATAAGCTCAAAATACTTACACTAAAAGTTTTTTTTTTTAATTAGATATAACTTTAAAACCATACCTTGGAAAGAGAAAATCGAAGAAAAGCTTAAGTTTAGTATATTCGGTGAAGCATATAAAAAATATAATAAGAACTTAAATATTTTTTTTTCTTTTTTATGGGAGGGGGAAATGCTTTTACGCACAGTGTGCCGGACTCCCCAGATTAGCTGGGCCTACCGGCTAAAACCCCTCTCCTTCCCCCAGGAGCTCCACCCCTGAACCGTTTGTGAAACATTACTTCGGGGTGGAATCCTATACTTCCCCCCATTAAGGCCCCCTTACGCTAACATACGCTCCCTGTTCGCGTCCTGTTCCTTCTGGCGAAGGATCCTGGATCCCTTTCACGAAAAGAGTCAGACTATATTATCAGGGGTTATACTGCTAGTCACCCTTTCCACTTCGTATCTCTCCGCCCTCCATTCAAAGAATGTGTGGATAGCGGAGTCCGACCGAGGGTGAGCAAACTTGACTGGCGTATTCCAGGAGTGGTCTAACAAATGAAATGTAGTGAGATTTAGCGACATAAAGATGAAGGAACTTCTTAGGCCATCGCCTTTGGAGCTATTTAGTTCAAGAAAATTTTTTTGGCACCAGGTACAGAGTGTTTAATTATACATGCGACATAATTAATAGCCAAAATGAAGATCAACGGACCTAGGTGGCTACCCTGAGGGACGCCGGAATGTACTACGAAGGAGATAGATGTTGCTGAACAGAAGGGAATATTGTATAAGAGAGAAAGAGCTGATTAAAGCCAAGAGCGCAAAAGTTTAAATAGAATTATTACATGTGAGATTTTATCGAACACTTCGATAGGTCAGTTGCGATGGCGTTCGAGAGACGAAGTCGAAGTGGTAGTTGATCTGCCTTTAAGCAATTCGTGCTAGGAACGGGAAAATATGGATTTACAGGGAAAGACACGCAATCATAAATGATTCTTTCAAAGAACTTGGGTATGTGGGACAGTTTGGCTATAGATCGGTAGTTGAAAATGCCACTCTTACAGCCCTTTTTTATATAAGGGGATAATGAAAGATTCTTTCCACTTAGAGGTTCCTTGGTTCATTAAGAGCCGAAAAAGATCGGCGAGCGGTCTAATTAAATGTTGTGCACTCTTTTTTAGGACAATGGCGGGGATACTGTCAGGACCAGGGTTATGATAATCAACAAGTGCGTTGTTGGAGGCAGCAATCATAGACAGGTCAATATTAATGGAAGCTAGGGAAGTCTGAGGAAAAGGACGCATGAAATGAAAGTATGCAACGTGAGGCTAGGAAAATTGCTGACTGAAAGACTGGCTGAAGTAACGGGCGAAGAGATTAGCTATTACTTGGGGGTTGGATGAAGAGGTGTCGGAAAGTTTAATAGCAGTAGTAGAAGGATAGCGACTGGATTTTCTTTTGTTGTTTAGAGATAAAGGTGGATTGCATAACGTTAAGATTATCAAGGCAGGACGATTCGCTGCGCTCGGCAAATAGAGTGACCATAGATAGGTAGTCAGAGAGGTAGGAATAAGACCGAGATAAAAGATAGGCCTGTCACAATTTATTTCTCTTATTCCGCAGGGATCGGAAATCTTTGTTATACCAGAGGGAGATGAGGCATGATCTTTCTGAGGCATGATCTTTCCGAATATTTAGGTATAAAAAACGTCAAGAGCATCGTTAATGGAAAGCTGAGAGCCAGTAGTGATGGAGTTAAGAGAAGGTTGACTGAGTAGGATTTAATTTGCCGAAGTCACCCAAACGGAAATTGAAGTAATAAAGTATCTCGTAGTATATATGGAGAGAACGGAAGAGAAAAAATAAGGAAAAGAGGAGAGTGATATTGGTCGAGCGCGGAGAAAAGATGACTACTCATACCGACTACTGAGTTAACGGAATCAGACGAAAAGACCAGGTCAAGCTGTCTGTTGAGGTTATTGGTTGTGCCACTGATCTGGCAGAAACCAGAGTCGGTAAGACGATCAATGAAAAAAGTCTCTTTATCCGAGGGGATATTCAAAAGGACATAATGAATTTCATCTTCAGATCGAATCCATTGAAGGCGAGGGAGATTAAAGTCGCCAAGAACAATAATTTCGTTGTTTGACCAAGAATGTTAAAGACGGAATAGATCATATCAGTAGCGAGTAGACCTCGAGGGGTTGAGAGAGACGAATGTAGGCGCACAGTATGAACAACGGCCTATAGGTTGAAGCGAATTTATTGCTGAGGTATTTGAAGATGTGAGAAAGTAGGCGCCAAGACGATTGTGCACAGCGAGAAGGATACCTCGGCCTATAGGGTTTGAACCACAATCATAGGAGTCAGCACGGAAGACAGAGAATTTAGTGGAAAAAAGTTCATTAGTATTCACGCTGGGAACTAGGTTAGTTTCGGTTAGGGCAAAGATGTCGTAAAAAAAACAAAGGAATTCTGGAAGACGGAAGTGCAATTTTTGGTGCGCAAGCCTCTGACATTTTGGTAATACAGGGAACGATGGGAACATGGTGTGAGGGAGGTAGGGCGGATGGAAGGAGGTTACCAGTAGGGTTAGTAACTACAATAATTCCTGTGATTATTGCGGCTTTTTTGGAGTTAGGAGACGCGCCGGGAGCTTACGTAGGAAGCGAAGGTATCAAGATCGGTTGGTCTTCTGGCAGTATTTTATAACTAACCATTATTACATTCTTCCTTGTTGCAATTCAAAATCATTCTTTTATTTACCTAATTAAGATGACTACACACTATCACTTTTGACAAAGTGCCGAAATTTAAAGTTTCCATTTCTATCTCAAAATTCGTTAACACTTCCTTAACAATTTGACTGAAATCTTTGACGATATAAATTAAAACACTATCTTATGCTTTTTACAAATTACTAACATTAAAAGCACAAATACACGAGGAAACAAAAAATGTTAAATAGCAAATACAAATTCTTCTACTTATCTACAATCCATGTCATTTCGGCCGCAGACAAACACGCAATTTGTGGAACATAGTTTTGAACGTACACGAAAATATAAAGTCAGTCTTTCCGTTTTAGGGCAAATGGAAGCTCTTCCAAAAGTTTATCGAAATTCGAATTATAAATTGCAAAATTGCCGTCATATCCTTTCTCAGATTCGAAATTGATTTTCAAGAAACTCGTTTCCTTAGTTTTAAGAGTATCACAAAATTAAATTCAAAATTTATCTGCTCTTGTGGAATGATTGTATGTAGTTATTTAAAAATACAGGATGTTCGGACTCAACGTAGGAAACGCTATATAATCGATTACAATAATATATAAATAATTAAAGAAATAAATTAAAATTTATAAACAAAATGAGTTTACATTATTTTTTTATAATATAAGTATATATTATATATAGTCTGTTTGGTATGAGCGTATCGCTCAGAATTCAATAATGCGATAAAAAAATAACAACATATTATTTTTTCCTTATTATTTACATTATTTTATTTTCTTTTAAGCAAAACATTTAATATTTAGTGAAGTTACCGTTATTTTCTATTATAGCTATACTACATCTCTTGTTCATATTTTCTACTAATTTTTTACCATATTCTAGTGGTAGATCCTTGCGAACAGAAGCATCCCCAGGTGTTTTATAGTACGTATGATGTAATGTCATTCTCTTTTTAACCATACTCATTTGAGTTCTTGATATGCCCAAAATGATGATTCGTCAGTGAATATAACGTTCGTCCAATCGCGGTTCAAATTTTCATTAGCCCATTTTAAACGTTGCTTTTCGGATAAAAGTAGTTTGAATACTGCGGAGTTTCATAGAATTTTCTCTTATTTTTTGGCATATGGTATAGAGACACACATTGATACCTTTTTCCGCTCATTTTCTTCTAGCTCGCCTCAGCGCCATTTGTGCATACTTTTCAAAAAGCTTCAAAATAGCGACGTCTTTTACTTTTGATTTTGTCTTGTTTTACCCTTTCCTGGCAAGTTACCGACTTTTTTTTCCTCAGAAAACTTCTTACACCAATTCTTTACAAAAGACGCATCCTTTGTAATATATTTCACTATCTGGACATAAGTTCATTTAGGTCCTTTCGGATGAAGGCAGAGAAACAAAGCTTCAAAACGTTCAAAAATAAAGCACTCATTGGTAATCTTAACAGTGTAGTTCAACGCAAAATAAGACTTTAAACATGACGTGTATATATATAGGTAATACTCATCCCCTCCATTTCAAATATTTCTGTCTCTTTCTGAGAAATCGTCGATACGCTCTTACCAAACAGACTATATATGTATATTTATTTAAAGTTGCGTAAAAGTTAGATCAAATTCCCTCTCCTTCTTCAGGAACAGTTGTTTAGTCATCTTTTAATGGCCATGGGAGTTCGTTGAAGCGAAGGAATTATAATTTTGTTATACATTTTAGAATTTGTTGATTTCTTTCAGACGCTTCGAAAATTTCCAATTTCCCATTTTGTATATAGCTTTCGAATTATTTTGCGAACTTTTTTTGATTTTTGGCTATGCTAATTCATTAAGTTTGCTTTTCATTAACTTATATTTATCGTTTACTTATGGTATATCAATTTTGAAATAAAAAGAAAATAATTGTCAACCAAAAGCAAATTTTCGAGCCAGCTTTTACTAAGAGACAAACCTTCGAAATTCATTTTGGAAGCTGAGATGGAAAATTAGTATTGTGAATATATTGATAAGAGATAATTGAGACAAAAATGTATAAATATACATATGTTTGCAATACTTTTCTTTCAAATAATAGCTATATAATTTTATCATTCTTATATCAAACTCAGGAAGAGTAGCAAATAACAAATTAAAATCGCTTTACGCTATAAAGTTTTGAACTGTTGAAAGTTGGTGCTAATTTAAAATGTCTACAGAGTTACGATAAACTTAAGTGGGATTTCATACAAATTTACTTGTTGAATGAGGAGCATATTAAAAGTTGAATCTTTGTCTGCATGAGAAGGAGCAAATCAAATCGGCACTAAAAGTAAACGTGCTCCTTATTTCTGGCATTGTTTCATGAAAAATGCAACAGGCTTCCAAGAAAAGAGTAGAATGACTGGCAAAGTTTCAAGAGGGCTTTTGTCCCGGCTGTAAAATGTATACCCCACTAAAGGGTGTTCAGATTATATGGTCACCAATATATCTACGGTCACATTTATATGACTTAAGGTTGGTTTACTTATCCAATGGTTCCTATTCACAACGTTATCTTCCCTGAAGTGGATGCGGTGCAAGCAAGCAGCAACTGGTAAGATTATTTTGATTCAAGGATGTGCGATTGTTTTTAGAAAATATTCTTGTAGGAATTGTGACCATTCCTTTTCCTTCTTCGGGAATAGTTGTTTAGTCATCTTTTAATGGCCATGTTGAAAGCGACAATACAACAGCAATATCGAAATATTTCTGTAGTATTACAGATTCCGGTGTTAAATCCCAACAATTGTTATGTGTATATACAACAAGGTTATTTGAAGCGTTATAAGTTAATGGATTTACTTGCTGAGTTTCTCGGTTTCACCCGGTGTTTAAGATACAGTCAAACACATCTCAAATGCGTAAGGTTGATAATTTACTCAGTTTAAGAGCTTTATTAAAATTTGTGGATGTAATATAGTAGAATCATAATAGAAAACTCATTTGATCCAAACCACATCGGAAGGATCTTTTTCCTTCTTTGCATATGCATGCAAGGGTATTCAGTTTTTTTGCTTAATGTTCAATATAAAGCTATCAACAATCATATTCAAATATAATTTCTCATGAAATTACTTTTAATCGTAGAAATTTTGCTCGCCATATTAGATTTGCAAACTTTCGTTTTCAAGGTATTATATAAAATACGAAAAATATTTATTCTGCCTGTTTTTGATATAAATTATTGTCTCATCTATCTGAATGCTCAATATTAATTTATTGCGTATAAAATCAACAACTCTATTCAAATATACAATATTTTCTCATGAACCGTGGAAATGTATTTGCAAACTTCTGTTTTTAAAGTTTTATATCAAATACGAAAAACCTTTATATACTTAAATTCATTGAAATTTTTGGCATTAGAAGTCGATAAATCGGTTCACCATATTCAATCTACCGTTTTAAATATCGAAATTTTGATATTAAATTTGTCACTAGTTTCCAAGAAATATCACGATTGCACTTAAATTTCCAAATTTTGATAGTATGTAAATTTAAAATTAGTAGCCTCAAAATATTCTTGGTACTAATTTTCACTTAAACTCATTAAAATTATGTCCTTTCCAATTGTTGACCTACTGGTTCCTGCAGGGATTCCTGCAGGTACATTCACTTTCGAAACTAGAAAACATATTTTTCATTTTCCTAAAATTCAGTTTTTCCTAATTTTTTCTCCGAAATTCACATAATTAATACATATATTTTTTATTTTTATTACCAGGGCAGTTTGTTAAGTCAGTGACTTTTTGAATATAAGATTTATCTTTTCGCAAATAAGCATTTTATTTCTCTCTAGCTCTTTTCAGCTTTATATATTTAGTCAAGTGTTTCTCCAATTTTTTTTATTCCTTCGAAATAATAGGTTTTCTTAAGGCCCTCAAAATGGGCGTTTGTTTCAGTGATGACCTTTTCATTCGACCCAAATCTCTTACCGCCCAGCCATTTCTTAAGGTTTGAAAAAAAAAAAATAGTCGCACGGGGATAAATCAGGAATTCTCCTGATTTAGCCCCGTGCGACTATGACATATTCATGCTGGAGTAGCAGTTCGTAGACCAATTTATTGATTTTTGCCATGGTAACAACGCATAATGATTAATTAGCACACGGATTTCACTTTTTTTTTAAAAAGTCACTAACTTATCAAACTGCCCTCTAAATTTGCCATTCTATTATCCTTTAAAAAAGATACAGCATATCCACGTGGAGAAAAAGATGTGTTGAAATGCATCGTGAATCAAAATGATAATTTCTTAGGATATTCGTAAGTGAAAACAGTTTTTAGATATAAACTTTAATTTGGAAGCTATCGCAAATTTTTTCCCATGCCTAAGTCGTTCGCCATATAACTTGTGTATGCTTTTTTATTCAGGCCACTTTACCGTATAGATGTGTGCGTGCGCCGGACTATTTTACGACTTGTAAATATCGAAGGTTTTGTGCATGCCAATAACCTCCTTCTAGTTAATTTTGATTGTCGATGATGTGTGCTTTATATAAATGTTGCAGGCACGCCTTTAGAAAGTGGTAGGTTTAATAATGTATTGTTTTTAAAAAAAATAAAAACATACCAGTCTGTGCCTTGTAATTTACAGGGTTTTCCATTTTTAAATTCCGAAAATAAATCAAAATAAAACACACTTAGAATTCGAATTTCGATTGAACTTTTATTTCAAAATGAAGTTTGGTTTATGCCATTATATGTGAAACACAACATCATTTAAATGGCCACCTAGGGCTTCCTCGCAGACCTTGATCCGAAACAGGTAATTTTCGATGACTTTTCGGCACATATGGGGCGGTATTTCGGCCATAACTTGACGAATGTTGTCTTTCAAGTGCTCAAAAGTTTGCGGAGCAACGCACATTACGATGGTGCACAGGTCTCACAATATCCGCTACGGACCCAGTTTGTTCGAATTTACGCACTACATTAGCAATTGTGTGCTCTGTAGGCCGTCCATGACGACCAAAATCTGATCGTAATGCTCGATATACGCGTGCCGGAGAATCACCATTTTTGTAGTATAATTTAACAAAATTAACACGTTGTGCGATGCTAAAACGATCCATATTGTAAAATGGCAAACATTCAACTAATGATATGACGCTTTGGTTGACAGATATGTCAAACAGTTGTCAGCGCAGGGTTGTATACTTTCGGAAGCCCGATATGGAAAACCCTGTAAATGTAAATTCGGGTTAATAAAAGTTTTAAAAATATTGATTTAGTTTAATTAACTAAAAATCATCTTCCCACAGAATTCGGTCTAGGAATACCCTGTTATATGCATATATTCGCTTCCATAGGCCAAGGCCAAGACTTCAATCTACCCTCGGAATCTCCATTAGTCCTTCCACTGGAATATGATGATGTAGATGGATCTTTATCGATGAATAATCCTCCAAACTTTACCTTACGATACTCCTAATCACCTTGGGACTCATCTTGTGCTAATTTCAGGGTTTTGCCAGACTATGATGATTATTTTTTGTTCGACTGAATTTTTCAATGTTGCAGTTGTTGAAGTTGCACTTCGGTTTCTCTTAACCTCTAGAAAGTTCACCCCTCTTTGGAGTAAACTTCGATTAGGGAATTGGTATTCTCGGACAGTCTCTCTTTGGCTTCCATCTGTTACACAGTAAATATAAATTTTATATAGGCATATTCCTCAAAAACAAATTCGGCGATTTTATAATTATTTCAACGTAAGAACACCCATAGCCCATAAAAAAAGGTGTATTAATTTCATGAATTTCGAAAAAAATGTAGTGAAAATTTGAATTTTAAAAAGATTAAAATTTGTTCCACTTTCAAAAATTAGTATACCTGTTTCGGTAGGTAAACATTGTTGACATTTTTGGAAAGGACATTGGGAAAGTAGATTTTTGTTGTGAGGTCGGTGTTGGTACATTGACAATGCTGATGTGCATGCCATGAAAAATTGGAATTTATGAATAACCTTTGAACTGCCGAACGCCATATAATTTTTTGTTTGTATAGATCAGATCGTTAATTGTACTTATTTTGGAATACGATATATGAAACACGCTGTATATGCTTGAATATTGGCAGATTCCAAACATATATCTTGATATATGTTTATATGTTATATATTCTAACATATTATTGTATATTTTTATTTTATTTCACTTAATACAAGCTACAATATAAAAAATAAGATTAACACTAAAATAAAACTATAAACTAAAATAAAAATAAAAATTGAAGGAAGGGGGAGAAGGGACGGGCTAGTGTAGGGTGGAGAATAAAGAAAATAGAGGACAAGGCAGATTAGGGGAGACTATTTAGGTGATGCCTGAGAGATTTTTTACTAAGGTGAAAGTCAAAGGAAGGGAAGGAGTTGGCTCTACGAAGCATTCTAGTGAGGGGCTCAGAAAGACCGTAGTTGGTGCGATGGTAGGGAGGGCGAAAGAGAGGGGCCGAGCGGAGGTTGTGTGGATTGGTGTAGATAGGGATCCGCTCAAGTAGAAAAGGACAGTCAATCTCACCGATTAGCAGTTGATGAACGAATGTGATATCGGCGAGGTCCCGCCGCTTCCATAGAGGCTGCAAGTTAATAAGCCGAAGGCGGTTAACATAGGGTGGAAGGTTTTGAGGGTCAGACCAGGGAAGCTCACGTAGAGCAAAACGGAGGAACCTGCGTTGTACAGACTCAATCCTGTTGATGCTAGTAGATTGGTAAGGAGACCAAACTTGGCTAGCGTATTCCAGAAGAGGCCTAACGAAGGTAACGAAGAGGGATTTGGCGACGTACGGGTTAAGAAACTCCTTAGACCACCGCTTAACGAAGCCTAGCGCGGAGTTGGCTCTGGCAATCACACTGTTAATGTGTTCGCGAAAGTTAAGTTCATTATCGCAGATGACACCTAGATCGCGAATAGAGGAAACGGAGGGGATAGGTTCGCCAGACAAGAGATAAACTCTAGGAGGGGAAGAGGGGCGTCTGCGGGAGTAGGTGATGGATTGGCATTTGGAGGTGTTGAGCTCAAGAGAGTTTTTTGTGCACCAAATGCCAAAATTATCGTGATCTTCTTGAAGCAGGCGAGGGTCCGAGGTGGAGGATATCCGTTTAGAGATTTTCATGTCGTCGGCGTAGATGGACAGGTCAGAGTGCTTGATAACACATTCGACGTCATTAATGGCCAGAATGAAAAGCAACGGACCTAAGTGGCTACCCTGAGGGACTCCCGAGTTGGCCACGAAAGAGTTAGAAGAGAAGGAGCAGAAAAGGACACAATACTGGCGGTGTTCGAGGTAGGACTTAATCCAGGACGAAAAAAGCCGATTGAAGCCAAGGGAGTGAAGCTTGAAGAGAATTAATTTGTGTGAGATTTTGTCAAACGCCTTGCTGAAGTCAGTAGCGATGACGTCAACCTCGTCGCCTTTTTCAAGGGCACACAGAGTTTTGGAGATGAAGTCGGTGAGGTTAGTGGTAGTCGATCTGCCTTTAAGGAAACCGTGTTGGGATGGGGAAAAGATGGGTTTGCAGTGAAAGAACAAGCAATCATAAACGATGCTTTCGAAGAGCTTAGGAATAGTGGAGAGTTTAGCAATAGGGCGGTAATTGGATATCACACTCTTACAGCCCTTTTTATGGATGGGGATAATAAAACAATCCTTCCACCGGACAGGGAAAACACCCTGGGAGATGGAGAGTTGAAAAATAGAGGAAAGGGGACCGACCAGGTGTTGGGCACACTCTTTAAGGATAATAGCAGGGATACCGTCCGGGCCAGGGTTATGATCGGCAGGGAGGGCGGCAATGGCGGAAGAAACCATTAAAGGGTCAATGTTGATGGACGCAAGGGAGGTCTGAGGACGCGACTCCAAATAGTGGAAATAGCTAGAGTCGGGCTCTGATGAGTGCTCGCTAAAAGACTGACTGAAGTGGTGAGCAAAGAGATTAGCTATTGTAAAGGGGTCAGAGGAAGAAGTATCATTTAGTTTAAGGGTAGAAGGGTAACCACTAGACTTCTTTTTTAAGCTAATGAATTGATAAAAGCGTTTGGGATCGGAGACGAGGGTTGATTGCATGTGATTAAGGTAGTCGATATATGAAGAATCGCTACATGCGGAAAAGAGGGAAGCCGCCGAGAGGTAATTGGAGAGGTCGGAGGTGGAACGAGATAGGAGGTAGGATTGCCAAAGTTTGTTCCTTCTATTCCGAAGGGAACGAATTTCTTTATTATACCAAGGGGGGGAAGAGGCATAATCTCTACGAGGTTGATAAGGAAAAGATTGGGACAGGCACGCGAAGAGTTCGCTATAAAAGACGTCGAGGGCATCACCAACGGGAAGTTTCGATTCGGCGAGGGAAAGAAGGGACGATTGAGAGAGAAGGTGGTTCAACTTGTCGAAGTCACCACGGCGGAAGTTGAAGTGGTGAGAGGTCTCAGAAGTGGTGTGACGAGATGGGGGGACAAGGCCAAGAAAGAGAAAGAGTGGAGGGTGGTACTGGTCAAGAGTAGATAGAAGATGAGGGCTCTGAGAGACAACCGAGTTCACCGGGTCAGAGGAGAAGACGAGGTCGAGTTGTCTGCCAAGATTGTTGGTAATGCCACTAATTTGGAAAAGACCAGACGCGGAAAGGCGGTCGACAAAAAGGGTTATATCCTAAATATATGGATATAATAATCTCTTTCTCGGGATATAAGGAGTATATATGTTGAGACATAAATATATTGCATTCTACTCTGTATTTATGAAATATAAAATATTTAACATTGATATTGTAATGTAATAGACAAAAATAATTTTAAAATAAACATATAAAAATGTTTTTCACTCAAAACAAATAAATTCTAAGTTAGATAAAATTCTAAACATTATTAATATATATGTATATATGAGGTCAAAAAAGGTATACATATATGAAATCATACATAACATATACAATTGCTGACTGTGGAACTGAGCAAACGTTGTTTAATTTATGTGAACTTTTACCTTATATTCTCGATGTTGTTTTTTCTATTGATTATTCTATTTTGTTCTCATAACTTGAACTAACGGCTGCAAATCTCTAGGTGGCGCAGGGTTTTTGACTTGCCTACGTTTGCCAACAGTTGTTTCAGGTGTGACTCTAATATCTATGTTTATTGTCGATCCATATGTATATGTATGTACACTTAAAAGTTTCGCAACACTTATAACTACTATATATGAAACTCTGCTTTTGAGTTATTGCTTAATTATTTATTTAGTTTTGACTCGATTGCCCGCGAAACTTCCCTTCAGTTTGTTCTGCAAAAACTGATATCCTTCAAGATGTACTACTTACTTACTTATCGGTCTTCAAATCATGTTCTCTCTTGCAGAAAGATGTTACTCTTATTAAGGTAAATCTGAATATATTTGTGGGCCAAAGGTCTTGTCTGTTCAGCTTTCACCATTAATGGCGGCCGCACAAGGCGGCCCTGTCTTTGATTTGCGAGATGATTTACGTAATGGCACTTTACTCGCATATCAACTACGTTAGCCACAACTGTTACGGTATCTAAGCGAATCACCCGTGCAAAATCTGCATAGCCAGTGAGCTTTCAAAATAACTCCTGCTGCTCCGATTGCTTCGAACTCGTTTGTTTTAGCTGATTCACTGTTTCGTCGCCTGAAGATTGTTCAACTGATGTATGTAATTTCCGTTGAATTGTCTACTGCTAATCGGCTTCCATGACCTGGAGTGTAATCTTTTTATTTTTCTTTTCGTTCCTGAGACGAAGATGGACAATATATACCGCAATTCAACAATCTTACGAAATTTGGTCTCTGCCAAAAAGCTTTTATCGAAGGCGCTGTAGCTGTTCCATTTGTTTTTTAAGATTTTAATTCTACAGGAGCAATTCTCTGTAGCGTTACACAATGATTTTTGGCCTGACAACCTTGTTGTTAAGGAAAAACAAAAATGTAATGTAACAGGCTTGCGGTCTAAACTACATCATTTTTATTTATGCACCACCAGTTCCTACTCCGATGTAGTGTGCTTAACAGAAAGCTAGCTGTACTCAGATATTCTGGACACTGACATCTTTTCTTCTGAGTTTCAGATATACCACATGACCGTAAGCTATCTCGAGTTTGTCCCCCTGCTGGGGGCAGAGTGATTTACAATGTTCGCAACTGCTTTCCTTCTTTCCATCATCCTTCTCTATCGCTGGCAGTTTTACACCTGTTTTTGGTTCTCTCGATCAGTTGTATCCGATACGGTGTGAGTGTGGCAGATCATTTAATGGCTTCCTCATCCAACGTTTACTGCACTGCCGTTTCGAGATACACTACGCCACTCATGAAAGAATCTTATTTTCATTCAACTCTCCATATTGAGTTTTTTTGCAGTGTTTTTCTAGTACGTCATTTAATTTAGAGTGAGGTTTATTTGGTCTTTTTTGGTTTTGTTCTACTATTTTGTGAATATAAATGTTTAAGATATGTTGACAAAAAAGCATAATCTGTTAACTTGAATGGTATTTTGATTTAAAAAGTATGAAATCTTACTGCATATTCATTACCAATGAACCTAAAAGCTTCTGTATACCAATTTTCAAAAACTGTCGATTATTAGAAAACTGTATGCCGCAAAAGGTTAGCATAAAAAAAATATCATTATAACAATGCCCTTAGCATTTTCAGTGATAAAAATATTGAAACCTTTTTAACATACTTCTTTAGTTGTTACATATTTTGTTTTTATATAAATACATATTTGTGTTAAGCAGAAAGACGCTTTTAAGAAAACAATAGAATGAATCTTTAGGAAAACATATGCGTTTTTACTTAGTTTCGCAGAGGGATAAACGAGGAGGCCATGCCGTAGACAACGACATAGCAAAATAAACTAATGGGACTTTTCTGTAATTAAGGATTTCGTGAAGGTCATAAAAAGAAACATGCTTTAAGTCGCAGTGGCCCTAGGTTGCTGTGGCTGCCTAGAAAGGCACACTTAGGCCAATTTTGGCCCATTGTGTTATCACGTAGCGCAGGAGACCATGGTTATTCGTGGGATTCGAACCCACAGCCTCTGGGACGATAGGACAGCGCGCTAACAACTGAACTATCAGAGGCCCCTTGCCGGCCCTAGTAAAATAAATATTTTTTTAGTTTTCTTCTTGATAATAAACAGTGTATTCGTGGATTATTAAACAACTTATAAATTGATACTAGTGACAAATAGTTGACGCGTACGAAGGCGAGGAGACAGCCAGTACAGTTGCAAAATTAGAAAAAAAAAAGTTTTTAGTTAGCTTTGCCAACAACAACTCCTCTATTTGAGAAAATTTAGTTGAACATATGAATTAACAACTAATTTAGCTGAATGTGTAGTTGTGTTCAACTAACAACTAATAATTGTTGGTTAACAGTATTATTCAGCTAAAACTTTAGAAAACTACTCTCAGTACTCGCCTGAACATAATTACGAGTAAGACCACTTCGGGCACGCTCAATAAGGATAAGGCATCATCATAACGCTGAAAATGGCCTGTTTTGAAAATAATGTGATCTGATCAGAAACACTTTATACAAGTTTTCCTGTGCCTTATGTGGACCTAATACGGTTGTCCTGATTATTTTGCAAGATATGCTTCTTTTTGAAACCTTAAAACTTATAATGCACATTAAACGTGTTTGTATGGTAACATTTAAACTCTGTAATCTGTTTAATCCTGCTATAAGATATATCCATTAATTTCCTGCTGGAAAGAACACTAAAATATTTCGGATAATAAATTTAATTCCATTCAATTTTAAACAAACATTTATTTATTTTTGTTTAGAATATATGTATGCATACATTTAGTAAGATTTAGCTACTTACATTCGGTATAGAATAAAAAGGAATGGAAAAAAATGTGTGTATATATAATAAAATTGATGTTTATTCTAACTGAAATAAAACTGAAATGTAATATACATATACTTTTAAAAAGTAATTCAATAAATTATTCCAGAAACAGCACATTGGCTAATGTTCATCATTGTTTTATAGTGGTTTGCTATAAGTTTCGGAAGCAAAAGCTGGAATTGTAATTACTATACATCTGACGCAGATGCAAATAGAATTCCGAGCCCCCTTGCAATACATTATAAATGTTTATTACGATATTAAAGGGGGGTCCACAAAAGTAATAATCCACTGGTAAGCTTAAAGTGCAAAATCCAAAAATTGTGTACTTGTTGATTCCCGTAGATATGTGTGTACCCATTACATGAATGCATGCCCGTCAATACCCCTTTATGTATAAAAAGAAATCGTGTTGAAATGCCATGTAGGATATTTTAAACGGAAAGCTGTTGCTCCTGTATACTACGTCGTGCATTTATTTATATTCCTACGTAATCCCCTGTGGCATGCCCCTGCATATCTATCTGTTGATAACCCTTTTTGATATAGCTGTACTTAGGTACATAAAAGCAAGCGGTCGGGTAGAGTTTATCGGCCCAGAGTGCACGGGTTGATTCATTGGGCACGTAATTGCCCGTTGGGGCAGAAAAACTTCTTGCAATTATGCACTTGCTTTAGTTATATTTGCACGTAAAGGGAATCATGCTGCTTTGAATTTTTTCTGTCAAAAGTCGATATATCTCTGTGAGATAGTTCATCTGTTGAACTAATTAAACCGCGAAATTGAATCTTATGAATGCTCTTTTCCTATGAATCTTCGACGATTATAATCCGGAAAAAAATAGGGCTGTAATATTTTCATATTTATATGGTACTTCATATTCGTTTGAAAATGGAAACTGGCTTAAACTTCCATAACTTAACAACCCACAAATCAATAAGCACTTGTTATTTGATACATTTTATTTTTTAAGAAAATAAAATAATTTTTAAGAAAATTGATTTTAACGTGAAATTTATAGGAGAAAAATTATAACTATAGAAATCTGCGAAATACTATATAGCAAAAACCCTATACAACATTAGAGCAAAACATTAACACGTTGAATAAAAAATATAACTTCAGACGCCATAATTACTGCTTTGCCAATAGCACAACATGGAAATTTATTAAGTAAGCAAAAATAGCAGTAAGCGCATGCTTTCTCTTTTGTTCCAAAATATTCGTAGATCCTTTAGCGATGCTGTATTGCTCAGGGTGCTATATAATGTATAATTAAACTGTTGAGGAAACCAAAAAAAAAATAAATAAAAATGTATTTAAACAAAAAAAAAATAATTTCAATTATAGTTACCGGTACCTGGGTGGGCACAGCTACCTCCTCTTGGTTGGTTGGTTGGTTGCTGTGGCTGCCTAGAAAGGCACACTTAGGCCAATTTTGGCCCATTGTGTTACCACGTAGCGCAGGAGACCATGGTTATTCGTGGGATTCGAACCCACAGCCTCTGGGACGGTAGGACAGCGCGCTAACAACTGAACTACCAGAGGCCCCTTACCTCCTCTTATTCCCTTGTAAATAAAAACAAAATCGCATTAAAACGCAAGAAAAAACTTGACGTGAACTCAAATTGACAGCACTACAACGATCTAGAAATACAGTTTAGGCGATTTCTTGTTCTCGCACAAATATAAACAAAAAAAAAACACAACAATACACTACATATAACACATCAAACAAATTCGGGATACATTTATGTTCCGTGAAGACCAGAAAATAGCCGAGTTTCATCAACAATACGACAAACAGAGCAACTCTAAGGAGTTTGCAACTGCCAAATTTAAGCAATTTTGGACTTTAGGAAATTTTAACGTTTAGTAATTCCGGACTATTTTTTGTAGTAAGTCCAGAGTTAGAATTTGTTGTAAATAATTGTATAAATTGAATGATTTTAGAAAAAGGATTGATGTATTGAATTGTCATTTTATTATTATGTTATTATTATTGTATGTGAGACAGGTAGTGTAGAACGCTCCGACATGGTCCATTGCACTCATCTCTTACTCTATCCGAATTTAGTTTTTGCCCTAATATCAAATAGAGATTAAGAAATGAAATTGTCCAACCTAGTAACATCAGCACCAAAAGCCATCATTCGTGCACGAGAGAAGGCCGAACAGTTGCAGAGGAAGTTATCTGTGCTGTCCTCGTCCTCCGCATACGAAGGCCATGTCGGGTCGGTTATGATCCCTAAGGTAACCATGTGCTTGCCACATGCGTCGTATACCGTAATCGTTTCTTCAGCGTTGCGTTACACTAATGATAGGCTCTGATCCAAGGGAGCAGGAATCTGCGCTCTCCCTGGCCAAAGCGTCTAAAGTCGCGTTTCTTTCAATTCCCTGGTAACCAGAGACCCATATAAGAATATCCTAGTTGTGCTTTGTAACCGAATGGAGTCTTTTCTTACATTCCTGGACAATCATTGACCTAGTGATTAAGTAGAGTAGCCAGAGCAGGCTTACTGTCGCTGCAAATACCAATCCTCTAGCTAAGCTATCTGTGATTTACTGTATTTGACATTTTCAATCAAATGCCATCCAGCGCCTGTACTAATTGCAATTTTCAACCCGTCTGTATAAAAAGACATCACTTAATCCATTCAATATTTTTTTTGTATCGTCCCACTCTGCCCTTATTGGGAAAATGATCTGAAATCTTCTTTCGAACATTGTAGGTTGTGTCATATCATTTGTAGAAATGTTATAAAGAGTACAATGCTCTTCAAGTCTCCGAGACATGGCACGATGTGCGATCACATGTCCATCACGCCAAAGTGCGCACCTCCTTAGCCGACATATGACCTTCATTGGATAGAAAGATCCAGGGGTTACAAGGTTACAATTTAAGTATTGCGTTGAGAGTGGCACCAGGAGTCAAGCTGAAGGACCCTATTAACCCAAATGTAGACTTCTTTCTGTACTCTGTTAAGAACAGAACAGTTAATATTTCTCTCTGTTATGCTCCACCAGACTACTGACTCATATGTTATAATGGGTTTAATAATAGCTATGTACATGTCTTTTCAAAAGCTCTTCTGCATTCAGTACACGACAAGCCTTGTATTCGACATGAGCCTTTCAGGACAGTTTATTATCTATCACCCCTCTTCCCCGATGGCTTCGGGGACCGACTTCTAGCCCAGGTCGCCGGCCCGGTTTGGGTGCCGGCAACTAACGTCGGCGGCCTCCGCGGAGGCAAGTCGCGGCGGATTTCGGAGCACAACTTTCTGGGCTCATCCAGCGCCTCCTCCAAAGCCGGCAACCTGTCTTTGACAACTCTGGAGATATTGGGCTGCTTTCTCAAGGCAGCCAACATCCCCTGGATCGTCGCCTTCATCTGGAGGAAGCCCCTCTCGAGGCTTTCTCCACCGCCGCCAGCTTGATCGCCAGCCCGGCCGATTCTGGGAGAGTCCTTCTAATCTCCCTGGTCGCGGGCGTCCTCAGCCCACCACCGACCGCCTCTCCCTTCCCCGCCTCCGATCGCGAGGATCCGTCCGTCCCCTCCTTCGCCGCCACTAGCCAGAATGTAGCAAAGAGGTGTGTTGGATCCCGAATCCCGCAGGCAAACGTTCACCTCGACCTCCAGCTGCACCTCCTCCCCGGATAACTGCATCGTCCGTGTAGAAAGATACACAGCCTTCTCTCTGCCAGGTTCGGGCGAGAACTCCGTTTGCATAGCGACACCGATGGGTTCGGTGCCCCTATACGGCAGTAACCAAAAGGACTTTATATAGCTTTGCTGTTTCCCTCATTTCTATGAAATGAAACCTTGAAAGATATTATCTCAGTTCACAAGCTGTCCAGTCTTTTTGGTTTTTGCGTTTTTATTGCGCTTTTTAGAAGTGTCCTGGCCTTCCGGAGCCTCAGCTGATTATTATTCTGCCAAGAGACGTTTTTACCACATCTGCTCTTTCTGTTAGGACAAGCTTTCTCAAAGGAGTCTATCAAGGTCCAACTCAGTTTCTGGGTCTCATCCTCAGTGTCCTTAGTGGAGCGTTTGTATAGTACCTGTCCAGCTGGAATATGTGTGACATCAACGGCTATTCTGTAATCTAGGTATCTGTGCTCCGAGAGAGATTCCTTGTCTAGGACTCGCCAGTCAGTAATGAGGTTTGACATCTTTTTATTAGTGAATGTCATGTCTATTACCTGCCGCCTGCTCGTGATAAAAGTTGCATCATTTCCAACATTGTTAACCACGAAGCTGTACGACGGAATGAAATCTAATAGTTTTTTCCCTGTGGAATTGCACTTACTTCTGCCCAAATATGGCATGTTGGGCATTGGCATTACATCCGATTATCACGCCCAGGTTATTAGATTCTGTGTATCTTACAATTTGCATCAGTTCCCTTGAGGATGGCGGACTGATAGAATCATACGGTAGATAAGTTGATACAAAGACGTCTTCGTGCTTGGCTCCCGAAATACTGTAGTGTTACGTTCAGATTCCTTACGTCGATAAATCTAGCCATGGTGAGAAATGAAAGTTAGTATCTGGCGTATCGCCTCAATACATACGGCTGAAAAGCCAATTTACCCAGATCTGGCTTATGAGCCTCAATCCTAAATATCTGGCTAAAGAGCCTAATATTTTCACTTGGCGAAAAGTGCCTCAGTGAATTAAGGTCGAAAAAGCGAAAGACTAGTGTCCTCTGTAAACGCCTTTATTCTACTCCTTGCTTTTACAAAATCGTTATGCCTATTTATACAAAATGTTCTTACGCTCTAAAACACTCATTCATGCTCATGCATACTTATGCTATCGAATATTTAGCTTACGCTATCGATAAATTATGACCTAATTAATATATTTCAATTGCCCCAGAGAGCCATGACCCAACATTTCGCTTGCACTTGAATTGTGATTTTCCCAAAGACATTTGACTCTTAAGTGCATTGCCCTCGCGTGACTTAAGTACTTCCATACGCTTGCGCTTGGCGCTGATTCACTTGTTTGGCTATATGACACCTTTGGTCAGTTCGACTTGGACCCGTTGAATGACTTATGCTTATTTCTTGCTTTTGACTTTACGGGATGCAACATGATCAGTGCGTGTGAATGCACGTTTGATTTCAATGAAATGATCCGCTCTACGCGAGCAAATCTCCGGATATATTACGTATACTACAGTAGGATACTTTGACCGCAATGACGTCTTGACTACAAAATTGTCTCAACATCGTTGCCTCGATTATGTTGGATATGAACATACATGCCCGTGGTCATAATAAAAGAGTTGCGCCCAGCTGATCATACCAAGACCATAGATTCGCTTTCTGCATACCAATGGATCTTGTAGAAGTGTTATCTAGGGAATGCACACAGTCTACTTAACCTTCCATTCAGAATAGTAGTGGCCAATTCTCTGTGCTACAGGTTAATTTGAGTAATATTCAAGACAGAACACATATTGACCAGCTTCTTTATATTACACTCATTGTCCTCATTTATTTTCCATAAACATGAAATTCCACTCTTCCGAAACCCAAATGGGGACGAAGTCCATAAGTAGAGTCCAGGAAAGCGATTCGTTGTCTTTGCCCAATGCAAGAGTAGTAGGATCATCAGGATTCTTCCTTTTGCTACTAAACGAACGTATCCCCAGAAAATTTAATGCCATTATAAGTTGGGAATTTTGCTACATTTGCAAGCAGCCATTTAAAGGAATATTCGTTCGATCCCTAAATTTTTAAATTTCCGTCACAAATGACCGTCCCTTCAAACCTGGGCGACTCTTTCGTCTCACCCATTATGTAAATGTAGTCTTCCACAAAGATGACGTTTCACTGTATCAATTTCCTCTGTGGATTATCGGCCTCAATAACCACGATCAGGGCTTAGGAAGCAGCTTTCACGAAGCTTTTTTCAACCTCACTTCCCGCTGTCTCTGAGTCCGACAACGCACTCAAAGAGCCAACGTCACTGTCAAAATAATACGATACGAGATTCGGGTCTCCTTTACCTCATCCAGTGAGCAGGAACGTTAAAAACCGGTCTTGACGACTTCCCTTGTCTCTGCCCAAAGACTGTGCGGCTTTAGCTGCCCCCGAACCACCCGTACCAGCCGATAAATCCAAAGTGGACTCGTTTTCCTCCGTCCTATCTCTCTTGAAGGAAGTGCCACTGGTATTGAGAAGGAAGGGACAGAGCCCTTGGCACAGTCGGCTTTCGCTTCCTATGCCTTAGCTTTATTCCGCTTGCTCCTTAACTTTGGAGCAAATGTAAGGAAAAGCTGAATTTTAGAAATATGACAAACATTTTTTACACTTTCGGAAATGAGTGTATCTGCAGTAAGTGGTGGTAGGTAAACATTGCTGCCATCTTTGGAAAAAGCATTGGTATACCCTACTTGATCTACTCCCCATCTAGATTGAGATCTTTGTAGAAGGCTATTGTCCCAGGGCACCGCCTTCGATACAGCTATCGGGATTACAATAGAACCACCGAAGTGTATCAGCCTATGGCGGCAAAAGCTGGGTATTCGCAGAGTACGTGCTTCGCTTTCTCTTCCTCTCATCATGTCTCTCTAGGAATATTATATAAATTAATATCCATATGTGTAATGGTAAGATATTTTCTTGTCCACTAACTAACAACAATTAAGTGTTTGGTAAACAATAATTATTATTTACTTAAAATAATTAATTATTTAAAACAAGAGATCCGCCTTCTAAAATATTCGAACCCCGCCTGAAATTTTTCCATTTTTTTGGAAAACAATATTTAAAAAAAACAACTATTATTACATTACAGGTTTGCATAGCACTCTTATATAAAGCAAGTGTTTTTATTCTAATACAATTACAAGTGATTTTACTGTCAAGCCAACGAACAGCCAAACAAACACTACATCTAAACTTTTTATTCACACTTTAAGGTCCAATTAGATTTACGATAAAGTCAAAACAAGCTCGTGGTGTAATCAAGTCATTACACAAACAAAAACGAGATAACCACCACATATGTATCTCATTAAATTGTCCCTTAAATGTAATTTCTTTCCTTTCAGGGTGCTTCATCGAGCTTAGTGGTTAAGTTTGCAGATACAGAAAAAGAAAGACAACTTAGGCGTATGCAACAAATGGCGGGTCATATGAATTTACTAAATCCGTTTGTGTTTAATCAATTCGGGGCGTATGGAGCTTATGCACAAGTAAGTTATTTCCTACAAATAGTTAATGAAATGAAAGGTAATGAGACTCCCTAGGCTAAAACCAGTAATTTATTGTAATTTAAGTCCTGTGATATAAATATTTTATTTGTATATTTTTAGAATTGATGTTTTATTTGGTTCGTTATCTTTTCTTCTTCTTATATCTTATGTTATGTTTTTGTTTCGCATGCACAATATATCACGAACTTTCTTAAATTCGATTTTGTTGACTAAATTAGTTCAATACTGACTGAATTTTAATGCTTTTCAACCAAGATCTAACAAAAATCAACATTAGAGTATCTACAGATAGATTTTATAGATAGTATTATTTAAAAAAAATTACCAGAAAATACGAGATACAAATTCTTATTTCGATTAAGCGCATGATACTGTTATTATCTCAAGCATTTTATAACATTTCAGGAATGATTATTTGTTTGTTGAAAAAATTAAAATATTTTAAACAAAGCCTTACATTCCTAGGTTAATCCCAGAGCAAACTCGATTTATTCAATTTTATTTGTGTATCTTTTTCAACTAATCTTCTAAATATAACTTTACATCCAGTTTTGTTTTTCGTCCAGTAATTGCTTGCCACCCATCATTGCCTAATTACTTCATTGCTACTAATTTCTCATTCCACGGGAAGTGAACTATTCTTTCTGGTATTCTTTGATAGAGGCATACTAGATGAGGTAGCTTGAAATTCCCATCCGTATACGTAATTCTAACAATAAATTATAATGCCTCTTACCCTAATCATAAAACAATTAATTAGGAGTTAAGAGACTCACTGTTTAGTTCTCAGTAGACACATTCCGATAATCCCAAATGACTAGTTCTAGTATTATAATATTTCCAAACTTATTGCGTTTCCATTTCGTTGTTTCTTTAGGTAGATTTCATATGAAATACTTCCTATTGCAGCCTACCTGTTGCAGCATTTTTGAAAATGAATGATGCCATAATTCACTTTCGAACTCATAGACTTAGAAATAGCCCTACCGAAAAGTTTATTATATATTTATATATATTTATATTTAATATATGTATTTATATCAATACATGTATAAACATTTCGATGGGGATATTTTGAAATATATATATAAATATATATACACTACATATAATTCTAAACTAAGTTAAATTCGATACTGAGGAGCAAGCTGGGGTGGGGGATATGGCCTAGGTTGACTACAACGAAAGATCCGACAAATTTAGCATCTTTTAACCGCTATCGACCAAATTTAGTATGAACATTCATTAGATGCAGCTAGGACGTGTGCAAAATTATTTTGATTATTCAAGGGGGCGGGGGAGGGATACTAAAACATTCTACCCTTTCCCCCTCCCTACTTCTAACTCTTCTAACTGGCTACTTAAACCTAGCCTATTTCCCAGCTTCAATAGGGCAGCTCGCACTCTCTTGTCATTCTCCGCCAACCCCACTACTGCGAAGCCTTTATTGATCCTCTTCTTCCTCCGGTAGTCAGGCTAACGAACCACTCAGCTGAATCTTCTGACGGCTGTTATTTGCTTTCCCGCCTCCGAGAACACAGAATCCATGATAACGTGCCGCTTTATCTGGCGTACTTTCACGAAAAGGCTGAAAACACATGTCTTGCGCCAACTATTCTTTAAATTCCACGCAGCTTTCGACGTTCCACCTCAACAAGTTTCTGAAGATCTTTCTGCTTATGCTTTCTATATCTATTCAGAGCGTAATTCCTATTTGCAAAAAAATTCGCGTCGACTCGAAATACTATAGTTGCTCCTAACCCCCTTACTAACTCCTCTTCCAAATCGGGCCCTCATCTGCCAGTTTCCAAATAAAACTGCATCTGTATATATACCAGAATGTCAGAGGGCTGCGCTCTAAAACCCGGCAAATTTTCTTGAAATCCCAGTCATTTCCCTATGACTTTGCGCTCCCCGAAATTTAACCCCAGGATTAACAACAGCGAATTGTTCACGTCCTTATTGCAGTTTACAACCTGCTACAAACACTTAACTGAGGCAGTAGATGCCTTGTCCGCCATCACTCTTTCCCTCGATGATATTATAGTTTTAGGCGATTTTAACCTTCCTCGTCTTTTTTCACCTCTCCCTGAGGATGATGACTCCTCCTATTTAACCACTAATGTGTCCTTTACCACTGAGTCATTAATTATTGACCATCTTTCTGACTCAGGCTTATGCCAAATCAGTGGCGTGATAAACCATCTTGGCAGACAGCTTGATCTGATGTTCTTTTCCAACCCACTTAACTCAGTTGTTACCGAAAGCCTCCATCTTCTTTCCACTCTTGATTCGCACCACTCTTCACTCTTCCTTTCTTTTCTCTATGAATCCTTAATCAGCAACCCTGTCACCCGCTTTCATTATAACATCCTCAAAGGCGATATTATGAAGCTTAATCTCCTCACAAATCATTCTAATATCCTCACATCCTTATCTAACTCCCAGTTATCAATAAATAACAGCGTCACCTTATTTTATTCTGAACTTTTTAGCTGCTTATTCCAATATGTGTGTATGTGTATATGTGTGTAATATGTATGTATGTGTAAAGAGTTGTTCCTCATTACCACCCTGATATGATAAAGAATTTCTAAGCCTAAACAGTTCTACAAATTTATTAATGTAAAACGAAACGCCGACGGTTACCCCACCGTCCTTAAGCTCGACGACCATTGTGAAATTGTCAAACTTCTTGTTGAATTTTTCAGTCAATCCTTTAACGACCTCGATCCCACCCCTTAACTATTTTTCCTACATTTCTTCTAAAATTAGTGTACATCTCGATGATTTCTACCCCGACCCCGATGGTATACCCGCCAATGATTTATAAAAATGTGCCGCTCATCTACTTCAGCCCCTCACCTAGCTCTTCCAACTTTCTCTTTCTCAGGGGGTATTTCCTATTCCTGACTCGGCTCTCCGTCAATACGACCTAAACAACTTTTACACCTGGTGCACGAAAAATTTTCTTGACCTCAATGTTTCTAAATGGCAAAAGATCACCTTTTCGCTTAATAGGCTCCTCTTCTCCCATATACAATATCCTCTCTGGCGAACCTATTCTTCTGTCACTTTCTTTCGGGATCTCGATGTTATATGCGATAGTCAGCTCAACATCCGTTCCCACATAGATCTTTCAATTAGCAAGGCCTGTTCTGCTTTGGACTTCATTAAACGTTGGTATAAGAAATTCTCTAACCCTTATGTCAACAAATCACTCTTCATCTTCTTTGTCAGACCACTTCTTGAGTATGCCTGTCACGTCTGGCACCCTCGCAATCCACACCCACTAACAGGATTGAATCTGACCAACGCAGATTCATCCGCTTTGCCCTACGCGACCTCTCTTGGACAGAGCTCCTTAATCTTCCCCCTTGTGAAAACCGCCTTAAACTAATCAAGCTTCAGTCCCTCACCCTACGTCCAGATGTCGCCGATATTTTTTTCGTTCACCAAGTCCTAGCTGGTTCCATCGATTGCCCTGACCTTCATCGCAGCATATGCCTTAACACTAACCTCCGCAACGTTAGATCTTTCCCTACATTTCGCCTTGAAAGTCATCGTACTAACTATAGTCACTTCGAACCCTTTACCACATTACTGCGGATGGTCAACAACTCTGCCGCTTTCGATTTCCATCTTACCAAACCTTTCCTTAAGCTTGCCCTATACTTACCCAACCCAATCCTCTAATGAACCATTCATTCTCCATGGCTCCTTGATCTAGTCATAGTAGGTTAATTTAATTTAGTTATTTTCGTTTTTTTTTTTTTGTTATTGTTTGTTGTTATTTATAAAGGGTTTTCCATTTCGGGCTTCCGAAAGTATACAACCCTGCGCTGACAACCGTTTGACATATCTGTCAACCAAAGCGTCATATCATTAGTTGAATGTTTGCCATTTTACAATATGGATCATTTTAGCATCGCACAACGTGTTAATTTTGTTAAATTATACTACAAAAATGGTGATTCTCCGGCACGCGTATATCGAGCATTACGATCAGATTTTGGTCGTCATGGACGGCCTACAGAGCACACAATTGCTAATGTAGTGCGTAAATTCGAACAAACTGGGTCCGTAGCGGATATTGTGAGACCTGTGCACCATCGTAATGTGCGTTCGGCCGAAAATATTGCTGCTGTTGCTGCCAGTGTGGAGGATGACCCGAATGTTCCGATTCCACGGCGTGCTCAGCAATTGGGCTTATCAAAAACATCATTGTGGCGAATTTTGAATTTGGATTTGCACCTGCATCCATATAAAGTCCAGTTGGCGCAAAAATTAGAGCGTGGTGACCATGGAATGCGTCGGGCATACGTCGATTGGGTGAACGAACAACAACAGCAAAATGCTGAATTTTCGCATAAAATTTTCTTCAGCGATGAAGCACATTTTGAGCTTGGTGGCTATGTGAACACCCAAAATTTCCATATATGGGGCTCAGAAAATCCACACGTGATTGTTGAGAGGCCATTGCATCCGCCAAAATTCACCGTTTGGTGCGCATTATGGTCTGGTGGAGTCATCGGGCCGTATTTCTTTGAAAACGAGGACGGCGAGACGGTAACCGTGAATGGTGAGCGCTATGGCAGCATGTTAACCGATTTCTTTTGGCCAGAAATTGAAGATATTGATACGGAGGACATATGGTTTCAGCAAGACGGCGCCACGTGCCACACAACACGACCGAACATGGCCATATTGCGAACAAAATTTGAAGGACGCATAATTTCGCGTTTTGGTGATGCCAATTGGCCGTCGAGATCGTGCGATTTAAACCCGCTAGATTTTTTTTGTGGGGTTACGCTAAAGACCGTGTCTATGCCGACTCTCCGCAAACTCTTGAGCACTTGAAAGACAACATTCGTCAAGTTATGGCCGAAATACCGCCCCATATGTGCCGAAAAGTCATCGAAAATTACCTGTTTCGGATCAAGGTCTGCGAGGAAGCCCTAGGTGGCCATTTAAATGATGTTGTGTTTCACATATAATGGCATAAACCAAACTTCATTTTGAAATAAAAGTTCAATCGAAATTCGAATTCTAAGTGTGTTTTATTTTGATTTATTTTCGGAATTTAAAAATGGAAAACCCTGTATATGTAGCTTGTATTAATAAATAAAAAAATACAACCATGTAAAAATATGATAGCTATCGCATTCCTTTCTTTGCAATGAAAAAGTAATATTCAAAAATAAAATTAATTTAATGATATTACCATTATGATTGATATGTGCAATGTAATCAACTCTTGAGCTTCAGAAAATACAGCTTTCATAGCAGTTTAAAAAGCTTTACAACTTCTTCCTCTAATATTTAGGAGGAGCTTCGTGGCATACCACAGCAATGCTTCCTTTCCAGTTATATGTGGCTAATTCACTTCTAACTGAATAACTAGAATAACATTTTCGTAAATGGGAACACTACATCCATATAACTTGTTTAAGATATTCAGAAAATTAAGCTATTACCTATTATCTATTATTTATATTATGGTAGTTGACGTCTGGCGACTAAACGTTCTGCTCAATGTTTTCTACATGAGGCTTCTGAAGAATGATTTATCAATGAATGTTGAAGGAATCTCTTCCATTTATTAAAAGTTGCTCTACATCCATCATAATTATACTTAACTTTAAAATTTCTATCCATCCTATGATAGCGATTTATGTGACCCATCATATCGTTATCCGATACACTCGTAACATTACATATCGAACATGTGACAATATTCTCCATATTTAATGCTTTTATTGTTAATTTCTCTTTTAATAACAATAATAATGTATGTTCTGTATTGAAGAATTTGACAGTGGGTAACCCTAAATATAGAAAAACCTAACCAATTTCATGGAAAGTCCTTCCACACTCTGCCTTGAGAAACGCGTGTTTCTACTAGACACCGCTGTGTCATCACTCAAAGTATACGCATGGATGTGCGGAATGCCGATTCCGATTCCATTCAGTTGCATATTATCAGTAGTTTTCATAATAATGCGACGACGCCATTTTAGTGGCATTCCATTTGTAAAAAAGTGCTTGTGATTATTATTTGGTATTAAACTAATCATCATGAAAAAGAAGGTATTTTGCGTTATTGGGCAAAAATGGAAATCGTTTACAATTATTGAAAAAGTTAACCAATGTTTTAGTGAAGCTATTCGCCTCAAACTTATGGAAGCTCGTAGGAAGGACAAAGTACTTAAAATAATGATTGAAAATAAATCGGTAGCCTTACAACGACAACACCCAAAGAGAAGTAATTTTTGTGTGATATTGAAGAAGATGATTGTGGTGCTGATGGTGAAGATGTTGCTCTGATTTTAATCGAAGTAAAACCCTCCTCTCAAATCGTTAGCCAACAAGAACCTATTGTCATATATAAAGAATCGTCTCCGGAAACAAAATCACCTTCTTTACAGCAATTTAATATATTTGTGGTAAGTATCTTAACCTGTAATTTTGCAATTTATAATCCTACCTACTATTTTTTTCATAAAAAGTTGTAAACTGTGAATTTTTTTAGAATACTCAAAGTGATCAGGCAGAAGCAAATGTATTGAATAGTAATTCAGATGAGTCATCTGTAATGCGAAATATCAAATTATTAAAGCCAGTTAATAAAAATCCAGTATCTGCTTCTAAAATTATTGTTGTTGGAGAAGATAATGTTGATAACAAGATAACAAATTGTGAGCAAGAAGAGCAAATGCTATTAAAAAAGAATTGTGCAAAAGTATGTAGTCAATGGTAGCAAACCATCAACCAGTCAAAAAAGCAGTCATAGGCGTAATACTGTATCTTACTCAGCATCATTGCTGAAGCTTAATGCTAATTTGCACAAGATTTATGAAGAAGCACAAATAATGAATCATTTGAAGGATTTTATATATTTTTGGGGAGTGAATTTAGAAAACACTGCTTGTGAACCTAGCCGACAATATTATCACAATTATTCGAGAACGATCATTAAAACTCATCCAGAGTTAGCATTATTAAAAAAAAATTCTAAAATAATATAGGCTTTGATATCACATCATTATCGTCGACCTCAACTTAAAAGAAAATTACTCAAACCAAATTACAGCAAAAAGAAATCAACGAAAATACCAACATTGGTACTTCCCAAAAATCGGTAAGTAAAACAAGTAATTTTGGTTGATTTTATTTTTTTACATTAGATTAGATTAAATTCTTTGACATTAGAAATTCTTCTCAACAGATGTAAGCTCAGCAAAACAGATGTCAAATCAGCATTGAATGAATTAAAAAAAGTCTCGAATGTCACTGATTCGTCACATGTGGGGCTACCATACTTCCATTAAGCGAATTTCTTGATCCACCGCGATTCATCTATAAACTCCACGTAAGTATTTGTTTTAAATTTGTTTTTTTTTTAAATTATAGTAGTGAACCAAATTGGTTGGTCTTAATCTTGACAAATTCAAAAGCAAGCTGAAGACCAAAACACCTGGTTTGGATAAGGCCAAGGCTTATACAGAATTCGCAAAAATGAAGACTATTCTCCAACGCGTTTTTCGTTTAAAATTTTGTTGAGGAAAGCGATATTATATTCTAAGGAGTATGTTTATGAAGTTAATTGGAATATATTTTATATAATAAAATTGGCGACTTTATTAAAGAATAATAATAATTATTATTAACAACAAAGTATTGTCTATCAGTACTATCGCGTGGATTAATAAGAATGTAAATTATAAATTTCCATGTGGTTTTAATGTGCCCATTGTACTTATATCACATTTCACTTTAGGTGATAGAACTAAATACATAAATATGCAGGGTGTTTTATAGTTTGTATGCCAAAGTGGGTGAGATGAAAGATCTAACTTAGGCAAACAGAGAAGAGGAGTGGCCATCTAAACCGTTTGGCAGTTACAGAGTGGCTCGTAAATTCCAATTTTCCATGGAATGCACTTCCCTATTTTATTTCAATCTTTTGACCAACTCAACACAGCGACATCCAAGTCACGCCAAAAATCGACTATCCCAATCCTTTCCAAAAAGTCAACAATGTTTTATTTTATTTATTTCGCTTAATACAAGCTACAAGAATAAAAGAGAAGAAGTTAAGCTAAATTAACAAATGTAAATTAAAAATAAGAGTAAAGACTATAAATAAGACTAAAATAAGAACGAGAATTAAATCTAGGGAAAAGGAAACAATAGAGGAAAAAGCAAGTAGAACTAAATTCTAAGAAAAGGGTTCAGGTAGGTAAAGGGTGTGTTTGAGGGAGGCTTTATCCAAATAAAAATCAAAGCAGGTGGAGTCACTAGCTTTGCGAAGCATTCTCGTGAAAGGTTCGAAGTGTGCGTAGTTGCTGCGGTGAGGTGAAAGAGTGGAAAGGATCTAACGTTACGAGGGTTGGTATTGATGGAGATGCAATTTAGGAAATCGGGAGCCCGTAAGAGCTTGGTAAATGAAAACTATATCACCGACATCACAAGTTGATAGAGATTGGAGATTGATTTTAATATCATACGGTCCTCATAAGGAGGGAGGTTACGGTTGTCAACCCAAGGAAGGTCACGTAAAGCATAGCGGAGGGGTCTACGTTGAACAGCTTCAATCCTATTAAGTGTTGGGTGAGAGGGTGACCAGACCTAATAAGCGCATTCAGGTAGAGGCCTAGCAAAACAGAAATAGGAAGCTTTGGTGACGTAGGGGTCAAGAATTCCTTAGATCAGCGTTTTACAGAGCTGAGTTGGCTTTGGATTTGAGGACGGAAGTTGAGTTCGTTAACAAATATGTATAACACCAAGATCAAAGAAAGAACTGACAGGTGGAATGGGGTTCATAAGAAAGAAAGTGGGAAGACGTTTGCGGGAATAGATGATTGACTGGCACTTGCAAATGTTCAGGTCCAAAAAGTTGTTCAAACACCAGATGGAGAAACTATTTAAATCATCTTGAACTTATAAGGAATCAGATGAGCAGAAAATACGTGTAAAAATTTTCATGTTGGAAAATACTAAGTTAAAGCGGACCCTGTATCGCCTTGATAATCGGCGATACAGGGTAAGATCTGACCCAAGAGATAATAAATTTAAGATTTGGTGAGATATTTTGTCAAAGGCTTTACTGAAATCTGTGGGAATTACGTCGACTTCATCACCGTTTTCCATAGCCTGCGGAGTGCGTGATACGGAGACAGACAGATTGGTGGTAATGGATCTGCCTTTGAGGAAACCGTGTTGGGCAGCGGAAAGAGTGTATTATATTTACAGTGAAAGGACATAGAGTCGTATATGAGGCTCACGAAAAGTTTAGGAATACAGGAAACTTTACCAATGAGGCGGTAATTTGAGGTATCGCTTTTACAGCCTTTTTTACAAATAGCGATAATATATGAATCCTTCCAAAAGGAAAAAAATATACCTTCGGCGCGAGAACACGAGAAGAGAAGGATAGGAAGAGCATTTTTAGAGAGAGAGCAGTTGTGCATATAGCAGAAGTAATTAATGTCGGGATCGGGAATCAAAGCCACTGATTTACTGAAGAAATCAGCAAAAAGATTGGCAATGGGAGCAGGGTCAGACGATAAATAATCACCTTAAGGGTGGGTGGATATATCCATTGGATTTCTTTTTAGTTTTGATAAAATTGTAGAATAGCTTAGGGTCAAATTAAAGTTTATATTGCATGCAGATAAGGTAATCCTTGTGAAGAGATTTGCAGAGTTTGAAAAAGAGAAAAGATAGCTAAGAAGAGTAATCCGGGTCGCATCTAGAGGTGAAGAAGCGATCCATAATTTGTTTCTTTTTTTACGGAGGAACCGGAGTGCTTTGTCGTACCAGATGATGAGGGAGCTTTTACAGGAATAGAACGTCGTAAAACATATCTACGGAGTTGATATTAATAGATAATTGGGGATCCTGAAGGGATGAGGGGATGTTTGAATCGGTAAGGAGAAAATTTAACTTTTAAAAATTGTCTATGGAAGTTTAAATAAGAATTGAGTATGCAGAGGGGTGTGGGGGTTGGCTATGACCAGAGGCATTTATAGCGTAATGGCATACAAGGCATCAATTGCTTCAGTTGCATGTATTATATAAAGGCTTTAAGAGGACGAATATGGCTGCAAAGAATGAAAAGGGAACGCCAACTGAGGGTAATTTTGATACAGACAGATTCAAACAAAGATGAAACGGGGAGTTTATTTTGAGAGGTAGTGAAACAGTTATAAACCGCATAAAGAATTCCACGGCTGGTAGGACCGAAATTATTGGACCTACTATCAATGCAAAATATATTGAAGTCACATGAAAATATATGTATATTAGTAGTTCGTTTCAGTTAGAGCAAGGATATCCTCAGGAAGATATGACGGATTTTGGAGCGCAGTCCTCCAACATTTTGGTAATACAGGGCATCAAGGCGAGGAATTAGGGTTGGTTAGAAATAAAAGTAGGTTTTTGAATCACTACGGGTTTTTTGTAGATGGAAGATGCGTTTGGAACTAACAAAGCAAAGGATATTAAATCATCAGTTATCTTATTGGAGGGATGTTAAATGCCTTATGGTATTTAAACAAAACTTCCTTAGGGTAGAAAAGTCAGTGGGAAGACCTTCTTGGTGAACAGAAAAAAAAACATTGGTTTTTGTCTGGTGGTTTAGAGATATCAGCATTAGGGAGTGTAGAATTATGAGAGGTTACAGAAGTCGATGCCGTGGGAGCTAGCGGATTGAGGTAGAAGAGGAATATTTGGAACAATTAGCTACCATGAGTGAGGCGGCCGGTGTAGAAAAAGGATTATTAGGAATGGACTGATCTGAAGTATTAGCTTCTAACTATATAAGCGTAACGAAAGAAGATACGAAAGGGTGTGGTATTGACCTACCATCTAACATTGCAGGTACATTCAAGATCGAAACAGGAAGCACTTTTTTACATTTTCCTAAAATTCTGCTTTTCCTCGCATTTTCTCCGAAATTCATATAATTCATGTTCTTATTTATTATTTTCAATATCACTCTCTTCTTATTCCACCTATATGTCCAAGTGGAGAAAAATTCTTGAAAGTTATTAGTGGAAAACATTTTCTGATGAATTAAAAAGAATTGAATTTTAAAGAAATTAAACAAAAATTAACCCCGATATGTTTTATGTTTAATTAAAAAATGATTTAAATTATTGCTAATATCTTACAAAAACTGCTCAAAGTATCCTTCGCCACTTTTGATGCATACCAATAACCTCCTTCTAACTCATTGTTTAAGTTGTATTGAAACAATCTTCTGCCGTACTCTCGTCGATGCAGTCCCAATTCTGCCAATTAAATCCGCTATGAGGTTAATAGGACTTGAGAAAACATCTTGATCGTTCCTAATAAGAAAAAGTCCAATGTAGTAAGGTCTGAAGCTCTAGCGGTCCAAGAAATCGAACCACCTCATTCAAGCCCTCCGGAAATTCACAGCGCATTCTGGGTGTTCCATCGTGTTGGTGAAGCATTGATCTTCTGTTATCCAGAGAGATATCTTGAAGTAGTTCTGGCAGTGTATTCTCCAAAAAGTCCGCATATATTTTGACACCAAGCACTTGTGGCAAAGTGAATGGCCCTATTAAATAATTGCCGATGATACCAGTCCAAACATTGACACTGAATTTATGCTGATATGATGTCACTCTTGTTATGTGCGTGAGTATCTGACCAGCTGTGAAGGTTGTAAAAATGATGTGTTTGTGTATGTGATACTATACTTACTGAATTGCGATTCATCCGTCTATAAAATTCGGTCCAGAAAGGACCTGATCTGTTGTATTAGGCATTCCCGAAGTCAAGTACAGACAACCAATCTTCTCTCGGAATCTCCTTCCAGTAGTCCTTGTACTGGAATATTGAACATTTCTTGATTAATAATCCTATAAACTTTAGCTGAGAACACTCCTAATTGTTTCGTGCTCGTTTCCGGGTTTCGCCTGATGATGCTGATTATTTACTGTTCGATGTCGGCAGAATATCGCATTGTTCCTGATCGTGAATTCCTCGTATTTTAAATTACACTTCCGGTTTCTCGTAATCTCTGGAAAATCGCTGAAAACATCCCCCTTTGGAGTACCCGTCGATTTGGGAATCTTCTTTGGTATTCCCGTACAGCCCCTTTTTCTTTTCCGTGGGTGTAGTCGACAAATGCAAATTTATATCGATGAATTCCTCAAAAATGAATTCAGCCATTTTTTAAATATTTCAGTTTAGAACAACCGTAGTTACTGCTTGGTTTTTCAACTATGCTTGATGTTCTTTCTTACTTACTCTCTTTTAGTAATAGTCCCAAGTATGGCTGGCTAAGATAAGCTAATTATGCCAATAAAATTAATTCCATTAACCTTTTTATGACCTTTCTGCAACAATAATTCAAAAAATAATATAGTAATTAAAAATTAATAATAAGTAATTAGTTACTTGTGTTTGCTAAACAAACATTCCCGATAATTTTTGAAGACATTTTGTTTGCTTTACGTCTTTTGCAATTACAGGGCAATGAAATAATAAAATACTAGTGAAGGTTTTCTAAGGAAAGAATTTTTCTACATATTTAACCTGAAATTGTTGCACCTTCTTTAGAAAGGTAATACAGGGTGGCCCATTTAAAAATTGGAATTTTTTTTTGTTATAAAAAAACCGTTCAATATTTTGCAATGGTTAAACATTTCGTTCAAATTACCATCACGGCTGACTTGACAGTAGCCCATTTGGTCGATCCAATTTTTGAATGCATTTTCACCGCTCCCTAAAGATAATAGTCCAACGGCGTCAAATCGCAGCTTCTTGCCGGCCAAATCACCTCACCATTTTTGCTGATTATGCGATTTCCGAAGATAGGGCGCAAAAGACTGGTTGTGGCGTTCGCTATATGGCACGTAGCTCCGTCCTGTTGGGACCAAATATCGTCCAAGTCTTCGGCTTCAATTTGTCTGAAAAATTAATCGGCCAACATTGCGCGATAGCGCTCGCCGTTGACGGTTACGGCGGGTCCGTCTTCATTTTCGAAGCAAAATGGGCCGATGATGTCGCTGGACCAAAATCCGCACCAGTCACTCGTTGTGGGTGCATTGGCTTTTCCACTAAGACGTGCGGGTTTTCTGTGCCCCAGATGCGACAGTTTTGCTTATTAACATAACCACCGAGGTGGAAATGAGCCAAACGATCTTCCGCCCAATTTGTGAACCGTAGACGGTTCGGATGGTCAACCGGCTTTAGTTGCTGTACCAATTGAACTTTATATGGTCTTTACGCAAAATTCGCATCAAAGAATTGCGTGCAATGTCCAATTGTTCGTACACGAGTTAGTTTATTCACCAACATTCCAGTTTCACGAGATCGCTTGACGAATTGATCCACATTTTGGGTTTTTGGTTTTTGGTTTTTTTTTTGTCAAATTTGTTTTTCAAATTTCCCACAGTTTGAGTAGAAGACTCACCACTTTGGAAATAAGTTTTTAATATTTCCCAAATTTCCCAAAAATCAAGCGAATACCATCCCATTTCGTAAATATTAAACCTTAAACTAAATTTCTGTCAAGTCGAGAATGACATATAATCAACTAAACTTTAAATTACCGGTAGTTCAAATCCCAAACACTAGATGGATCACTCTTTAGCATGATGAATTTGTTAAAAACAATAAATTTATGAATTAATTATGTGAATTTCGGAGAAAATTCGATGAAAACGTGAATTTTAGGATAATGAAAAACATTTTTCCATTTTCGGAGGTGAATGGGCCTGCAGTGTGCGGTGGTTGGCCAACATTTTTCACATTTTTGGAAAGAACAATAGGATAGTGAGTTTTTGGCTTCATTTGAGTAGATCAAAAAATAAAACTACAATAGTGGCCTGTATACCCTAAAAAATAGGAATTTACGAATTATCTTGTAACTGCTAAACGGTTGAGATGGCCTTCCGCCTTGCCATAAAAGTTTTTTCTGATCTTGGTCAGATCTTTCATCAAACACATTCCCACTAAAAAACATATATTATATATATTCTTAGCTTAATAATTAGATTTTTATTTATACCACGATGCAAAGCGATGATAAATCCTTAATTTTTAGTAATTTTTCAAAAATTCAAAAAACGCACAAAAGCAAAATTTATCAAAAATAAATGTTTTAGTTGCTATGAAATATAAGGAATCAAAAGATAGTCATTAAAATAGGGAACACAAAAAAACAAATTTTATCTACGTTATTTTAAGATATACATATGCATATTATGAAAATATGAACTCTCCTATGTTATTGTCAATCACTGTCTGACTTGTACAAGGAAACAAATAAATTCCGATAGGATATAGTACAAATGTAATAGACCAACGTCTGGGGCAGGGTTATCCACCTACCCCTCAAACCCAAAATAATAATAATAGTAATTATAAAATTATCATAATAATAATGATACTAAGGGACTACTTTTGATCTATTTTAAGGAAAACTGATCAAACAAGTTAAAAATTACTCAATTTAAATATATGTTTGGTTTTGAGTTATGTAGGATTTGAGTTTTAATAATATGAGGTAACAGAATTTCTTAATGATTATTTAAATTAATACTTTACACCTTAATATATTAGAATTAGCATATTTCCAAGAAAATATATCAGCCGTGTAAACTACTGTAATCATTTTTTTAGAGTCACGCAGATCTATTAGGTTAGCTTGCTTAACTATTTTTGAACAATTTTTCAAACGTATCTTAAGTATAAAATATTTTGCAGATAAATTACTTTAACTTAGCAACTTTTGGCACAATCGTGCATATCTTCTTTTTAAGCAAACTATGGACACACTGGTAAGTTATACTCATACAAGAATATGCTGTTGGTTTTTAAATACTGCTAAATTGAAATAAAGTATATTTGCTACTTTTAATCAGTGCACGCATAAGACACCATAAAATCATTATGATATTGGTTTTTTTTTTATTTTAATAAAAGTAACGTTATGAATTTAAAAGATTCTTACTGTAAGGCAAGTTAAGGGGAGTTAAGAGCATATTACTATGCATACATGCATTTACTATTATAATTTTCCTTCTCGTCTAAATAATAATTCATTCAGATTGTTTTTTAATTTTATTGATTTACCATTTACTTTTTTTATTCTTTTACTTGAAATTATACAATACTTAGTGATTATTTATTGCTTAAGTAGTCATATATAAAATAGAAATACTTTTATTGGTCGCAGTCCACACTCTCATTCAACATCCAACCGAGATATAGCGTTTCCAGACGCATATTCTTTTTGCTTGATGCACATAGTATCACTTCTTATTGTAGGTAAGGGAGTTATATAGGATTCTTTGGTTATGAAATGAATCTCGTAATACATAAAACGAACTGCTTACTAGGTGTACCGGAAAGTCTTTACCGGCTTTTTAAATATAAAACACATCATTTTTAAGAAAAAATTATGTATTCAAAGTATTGGCCATTAGATTCTACACACTTTGTCCATTTTTCGTTCAATTATGAATCGCATTCCTAAAAAGCTATTTGTCCTCTGAGCAAAACCATTCATCGAGCCATTTTTCGACTTTTTCAAAATGTGCAAAGTGCTGGAACAGCGCGTGTCCTATTGATGCGAAAAGGTGATAATCGGACGGGGCCATGTCTGGAGAGCGATTTTAATGCGGCTTTCACCGGTTTTGTATGTAACGGTGCATTTTCATGCAACAACATCACCGTGTCTTCGGGCCCATTCTGGAAATTTTTCCATCAACACATGGTTTAAATTTATTATCGATTTAGCGATCAATATTAATTGTTTTGTCAAGTTTCAGAAGTTCATAATACATCACACCACCCTGATCCCACCAAACACAAAGCATTGTCTTCTTTACGAAGCGATTGGGCCTTGTAAGTCGATGGGCCGGCTTAGCCAGGCGTTAACCATGATTTTTTAGGTTTAGGATTTTCGAAATAAATCCATTTTTCATCACCTGTGACAATCCGATACAAAAATTACTTCCTTTCCTACCGTTAAAGTAGCATTTCACAAATGCTTTTTCGATTTTCCATTTAGCTGTCATTTACTTCATGTAGCACCCATCTTCCCAGATTTGGATTTTCCCATTGCTCGTAAGCGGTTATTTTTTGTGCAACATTAAACGTTTCTGCCAATAGTTTTTGAATTTGGATGAAGACGCAACTTCATGCTTCTCCTACAATTCCTCATCCACATATGTTTTTGGTCTACCCGAACATTCACTGCTTTCAAATCAAAATCACCACTTTTAAATTTTCGAAACTACATCTCTCATATTTTTACGCTAGGAGCATGCTCCCCGTAAGTTTCTACCAGCAAACGATGTCTTCCACCGGAGCAAAACAATGCAAATGCTCTTTTTTAGCACGAAGTTCAACATATTCACAAAGCTATAACACTATTACTTAGGCGGAATGAAACTTTTGTTGTTTTTGAAGCTTAATGAGAGTAGAAGACATATATGTAAAATCATTTTATTTCATACTTACGGCTGGTGACATCTGTTAGAAAAACCAGTCAGGACTTTCCGGTACACCTGGTATATTCAGTTAATTCATTAGGAAAAACAATTCATTTTCATTCCCATTTCAAAATATGAAATAAATTAAAGAAAATGAAAAATACTCAAAAGAAAAAAATGGAATATAATATGGACTAGGCAAGACACTTAATCATAATACATTCGTACGTGGGCATTCATAATACACTAATTTTTGCTACTAATTAATAAAGGGTATTTATTTATTATATAAGTTAACGGAATTAATTTTCATTCAAGTAAAAAAAACACGTCTAATCTCGACAAGCTACCGATTTATTCTGGATCAATATTTTATGACTTACAATAATTATGATTTTTACAACTAAGCATTATAATTATCTTATGACTAAGCAATTTCACAATATTCAATATTGGGTTACGGCATCAGCAGGAAGTGGCGGCGGCGCGTGCACTGCAGGTCATTGGACGCGTGAACTCTGGATGCGGGTCGTGTTAACTTATATTATAATATTAATCAATTATTCGTAAACAAGACGTCTTTAAAGTCAAATCATACATGTATACAGCAACATTTTGGGTATTTATTATTATATTATTATAGTACAGTAATCTTCTAATTAAAAAGATATTTACTACAGTTATCTTCTAGTTTATTCAATTCCACAAACTTACTTTTGGAAATCTAACTTCCTTTAGTTCAAAATTTTTCATTTTTATGAGCTAACAAAACCTTATTCTTTTGAACTTCATGGTCTTAACACTAAATTATTTTTCTTTCATTCTCGTTCAGGTGGGACTTATGGATATTCATGATTTCGTCATACCACACAAAACAAACATCAAAACGGTCGTCGTTACAAACAGTCGTCATTTAGTGGGTTTCCACAGCAGGATTCTGAATGCAACAATCACCAATATCGTACATCGGATTTTGAAATTTGCCGCTGCGGATAAGGATAAAAAAATAACATACCAGAAGAATGCTTGTTCTTATTATTTTCTTAGCAACCACCATTCAGGCAGGATCATAATCAAATAAATTCGCATCACATCACCTGATCAACTTACACTACATTCTCGTTTTAATCATTTAGAAATAAGTAGTTCGAAACGCTTTTGGGTTTAATTTTGGATTTGTATAAAATAAATCTTGTTTTACATTTCCAAATCGAGTTGAATTTTACTCTATTGATCTTGTTGCTTTGTAAGTCACTGAAAATTAAATATATGTCAACAGTGGATTAACCCATTAATTCTTTCGGGACTTGTTTTATTCACCTACGTTGGAAACATCAGAAAATATTTCTAAACACTATTTAAAATTTTTGATATATTTTAAATATTAAATTTTAGTATGAAAAATTTTGAAAAAAATTCAAAAATTTCCGCAACAATTCTGAAAATATTCAGGAGCGTTCTTTTACTAATTCTATTTACTTTTTATTATGGTATATTCAAATTCAACTAAAAGTTAACCAGTTATGAAAAAAAAAAACGAAATTACTTATTTTTTTCCAAATCATTATTCCCTCAACATTCTCAGAAACATAGAAATTAGTTATTTTAAATTTATATTTTTGTATATAATGTCAATGGGAAAAAATTCCACACAGATTTAAAGAACGTCATACTGGCGTTAATACTTTAAAATTTTGATAAATTATAATTATATAATAAACAGGTTTGTCAATTCTAAAAGCGGGATGGATGGATACCCGTCCTTGCTAGGGGTGAAAGATTGGGAGATTGCGAAATTGCAAGATTACGAGATTGCGAGATTGCGAGATTGCGAGATTGCGAGATTGCGAGATTGCTGGATTACGAGACAATCTTTAATTTGTTTACCACTTTCTTTTACTCTTTTTAACACGACGATTTTGCCTCTTTGATGAAATTTACCCATCTCGAATTTTACTACTACATACTTGTTCTATCGTTTGTGTTTTATGTTATTTATGTAATTTATCTATTTCATTTGACATTCCTATGGCACATCTTCGAAATGCTCTTCCGTCATCCCACTACATAAGGAAGACAATAAAATCTAAAACTATAGACCAGTTGCTAAACTATGCTAAATCGCAAAGATTTTCGGGGCTTAATTTACAAACTCTTCTGTTCGTTTGTTTTAAGAATCAAGAATCAATATGGATTTATAAAGGGAAAATAAATTTCTGCTAACCTTCTCAAATGTTCACAAATTTGCACCTATGCAATAGAAATCGACAAACAAATGAACTGTATGCGATATTTATTGATTCAAGTAAAACCTTCAAACCATTCAGCATTAATTACGGTTTCTATGAACCAATTGCATATACATATGTATGATACATGTTTTCAAGGTAATTAGAATTTTATCAATAAAATCTGTTAAGGTGTATATTAAGTAGTGTCTAGTTCGTTTCTTATTTCTTTATGTGCTATATTATATGTATAAAGATATTTTATATATCGTATGCCAAAATAAGTGGAATGAAAGATGTAACCTAGACAAATAAAAACTATATGGAAGGAGCGATGAGCAGGCCATCTCAAACATTTGGGAGTTACAGAGTATTTCATAAATTCGAATTTTTCATCGTATACACATCATTATTTTGTTTTTATCTTATGACCTACTCAATACAGCAACATCCAACTTGCACTAAAAACCTATCCTGATGTCCTTTCTGAAAATCTCAACAATCTTGACCTACTACCTGTCACTACACACTTATATGCAGTGTACACATAGTGTAAAAAATGTTTTTTCATTTTCCTACAATTCACATCATCAAATTTTCTCCGATATTTACAAAATTTTATTTTTATCAAATTGCCCATTTTGTTACCTTCGCAACAAAGTAAGACAGGACCAAGTAAAATAAAGATATAAGATATAAATCTGTTCCTTAACCCTTAATTGGTATCTTATTGTTTTATTGATCTGTAATTGCAAAAATCGCAAAACGAAAAAAATTTCGTCAAAAAATATCGGAAATGTTTGTTTTTGCATTAGATTACAGTTCTGCACTTGGCTTCTGGAATGGAACACCAGGCCGTTTCTATGGACGGATGAATCACTAAAGGTGGTATCACATCCTGTAATCCCGAATGGTTGAGATGCCATCCTGTCATCCCGAACGGTTAAGATGCCATAATTGGTTGTGTGTATAGGTCAGATCTTTCTTTTCACTTATTTTGGCATATGATATATGAAACACCTTGTATATATGTTCGAATTGCTCAAAAAAGCAGCTTATCAACTTTTACTAAGAAACAGGAGTCGAACCTGTGACCTTCAAATTGGCGCTTTGATTCTATCTAACCAACTGAGCTACCCGTAGCCTTGCTGTCAATGCCTCTTCAAGTGACTTTTTTTGTTCTGATGACAAATCCGATCCCGATGTACAAATATTGTAGTAGTCAGCCATTTGCCGAAATTTAGTAAATAGCTGAATAAACAGTGGCGTTTAAATTTAAGGAATCATTAAAAAAATTCAGTATGTATTTTATTTTTGTCATTCTCAAACTGTGCAGACCAAAGTCGGCGTGATTAGACTATAGTATTGACAATTAAGTCTCTGTCTTATGCAAACAGTGCAAGTGCTTGGATATACTTCTACATACCTGTCTATATTATTCTTCGAAAAACAAACATCGTTATTTGTATACAGATCAGACGCTCTATTGCAAACGTAAAGGGCGATTTAATAGAAAATGTGATAAAAAACGAAGATAATGAAAATAATTAGAACTGATGATGATATTCATACCTTGCGAAGAAAAATTTACCTTGCAATTCATCTAAAAAAATATAAAAACATACTTAACCCTTCGTCTGTAAATGGTTTATTGGCATCTTTCGACTATAAAATCCGATATTTCGCGTCTTTTTAAAAAATGCATGCTAATGCTCGGATCCTTCAACTCGATATAGTATCAAAGATAAAATTATTGACAAATTTAATTTGCAAATATTTTTTTTAAACAAATGAAGCAACTCGGTTAAAAGCAGTAATTTACTTAAAAGGTCATAACTTTTTGAAAAATTAGGATATCGAAATTAAGAAAAGCAAATTGAAGTTTAATAATGCGGCTTAACGAGAAAAAGCATTTTATTTTATTTATTTAATTTTAATATTAAATTTGGACGGATAAAGTAGACAATAAATCACGTCTTAGAAATATTGTATTATTTATTTTTATTTATTTATTTAGTGTAATGTATTATTATTTTTTGTTATAAAATATTATTAAAGAACATTAGCAAAATGTTAAACAAAATTATTTCTTTTCAAGTAATACTATCACTAGCGTCACTGTCGGCCTCTTCAACACCATCGATTTCGTCTTCTCCTGCAAAATAATCCATTACTGGTCTTTGGTACAGTGCACGTGCCACGTGATTAGGTGACTGTTGTTCCATTTTGAGCTAATTACCCAGATTTCTCTCTATATCTTCACAGTTCCAAAAAAAACATTCAAACGAAAAACTAGAAAGACCCGGGTTTGCATACGAAAGAATAAAAAATGATTCATCGTGAAATATTGATTTTTTTACAGTTCTCACGTGAATATTATGAAACTGACATTGCAGTTTTTACTCAGTATTCAACGCCATTTCTTCATGGCCAATTTTACACTGACACAATATCTCCAAATTGTGGAGCCGTATTATGAAAATCCGACCTCTTCGAAACAAGTTTATATGCACTTATTCTTAAACTGCTTAATGATAATCCATTTTTTATTCAAAAATTTTATTGGATTATAAAGTATTTTTCTGGATCAGTGAAAATGTCAATAAGCAAAATTTCCGTATTTATGTTGAATCCGAAGAGTATGAAGAGCTACCGTTACATCCAGAGAAATGCATGATATGGTGTGGTTTGTGGGTTGGTGAAATTATCGGTCCATACTTCTTCTATAATTGGGATGGCCGTAACTTAACCGCTATTGATACTCACTATTGCGTCATGATACAGAGTATTTGGTACCTACCTAAAATTCAAGCCCATAACGTCAATAATTATATAGTTTCAACAAAACGGCGCTACCAATCACGCAGCGCCTGAAATAATAGAGATATTGAGAAATTATTACGGTGAGCTGAACTCACGTTGATGAACCTGTGGGTTATTTTCTTTGAGGTCACGTAAAATCTAAAGTCTATAAGTATAAGCCAGCTACGATTGTTGCCTTGGAAGAAAACGTTATTCGCGTTGTTGGTTAGATTCATTCAATTTTATGTTTTATTTTAAAATATTTTCTGAACCTCACGGTAAATCACCTTTTACTATTAATATTTTTATATTATAATATTATTCTTAATTAATTAAATTTTTCTACTAGTTATATAAATAATAGAAATAATAATCAATTAATAATATAATATAATAATTAACTCAATACAGTACAAACTGAACTACACTCTGATCCGTAATTAAAGAACTCAAAATAGCTCAATATTTTTTATTTTCGATAAAGAGCTAAATATTTAGTATCCTTTTATAAATGTTTGCACGAGCTTGTACAAGATATTCCAAAATAGAAATAAACTATTGCCGTTATTTAGATAATGACAAATATAAAAATTACGGTATGACTAAGTATAATGTGGATAACTGCTTTCCGCGTGCTGCCATTACAGAGGTTTTAATAAGTATTCTTTGGTGTGTTAAGAGTGTTTTTAACACTTTAGTTGTTAAAATCAATAATTCTATTCCTTAATTCGTGAACCATGTGTGTGAAAATTATCCGAACAGAAACGAGTCGGACACTGCTGGCCGAAGACCTTTCTAAAATTTCGTTAGCTATTTGAGCCCAAATGACGTTGTACCGTAATTTGCAAAAAATGATGGTAGTTTCTTGTTATTTTGTTGCCATAATTATCAGGTTTTTACCCGTCATAATGATGGTTACTATTATAATAACGGGTAATGTGTCCAAAAAATTTCTTAGTTTTTAGAAGCAAACTGTAATGTTAAAAAGTTGCAACCAAAATGCCACGCAATTTGAATAAAATTTGCAATTCACCCCAAAGATAATACACCACAGGACTTTATTTTAAGCGGTAATATAAACTCAATGTGTTATACTAAGAAACCACAAACGCTTAATGCATTGCAAGATAAGGTTTAACGAGGTATCGCTGCAATACAGACTGATTTATATGAGAGAGTCATTTTCAAAATTAAGTCCAAAGAATCCATGCTACGAAACGAAAGCGTGGTGATCATTTGAATGATGTTATATTCCATATTTAATGGTGCAAGCACACTTTACATTGAATAAAAGCGCTCTTAATGGAAAACTAAAAAAATCGATTTTCGTGACTTTGACCTCAAGTAGCTTGATTCACGGACACGATATTAAGTGAAATTATTTAGCAAATCTTTAGAACATGAAAACAAAGGTTTATGCACATTCCCTATAGAGCTAAATTTAGAATGGTATGGCTTCAATGTGAGGAAAAGCATCCTATGCAGAGACCTTTGTGTACATAGATGTTGCACAACCCCATTCTTCGCTCCGGTTGATGTCACTTTTTCAGGCCAAATATCTATTTATCTAATGGTTAAAATAATAATCCAAATTCACTCATAATAAGAAAAGAGATTTGAGGGTTTAGCTTACACAAGAACCTTAAATTCTAGCAACAGCAAGCAGCTCTAATGGCAGCAGCAACTGCTCAAGGAACCTACATTAATCCTATGGCAGCATTAGCAACACAAATACCTCACGCTTTAAATGGATCGGCCCAACCAGTGAACGGGGCAATTCCTTCACTTCCTTCACCCACAATGCCAACATTTAACATGGCTGCGCAAACACCAAATGGTCAACCAGCAGGCTCTGAAGGAGTCTACACAAATGGGATTCCCCAGACTTATCCAGGGCGTAAGTTCTTCAAAATATTTTACTTAAACAAATATTATGTTCAGAACTCTGCATCTTTTTCCTTGAACACTTTCAGATGCTTTGCACTTATCAATCCCAACCCAAGGACTTCCAAATGGTGAAGCCGCCTTGCAGCACGCAGCATATCCAGGAATGCAGCCATATCCAGGAGTTGGTAAGTTCAAGACTACTACATTAATTCTAAAGTTATCCGGCGCTTTTTTTTAGTTATTTACAATATATGTTTATTTGTCGACAGTGTCAATTACACCTTTAGATGTAGCTAACTGAATATTTGGTGTTTCTTATTAAAGTTTTTATATAGGCCTTTCTCTAATTTCCCCAAAAAATTATTTTCTGTATAATTAACATAAATTCAGCAAATGGCAACTCCTTGCATGCACGACACTATTCAACTATTTCACTTGCAATTAAATCAAATTAATTTTTTATCCGCTGTACAAGTATCTTAGCGGTTATTCATTCTTGGCCGAATGCATTATCTAAATAAAACTATAATTAAATAGCAAGCTTTTCTTATATATAACTTATTTTTAATAACATATATGCCTATATTTTATTTGTTCTACAAAAATTGAGTGTCACAAATAACATTATTTGAAGGCTATTTATATAAATCGGTGGTGTACCTGTTTATAATTTGTTTATAAATATATATATACATATTTAAATGTTTGTGTATGTGTTTATATGTTCGGGCAATGTACGTGCAATATATAATATAAATATTTCCTCGTACATAAATATATAGCTTTGAAGGTGGTAAAACCACTTAAAATTTAGTTTTTGTTTAATGTTTAAATATATGTATTTTGCAAAAATATTTTTTAATATTCAAATTAATGTAAACATATTGGCTAGGCTCATATTACTACGCTCTGTGAATGCTTACATTATTTATTGTATTACGTCTATCGGAATTGAAGGTAATGTTATCGTCGTAATCATATAATGCATTTTTTATACAATCATACAAGTGCCTTTACGGTAACCACAAAACAATAAAATACTGATGTGTAACGCTTGTTAATGAAAACTATATTCTGGAATATTAAAGTTTTCGCTGAAATGGTAATATTTTATTAATGATATAATAAGGAGGTATCTAATTTGATTTTATATCGTAACATTTTTTGCTGTAATTTTGAGTTTTTCTCTTTTCTTAAGAAAAAATTAAAAATATAGCAATAAATAAAATTCTCAAAGAAAAATCATCAGCTGTACTGTACGTTCAAGTTTGTTATTTCAGCCTACGATAAATGTATATATTTTAATGATTGTGAATTAAAGCAAGCTCAATTATACGATTTGCACTGACATAACCTGCATTATATTCTAAAGCGATATTTATGTGTTAAAATTTATACGGTTTTCTGAAAAATGTTAAAATAACTCATATTGAGACGAATTATACATTTACAGCTTAACACGATTTATGATTTAAGAACCACCCCCTCCAAAGCACTAACGCTATTCTCCACCTCATGCCGGTGGCACTATTCGACAGACATATCGCTGCCCTCACTGCCATAAGGCTAAACGCAGTCCAACGGACGCGCTCTGATTACGATCACTCCAAACTTTTTGGTACCGATATGCCAAGGAATATTGACTATATCATCTCCAATCCTTTCTTCGAAGTGAAATTTAACCACTCCATTCCTACTAGGCAGGAGTGGGAGGAGGGCTTCCTTCAGCAGAGAAAGTCAGTGCATTTCTATACGGATAGCTAAAAGCTGGATGGCAAGGTGGGTGGAGGAGTCTACTCGGAGTATTTGAATCTCAGCTTGTATTTCCGTTTACCAGATCACTGCAGTGTTTTTCAGGCGGAAATCATGGCTATTGAGGAGGTGCTATCCTGGCTGCGGAGCCATACGATGTCTTCAAACGACATCCACATATTCTCCGACAGTCAAGCCGCCATTTAGTCCCTTAGGAGTGTATACATCACCTCCAAGTCTGCGTCGATGTGTCGCTCATCTCTAAACGACTTACAGAGCTGAGCGCTTTAATGTACATCTCGGACGGGTACCAGAGCACAGCGATATTCCGGTTAACTGTAAGGCCGATGAGCTAGCAAGGCACTACCTACCTTATCCGAATCAGATATCACTTACCAGCTAGCTGGGTATGCCATTCGCTACAGGGAAGCTGGACTTAAAAAGAGCTTCCTTAGCTGTTGCGAACAGACGTTGGCAAGCACAACAGACTTGGCTGACCAAGCGGCTGTTTTGGCTTTCCTTGCATCTGAGGCGATCGTTAAGGCTAATTTCGCTCAGGCGCACACTCATAAGCACTGTTCTAAATGTTATTACTGAGGGCTGCCTTATTGGTAGGCATGCCAGCAGACTAGGCGGGCTATGCAGCGGCTTCTGCAGAAGCTGCCTGAATGAGGAGGAGGAGACTGTCATCCACTTCCTCTCTACTGCCCGGCCTTCTTAGGGCGCAGAAGATATCTTCTGGGCTCTCCCTTCTTTGGTGACCTCAGAGATTTGGAATCTGCTGACATCAGAGATCTGGCCCATCAAAGAATCTAAATGGTTCAGCACATGTTAACTGTGGGGAAGGGAACAGCATCTTCTCTTCTCGTGGTATCACAATGGACCGCATCTGGCCTAAGTATACCTTTCGGGCAGCCACTGAAACCTAAACACTTAACCTATGATTTATGTTTAATATCACGCACCATATATAGATAGTAAAAGGTTCATTGCATTTTCACTTGATAGAATTGCATAAAAATTCACTTGTGGAATTGCAAGAGCCAGTATATAGGTATGTATAAGTAATTCTGAAACCCGTGTCACTGACAATATGAAATGGGCCACTAAATATTTTATCTCACCTAAGAAGAGTTCAGATATAGAGATCATAGGTCTGTCTCTTATTCATTGTGCAAAATAGGCTCTTTCAAAGACCGGCAAATTTCAAAATTTTATTTATTTATAAATGCATCATGCACACTTATATAAATCAAATTCCCCTAAACGTAGCATTAAATCTTAAATAATTTTGCAGTTGAAAATTTATGGAATAACACAATTCTGCTCTAGAGAAATGCTATTTACATCGCTAAACAGCAGTTTTAAGACGTCAAAAGCAGTAAATTGACTATTTTTGGGTTTTTACTATACGAGGTCTGTTCAAAAACTATCGCGAATTTTGAATTTTCGCGGGCTGCCTATATTAGATTTTCGTTTTTTTGTGGCGTTATGTTGGTACTCATGTCCCTCACTTATGCTGACAAGCTCGTTTATTTTGAATGGTCATTTAATTTTTGAGAGCTATTTCAATTGAACGTGTTTTGGCTCGGCTTTCAATTTCTGCCTATTCCCATGATTCGTCAGCCGTCACGTTATGACCCTCTGGAGAAAATTTGGGTCGTCGCGGACTGATCTAACAGCTCCTTAGCAATGCTAATGTGATGCTGTTTTTGGTCGAAATTGAGCAATTTTGGCAATTTCGCGGCGACCCATCTCATGCCCAAATAATTGGAAAGAATCGAATGACACGAGTTAATCGATATGTTTAGGTGCTTAACAAATTCGGCGCACTTTTTCGAGGCGTTAATGATAGGCGTGTACGAGATGATAATTTGTTTATTCTTCTGGCGGTGCTTATTTACGTTATCATATATAATATTTAATTTATTTATACCACTGGTGTTCACGCCGCCAAATGGAGCACACTATGTGGGGATCGCCAGTAGTTCACACCGCCCAACGAAAGCAATAATAATAATACGTAATACGTAGTATGCAATAACTTGATAATATTATTTTTGACTAATTAAATAAAACACAAACAGAACAAATACGACTTATTTAATGAAACAAAAAAATCTTACAAATATTTTTGTTAAACATTTTTTAGTAATTGAAATGCTCACATTTTTAATCATTAATACTTTTAAAATAATTTTACCCTACTTTAATGTACTCAACAATTTTCACACATAAAAGACATAAGGGATCAGGGGGGTCAAAAGAGAGAATTTGATTTCAAGTATAGTGTAATGTTTTTTATTTTCTATCTATCTATCTATTTGCTATTTGCAGCTCTATCCTAACGTACAAACCTAACTTAACTTACAAATAGTGCTTCACCGTGACCTTAGATACTTCTTAGTCTTATCTAAAATCAATCCAACAAACAGAAAAAGTTTTGAGTTTAATAATCCTTCCATTAAGCACTAGCATTCCAAACAGTGTAAATTTCATTTAAATCCGTACTTTTTAAAATATAGAGCTCACCGTCTTTGGAAATATAGTTTTGAGAAAACCCCGATTAAAGTTGTTTAAAGTGAATAATAAGAGAGTCCTACAGTTATTATGGTACAGGTAAGAAATCTTTAAAACTATTTATTGCATTGTCCTAACATTACAATTGTTGTCATCACTACCACCTATTTTGCAATAAACGGAGGAGACTTATAATGCCTATTGTCGGGTGTTGGTGGATGTTTAACTACCGATCGCTCTCTTTTGATCGCGACAGCTGAAGGAAGCAGAGCAGCAGCCTAGTTCCAGTGGAATCAGGAAGTGCTTTTTCCGTCCACTTAGATCACCATGAAGGCGCAGTCAACAACGAGATCAGCGTGAAGACGCAGTTAACAACGAGATCATCGTGAAAAGGCCCTAATTAATTTGAAGATCCCACACTAGATCTTGTACCCAAATCCCGAATTTACACATAGTCCTTCAAACCGGATTTGCTGGCATTGTTCTGGTTTGGGTGAGCAAAATTCTGCACATATTTTCTTTTCTTCAAATTAATAAGTGTGATAAAAAATGTGAATATTCATGGAAAATTTAGTGGGTGATTTGTGTCTAAAAAAAAAAATCCCAAGTTCCGTGAAGACTTGAGTTAGCGGTAATAACGATAAGGTGCCCCGTTATTTAAGATTTGCAAAATACGCCCCCTATTGCACTTACAGTGAAAGTACTCATGCCCTCACTACTAAGGAAGTCTAATAGGCCCGTCGCCAAATAAATATCTAAATTTCATAAATCGTAATTATTTCATACCATTAATGAATTGCATTTCGTTTCTCCCGTACACGTGATAAGGTGAAAGCAAAGAGATATCATATCTTATTTTATTTTCCTATTAAAGCTAGTTTTTCTTGCTTCAAAGCATTATCCCAAGGGCTATTAATAATTCTAAGAATGTTAATCGCATCATTGGTTGTTTTGATAAATAAACGAGGTATTTTTTCTCATTGATAAAGTTCATTTATTAATCTTCACTTACTCATTTAATCCTTTATGATAATTATTGATTCAAGGTAATGGTCGGTGAGGTCAAATGCAATACCCTTTCAATTAGTTGTTACTTTGCCTTTTTCAAATAATACCTAAGCATATCTCAGTCTTTAAATTCTAGTCAGTTATTCATTTATTTGCATTTAAAATAATCTAAATTATTTGTATGATTACCAGTTAATGTGGTAAAACTCGTTGCATCTTTAATTCGGATGTCCTATCCTCAAATTCATATCGAGTGTTCTGTAATTATTCAGCGGAATTATTCTTGAATTTATAGTAACCTGATTCATTATAATTGTGAATATTTTATCGCTCACATCATTGTGCAAGAGGGCTCAGACATTTTGAAATCGAATGGTTACATACCTCTCACAGTCTCGGCGGTCTCAGTTAGACATCTAACGCTCATATCTATCTATCTGAATTATTCTTTAAATTTCATTAATCACAGTCAATCTCAATTCTATCGATAAACATGACCAGTGTAGAAGACTTAGTCAACATTCAAAGGGAAAGGAGGCAAGGAATTTTAAACAAACGACCTCTCCGCATTGATAATGAGAAAATAATATAAACTTCAAGATCTACATTTTGAATATCTTGAAAATGTTAATGAGTTACGCGACAGCCTCGCTGCGCCTGCCCCGCTGATCAGCGTCTCTCCACTTCTGCCATAACTAATCCCAATTTGTCGATGAATGGCATGTCTTTGAATACTAGTCTAACTGCACGTCCTGACGTAAAGTTGCCTTTAATAACAATACGAAAATTCTCTAGGGATTACTCGTCGCGGCCGTCGTTTTATGATCTCTTCAAATGTATGATACATGAAAAACAAAATTTAGCCTCTGTTGAGAAATTACATTATCTAAAGTCATATCTGGTGGGTGAAGCCGAGAATCTTATACGGCATTTAACCATCACAGAAAATAATATAAAATTGCATGAGATATGTTATCTAAACACTATCAAAACACTCGGAATTTAGTAAACAGCAACTTAAAACTTCTCTTTTTCAATCGCACGTCCACGCCGAAAACAATGTTCAAATTCGGAAATTATTAGACAGAACAAATGGATGTTTGGCCGGATTGCAGAATTCTAAATTAAGGATCCAAAATAGGAGCCTATAATATTATATCTGTTAGTTAATCGATTACCTTCCGATACCCGCCAGTTATGGGAACAGGCGCACGGTGCAAAAAGGCCTTGTCCCAAGCTGTCGGAATTTCTTGAAGTAATATTTAGATCGACCCTCCATGTCTCATAGAAAAAATCCTCGTTCAAATCTTCAAAAACATAATTCGTATCATAGTACTCGGTTCAGTTGTCCCGTTTGCAAGGAGCCCCTTGCCATTAAAGATTGCCCAAAAGTTTAAAAAAATGAATCCCAATGAAAGATCGCAAGTTGTTTGGACCAAGACACTGTGTTTTAATTGTTTAGTTCATTCGCATACGGAGACATACGGTGTAACAACACAGACATGTTTTATCTGTCAAAGAAAACACAACACTTTGCTTCATAATCCTTCAAGTCACGGAAATTATTCCTCAAATGCTTCTGCTCCAAAATTAGGTTCACCCCCAGCAAGTATAAGTCCCAGGGCTACGTTTCAAATTTCTACCCAGGAACAATCATCTCAGGTTTCTCTCGAAAGCAAAGGAAGGTTTTATTGGCTACTATGGTAGTTAAGGCATTTGCAAAATGGGGAGAACCCCGTGTTCAGAGTACCATGATTGCATCCAAGAATACTCAGATGAGCACCAAATGGAATTAGTATCACCTTCTGAAATTTTAAGCCCAAACGGTGACAATTATTACATTCCTCACCACGCAGTTTTTAAGGTCGACAGTTCAACGACAAAAACACGAGTCGTATGTGATGCTAGTTGCAAGGCCTCTAACAATATCTCGCTGAATGATGTATTGTTACCTATACCTGCTCTTCAGCGAGATATATCTCTTCTGTTATGTGAATGGCGGCAAAGAAAGTTTGTTTTCACCGCTGATATCGCTCGAATATATGTGACTTCAAATGATTGTGACTTTCAAAGAGTTTTCTGGCGGTCGAAACCTCAAGATACAATTCAGGATCTTCAACTTTTGACAGTAACATTTTCTTGCACTTCGTACCGTCCAGCAATTAGCTGAAGATGAAGGGCAAAATTGGCTAGACGGAGCTAAAGTCTTGGTAAGAGATCTTTATGTCGATAATGCGTTGTCTGGTGGAAACACTGCAGAAAAAGCTCTTACGATTCAGAATCAGATCGATAATATTGTGAAGGTTGGCAAGTTTGAGTTAAGAAAATGGGCTGCAAATGATACCAAGTTGATGGTATTGCTACCTCCAGATTATTTAGCGCCCCGTCAGTGGAATTCGATAGAACAGTAAAAACTTTAGGAATTATTTGAAACCCAACAGTAGGCTTCTTTTCTTATAATACCATATATGTACGTCTTAAACATAATGAAGTGGCGTTCTCAAACCGAAAGATTCTCTCAACCATTGCCCATATTTACGACCCTTTAGGTTGGCTATCTCCAATCACCATAATCTCCAAAATCTTCCTCCAAATGTTGTAGAAAAGATCTCTAAGTTCATCCTTCAATTTCTTGCACTTCGGAAAATATCTTTATATAGACATATTCCACCATAGTTTTGTCGTGAATAAACCGAAACCCTAACAGTTTTAAACCCTTTGTAAGTAACCGGATCTCCGAAATTATTACAAATATTGATACGGCTAGATGGGTTCATCTCTCGTCCGCAGAGAATCCTGCAGACATTGCTAGCCGTGGGTGGCAGGTGGGAAAGCTGATAAATTTCAAATTGTGGTAGGAAGAAAATCGTCGTAACTCTAAAGGTCAGTGACAATGATGTTGCGAACACTTTAGAACGATTTTCATTATCATCATCATTACCGAGATTACTTCGCGTGACTCTTATATTGGAATGATGAGGTAAAAAATATAAGAAGATTCCAGTTAATTTGTCCGGGTGTGCAACCCCAGAAGAATTTAAGACGCTCGTAACTTCTCAATATTACATGAGACCGAAATTGACTGCTTGTTGAATAAAAACCCGATATCGAAAACAAGTAAAGTCTTATCGCTGAACCCCTTTTCGGACGACTACGGAATATTGCGGGTTGGAGGTCGGTTACAAAATACTTTAATGCCCTTTAATGAGCAGCATCCGATTATACGAGTATTAGATCCTCACAGTCATTTTACCTACTTATTAATCTAGCACAGTCATATTACATGCCTGCATGGTGGTCCAACGTTAACTCTAGCTCTTCTGAGAAAGACAGTTTGGATCATCCATGAGCGAAACGTTGTAAAAAAATCATTCTCAGATGCATCCCATTCTTCAAGCGGACGGGGGAGCTCCGAACTTAGTTGATAGGCTCGCTACCGCCCCCTCGAATCAATATGTCATGTCCCTTTACCATACAGGCATCGACTATGCCCATTTAATTTGAGTATTTCACGAAATCGAGGTTGTAAATCATACAAGGGATATCCTACCATTTTTGCCTGCTTAAGTACAAAGGCCATAGATATCGAAGTGGTAGGCGACCTTAGTATCGACGTATCACCTAAAGCATGTTGCTGGAGATACAATTTTAACCTTCGAAGAAATGTCGACATTTGTAGTTCAAACCGAGGCGTGTCTCAATTCGAAACCGTTGGTGCCCTTGAGCAATGATGTTACCGATCTACGGGTGGTCACCCCTGGTCATTTTTTTATCGTTCCTTTCACCCCCCGAAAGGGATATCTCGTCTATGAAGTTAACCAGTTTAAGTCGTTGGAGTTTGATTTAGAAAATGAAACAAAATTTTTGGAAGATTTGTAGTAATGAGATATTCATTCATCTCGGTTGCAACAGAGACCCAAATGGCGTCATGGCTCTAAGAATATCAATCCAGATGATATTGTCTTATTGAAGAATGAAAATCTAGTTTCGTGTAAATGGGCTCGTGGTCGAGTCATTAGGAATTTATGGCATGGTTAGAGTAGTAGATGTTTTCACTCAAATGGATGAACTGAAGAGGCCAATCACTAAATTATCGGTATTACCAATAAGCGCAGATGAATAACGAAAAAAACATCCTACAATAAATTTTTCATGTATAAGTCTTAAATTAATCTTGAATAATCACATTCAAGCAATTTGCATTTTTGCACTACTTTACGAACTCTACCTCCACCCCCTTGAATTACCCCTATCCTAGCCTTTATTAATATCTTGTGTCTTAAGATCTTCTTGAAAGAATTTGAGTCTATCAGCAACATGGAAAAGAAGACGAGCTTTTCTCAGCAAGCTGCACTACCTACGATGCCATATCGATGCTAATTATCGATGTTTAACTACCGATCGCTCTCTTTTGACCGCGACAGCTGAAGGAAGCAGAACAGCAGCCCAGTTCCAGTGGAATCACGAAGTGTTTTTTGGCGTCCACTGAGATCACCGTGAAGGCGTAGTCAACAACGATATCACAATGAGGGCGCGGTTAATAACGAGATCATCGTGAAAACGCCCTAATTCATTTAAAGATCCCGCACTAGATCCTGTACTATTCAACGGATCAATTTGAAATTTTCACCGAATAGTTATACTTGAAGTATGGTATACTTTAAAAAAATAATTATATTTTTTGAAAATTCTGAGTACCCGTAACCCCTTAATTCATCCTTATGGTATGAAACGATTTTCGCTCTTGGGTTTACGTAGGGAAAGCTTGCTTTAACGCTTTAAAATTCCCCAATTTACACTTAGAAAGTTTGGTTAACTTTGATGATCTTATTATATGTAGGTATATATGTTATATGTACTTGCTCTCATTACAAATATATAGTCTGTTAACTAGAAAATATATTTTATCTACAGGTGAAGTTTTGCATACTTTGCGTACGCAAAGGATTTCGCACTATTTTGCAAAAAAATCGATACTCCATACTGCTTCCGATAACAAAACTATATGGCAGAAACCTACATATCAATAGCCTGTGTTCGAGATGTAAAGGATTAAAATTAAAAATGGAGAATTTACGACTAGTAGAACTAAGTTACTGGCTAATTCTTTCATACTCCTATTATTGTCGGTAAAGTACGCTTTTTCACTTCGGTACAGGATCCATGTTTAGCAGGAAATTTTGCATTCAATTGAAGGCTGATATTCAACTTCTTTTATAATTTTTGCAATCGCAGTAACTAAAACGAGTGTCGCCGATTTTCGAAATGTTGGTGAATACTAATTTTAAAGAAAGGTTGAATAGTAATAAAAGGACTTAAAAATAAACAAATTGTAAAAACGTGGTACGTACTACATTTGCATAAATATTGATACTTTGTTATTTTATAATTTTCAGTAAACCTTTACCAAGACTTTCGTCACATCTAGGTCATATTTCTGTTAATTTTTAGATTTCATAATAAAAAAGGTATTAAACAAGTTGCATATGGTACTTAATAAAATAACGTTTATTAAAATGCTCAAACAATTTTTTGACGTCATATTGGTGCTCCCCTCAAACATTTTTGATGAAAATATGGAATGGGGTTTCGAAGATCTTTAGGTTTCATGACCATCTGTAGGGATTGAGGGCTCTATTACAGTTAGAGATTTTCAGTTTGAACTGAAATATTTAAAAGTTCAAACCCACGAAGTCCTTTCTCAGTCCACCAAATCTCCGACTAAAAACAGATCTCCCCACCAAGGGTTCAGTAAAAAAAATTAGCAACAATTTTTGAAATTAATTATTACATGTAATACCTTCTCCTTAATAAGTACCCGGCTTAAGTTAAGTACTTGTTACTTGCCTAACTGAAATCTTTAATAATTCATTGTCGAGTAATAAATTTATATGCATGGAAAAAAAATCAGTAAAGACTGAGTTAGACTCACGCAATAGAATTCCGTACCAAAACTTTATCAAGAAATAGTCGACCGACCGAATTTAAGGGAGTATTTTCATTACATGTATCGATAAATTTTTGGAATTTTTTTGCAAGTCTACTATATGGTCAAGCTTCAGTAATGTTCAAACCGATAAACGCAAGAGTGAACTCATATAATATAATATAAAAGTTAGTCTTATCAGTACAATTGGACTATTCCTATCTTTATAAGCAAGTCACCAAAAATTTTGTATGTGTTACCAACAAATACTTTGGGAATCCTTGACCTTTTCAGTGATACCCCATGCGATAAAAAATGTAACACTTTTTCACTCATCCCATTAAAAATTGGAAAAACAAAATCATAATTTTCAATTGTCGATGTTGGTACCCCATATAGCCCGTGTTTCGAGCCTGTGAATAGTGAATATAAATTATTAGTTCCGTTTTAAAGGCAAACAAATTTTTAAAATTTTTATTCGAAATGTTGATTTTTTATAACACACTAATCTAGTACAAAATGCACCAAAAATATTTAATTTTAATCCTTATTCATTCCTTATATCCGAAACTTATTTTAACCTCTTTACAATAAATTTTAACTAAGAAATATTTGTTTCATTTTGTGCTTAGAATAACTCTATAGAAAATTTACATTATGTAGATATTTATGGAATATTGAACATCATACCGACAAAGCATCACCATCTCTGATTTTTTTCTTTTTTTGCGGGTTTATTGGAGTTGGGAACATTTTCAAGAAGAAAAGGCACCATAATCGAAAATTTTTGAAAAATTGTCAAAGATCTTACTACTATACGTATATTTTATTGATTGCTTGAAACAATTTCTTTCTCATTTAGACAAATACAATTTATTTAATTATTTTTTGAATCGAGTATAGGTAACTAAAAATGTAAAGAATTTTTCAATAAATATAAACTAATAATAATATTATAATACATATTTTTGTCATTAGAATTAATTAGTTTACTGTGGAGTCTAAAATGTTGGAAATTAAATGTTTTAAGTCCACCAAATATTGTTAAAATGAATCAAAACACATTCCGGTTTGTCCCAAAGTGTTCATATTTCATCATAGAATTCACTTCAAGAAATTCGCAATCGAGTAAAAGCTATGAAACTTTTACAGTCCTCATATTTAATACGAGTTGTTTTCCAACTTATTTTTGTTGGTTATCGGATAAGAATAATCTATTAACTTTTGTAATTCTTCTCAATAATAAGAGCTATGCGTAACTTGTTTTTGTATTGGTTACTAACTTACCATTATTCATCAATTTAAACAAGAATCTAATTTAAACTTGGAGGTTTTACAAAAGAGACTCTAATATCGGTTTTGTGATAAGAAAAAATGTATGTGATAAATAATGCTTAGCATCGTTATTATCGATAAGAATTAAACTTTAATTTATAACACTTATCTGATAACCAATAAAAATTGTGCAAAAAAATTATTATTCGGTATCTAGTACGCAAATAAAACTAAAAATAACTTAAAGATAAAAATTTATTGACAACTTTTATTTCAAAACCAAAAAAAGGAAACAAAATATTTGAAATAATCCTTAAAAGATAAAGGATTTTAAAAAAATTAATTGTTATTGTTCGATTTTTATCATAAAGTTTATAAACATAACGATGCCTGAGTGAAAAATTTTATGTTCAAGATTTATTCTTGCAATTTTTACAAAATGTTGCAAAAGTAGCATTTGTGGCGGAAAAAAAAAATTATATATGCATTTTAAGTTACGAATAGCATTTGATTTAAAGTATATTAGTAAGCCAAACGCTATTGCTAATATTGCTCAAAAGTTTCTAAAATAAGATAAAAAGAAAGTTTCTCTCGGAGTTACCTTGAAATACTCGTATACCAAAGTTGATGAGAATTGCTTTTCATCAATGGGTATTAGCAGTGCCCTTAGAATAGATTGAAAATAAAAATATTAGCACAAACCACCAACTTAATGTGAACTGTTTTCTGCAATTTTCAAATGTCTCATCAATTCTGACTTTATTTTAGCAATTAAAGGGCATTTTCTCTGTAAAAATCAGTGACACTGACCTAATATCTATGATGTTTTCCTAATATTTATATATTATGTAAATTAATTATTAGCTTCTTAATTTTTTTTATTAATTCTGACGGCACAATTCCTAGTACAACAAAAATAATATTTAAAAGATAATTATTTTTCGACATACATACATATATTATATTAAAGTTATTAATTTTTTCAATTGAAATTATAACTGATACTTAAAGAGTATTGAGGGAGGAAGTTGTTCATAAAAGCATAAAATAAAAAGAGATCATTAAAATATAATCGTAAAGGAAGCAAAATGTCGAGTTTTTTCTCAATGAATATCTAATTCAATGTTAACTTTTTAATTTGATGATTCTCAATTAACATTTTAGTTTGGGCAAGAATAAATTTTGCAAAACATCATTATTATAATTGAATTAGGATATATTTCGATATTTTGATTTTGAGGGCACACTTATTTTTAGGAAAACAAAAATAAACAACAAAATTTAATTTAAATCCTTTATATTAAGTAGTTGCTTGTTGTGGAGGAGAACAGAGACGGAGAACAATTTTTTGACAAAAAAAGGTTTATAAAAAAAGCTTTCAATTTTCGAACAATTTAAAATTAAATTTTCTGTTTATTTTTACCAATAAATTAATTAAATATACAATACTATTGGTTATCAATTAAAAACATATCAGCATTATATATTTCTGCTGATTATCTTAAGGGAAATTAGTTTGAAAATTTGCAGAGAACTCATTGCGTTAGATTTGATAAAAAATATTGCATTAAAAATTCCAACCAAAACCACCAACCATCAAAACTAAATTCAGAGGAAAAGATTGACAACTTTCAAACGTATTAAGCCTTCTATACCCAAAATAGTAATATCCACGTTGTGCAATTAATCGTTCAAATTTATCAGTAAGCCAAAGAGGAAATGAAAACCAAAATTATCACGGACATAAATCAATCTCCGTGATAATTTTGGTTTGTTTAAAAAGTCAAACATACATACAAAAATCTTCTTTTTTGATTAACACACAATCCGAAATGTCCACTTTTTATTGACTCTGGCGCATAAATTAGGCTGAATTTGACCGATGGCACGGGTTATGTTGGCCGCTCTGGTTTCTGGCTTATTCGCATAGACCTGCGACTTAAGAAAACCCCACAAAAAAAAGTCGCCGCCAGCCCAAAATTCGCACCAAACAATGATTTTTTTCGGATGCATTTAACCCTCTTGGATCTCATGTGGATTGGTATTGTCCCAAATTCGGCAATTTTGGTTGTTGACATAACCATTTATCCAGAAATGGGCCTCATCGCTGAAGATGCATTTTCGATAAAAATGACGGTCAGTTTCCAACTGCTCCATAGCCCATTCAGCGAACACACGTCGTTGTCTATGGTAATTTACCTTCAGCTCCAAGGTCAATTGAATTTTTTACGGGTGCAGGCCCAAGCCACGACACAAAATTCGCCAAATTGTGGTCTACGAAAGGCCGAGTTCTTGTGAGCGACGCGAAATCGACTGCCTCGGATTCTCCTGCACACTCTCTCAGACAGCGGCGATGTTTTCAGCAGATCTTGCGTTTCGTTGACGTACGGGTGTTGGTTAATTGTTTACTGAACCAGTGGACTCAAATTTATCTACCACACTGCGAATAGTCCTCTCGGTAGGACGATTATGGCGACCATAAAATGGGCGAAGCGTGCGGAACACCCAAAACACCCAAATCAATTTTATCATTTGCACGTATTGTAGAACGCTATATCCGCCCATAGTAATTTGGCAAAATAGATTGAATAAATGACAACCAATTTGACAAATATAGTTTCAACAATATGGCCGCTACTGTCAAAGTTCGGAAGTCCCTTTTGGAAGACCCTTTATGCCAGTAGAACGTACTATGGATACTATTGATCTATTTCGAATTCAGCATTACAATTTCTAGTAGTTTTAGCAAAGCATTTCAGTTAACTTAGGGAATGATGAGTAACCTATTTTGTGAAATTGTACACTTATCAGAAGTTTGTTTTACCTTGCGACTTTTCTTTCTACAAATGTTCACTTATGAAAGTAATAACCTCTCCTCTTATGAAAGTAATAACTATTATAGAATTTTCGCTTGTAAGAAGAGGCACATGTATGGCAGAATATTATTTTTAAAGGTAAAGTCCTTATGTGAAACAAACTTTCGATTGATTCGCAGTTTCATGTACCAGTAATGTAAATTTTGAAGTATGTACTTTAGTTAACTAAGTAAGGATTAAATAAAACTTTTGGTAATTATCTATGAAAAATTAATGAAACCTAGTTTTTTTTAAGAGAAATTCTCATTACTATACATGGTAATATTATTGGAAATTTCGCGAGCTCCATCCTCTTCTCAATATCAACACAACAAATTATGTAATAATTTAATATATTGATACAATATATACATATGTATTTGAACAATGAAAGCAATGCTTCATAGCAGTAATAATGCTGGCTTCACACTCTCGCCGAGATGTCATATTATTATTTCGTGAGCAATTTTGCCAGAGTAATCCTGTCCAAGTTCTGCGTCTATTCTAGACAAGATCCGCCACTTAAACTTGTTAGCTGTAGTAGATGAGATTCATCCTTAAAAAAATCTTAACCTATAAATGGGGAGGAAATATACGAATAAGAGAATAATTTTTAAATCTATTATTCATTTCTTTTGCAATTTTTTCCCTTTAAAAGCCCAAAATTTCTACAATGAAGCTTATAAATTACCCTTCGTACTTAGAATTTAGCTAAACACTAAACTTTCAATTCCTCAATATGTGAGGATATTATAGAAAAGCCAAGCAACATGCCGATGAGATTCAATTAGCTTCTCAAAGAACTTTTTAAACTAGTTTTCTTCTTCTAAAGGAGCATTATTTTATTATAATTAATTTAATTCTTAAAATGAATCCCTCACTCATTCTATACCCTATTCCTCTGCTTTTATAGTTTTTATTACAATTTATGTTATACTCTCATTTTGGTTTATTTCTTCTAATTTTACAATCAATTATCAAATAACTCACACAAATTTTGCTTCTAATAATGCTAATTTTGTAAAAGCAATCGACTACATATTTCATGAAATGGACTGGATTTGTATTTTTCTTTTTTTACCTAATGTCCAGACGAATTATTTTTCAGGGATATTATATATTATATTATATCTTAGGGGTTAAAATATATAAAATTTTATTGCGATGAAAACATTATTATTTTGCTTGGTTAGACGAGAATGCCACATACTATTTCTATGACGTCAAACTACAGAGTATGTATGTGATTGCACATAAGAAACTTATAATAAAATAAAATATATTGTACCTAGTCTTGCCATAAATTCTGTCACACAATTTCTAATGCGCGCTTTCTCAGAAATTAGCCTGGAATTGTACCGTTATGTTGCACTTTGTAACAAATGAACTGTACGGCGTAATATTCCGATCAGTTTGGTGACAGTCTTTGAATCGTAATCATGGAGTGGGGAGTAAAAGGAAATAGTATCGCTGTAATAGCACTCCTTAAGTGTGGAAAAAATGCTTCGAAACTTTTAAATTCGTTGAAACCGCTAAAAATAACAAAAAGATTGATTTATCGTGCCATAGAACGATTTAATGAAACCTTAGGCATAGATGATAGAGCAAGGATCGGTCGTCCACGTACCGTTAGAACAGTCAGTGCCATCAAAACTGTCCGAGAGCGCATCCGTAGAAATCCACTGCGCAAACAAAAAATTTTGTCGAGGGAGTTGGAAATCTCCACAAGATCGATGAGTAGACTCATTCGAGATAATCTTCATATGAAGGCTTATCGTCGGTCAACAGCCCACATGTTATGGTTAAAGGAAATAAGATTGGAAAGATGCAAGAGTCTCTTGCTTTGGCACGCAACCAATGGTCATGAGTACATTCTCTTTACCGACGAAAAAATTTTTACTGTGGAGTTGTGTGAATTAACGGTAGTTTTATTGATTTAAAATAGTTTATTTTGAATGAAATTTAAAATTTGTTCCGGTACAAAAAGTCTGTAAATTCTTAACCATTCATACACACCCGACAAATATCTTATCTTGAGTCCCTTCATACAGAATGGATAATATTTGGAATGGTTAAAGCACTACTTAATACACATTGGGGCTTATTTTAATGGTCTCTTAATCAAAGTAAAGATTACAAACAATTTCTAGAATAGAATTCTTCTAGCTCTCACCATTCAAAAATTATATGAATTTATCCATACTTAATATCTATCCTGCATAATAACAGATTATGGGCATTGTATCCAGCTACAACAAACTTTCATCAATCACCATGGTTATATCTTAATATTTCTACAAATAAAGACTGTCTCTTTTCCTTTAATGTCTAAAAAACTTTTTTTGAAGAATAAAATTAATACCATTATAAAAATATTTAGCTCTCTTTTTAACGGTTTTTAGCGGTAAATCGACCTCTAGAATTATTTTAAACGTCGGAGAAAAAAGTAAATTTTAGAGGATAATTTTGGAAATAGAAAACTTAAATTACAGCGTATTTAGTACTTCGGCGATTTTTTGACTTAAGATGCATCCTATGTGCATCAGATCAGGATATTAAGAACAGAATAATACGATACTAAAGGTTTCCAGGTCCTTGATAAACAAACACAATTATTCTAATTTATATTGATATAAGGGTTTTCGGGAGTTTAAAAAAAAATAACATATAATAAATAAACCTTTAAGGCTATCACTGGTTTTAGAATATCCTATATATATATGCATGTATATTTTGCATAAATACCTAAGGAGTACTACAGCTACTTAAGACGTTAAGGTGATAGTTACAAAGATGTCTGTTTGATAATTATCCCACTGAATGTATAAATTGATATTTCTACATATATTTTCGCCTTTCCGGGGCTGCAAAAATATCTTTTTCATATTTATTTTTTTATTTTCTTAGAAATCATCATTGATAGACAAACAAAAAATTGAATAGCAAAGGGGGCGATCTCAAACTTTTGGGTAGATCGTAAATTCATAGTATACTATTTTATTCTTATCTTTTGATCTACTTAACACTGCTACATCCCACGCTAAAAATCTATCCTAATTTCCTTTCCAAAAATGTGCAACATATTTGAAGTGAAGGAGATTAATATTACCTATATATGTATACGCGCGTTATGCTTAAAGTCTCATTTTGCGGTGAACTTTCAACTGTTAAGATTGATTGTCAACATGAGTGCCTTATTTTATAGACATTTTGAAGTTTCTCTGCCTTCATCCGAAAGGCATAAATGGTCTTATACCCAGGCAGCGATTATATTAAAAAGCATATGTCTTTTGTAAAGAAGTGATGTAAGAAGTTTTCTGAGGAAAAAACGTCGAGGACTAAGAAGGCCAACAAGGGGTAAAACAAGAAAAACGTAAAAAAAAAGTCATTGATATTTTGAAACTTTTTGAAAAAGATCCGCAAAATAGCGGAAAAAGGTATCAACGTGTCTCTCTATATCATACGCGAAAGATTAAGGGAAAATTCCATCAAACACCGCAGTACTACAATCAAAGAACTTTTATCCGAAAAGCACATCGAAAACCGTTTGAAATGGGTTAATGAAAATTTGAACCGCAATTGGACAAATGTCGTGTTCACTGACTAATCATCATTTTGGATATATTAAGGCCTAAAAGATTATGGTTAGAAAAAGCACGGAATTACATCATACGTACTCTAAAACACCCAATAAAAGTTTATGTATGGCAATACTTCTGTTCGGAAGGATTTAGAAAATTGATTGATTCTGAATGCAGAAAGGAAACTACAAATTTACAATCACAAAATCCCGATGCTAATCCAATTGAAAATGTGTGGGCCCTTATCAAGGCTAAGCTGCAGCGGAAAAATGCTTTCACTTTGCAACAACTTAAATTATCGGTAAAGAAAGCCTGGGAGGATCGATCACCAGAATATGCTGAAAAATTAGTTGCAAATATGAGCAATAGATGTATAGCTATAATAGAAAATAACGGTAACTTCACCAAATATTAAATGTATTGCGTAAAATAATAAGGAAAAAATAATTTTTTTGTTTTTTTTTATATCGCATTATTAAATTCTGAACGATACACTCTTACCAACCAGACTGTATGTTTCTCATTTTCCTAAAATTCAGCTTTTCTCCACACTTTCGCCGAAATTCATGTAATTAAAACACCTATTTATTATTTTTATTAAATTGCCCATCTTATTAGCTTAATAAGGTATATATATGCCCAAGTATAGAATAAATATAGAAATTTATTCGTGGAATTCTTTTTCTGGTAGATTAAAAACACACGAATTTTAAAGAAATTAAACAAATATGAATCCCAAAACGTGTTTTGTTAATTTAAAAAGCGATTTAAGTTAATGCTAATATCTCACAAAAACTGCTTAAAATGTCCTCCGGCAATTGAGTAAGGTCTGGAGATCTAGCAGACTAAGGAATCGGTCCGACGAGGTGGACATGTGTGGTTCAACATTCTTTACATTTTCCGAAAGAATAGTCGATTTATGAGTTGCTGCGCTTAGTAGATCAAAAGATAAAAGTATAATAGTAATGTGCATATCATGAACAATTGGAATTTAAATATCAATCTGTAACTTCCCAACGGTTGAGCTGGAGCTGCCTCCCGGCCATACAATTTTTTGTTGTCTAAGTCAGATCTTTCATCCTACTTATTTTGGCATACCCGCTAGAAAACACCCTGTATATAGGTTGTTCGAATAATAATTTTTACTTGAATTGTTTCCTCGTTATCCACGAATGTTATGGTATAAAAAGGGTTTAAAATGTGTGATCATGTACATAAATATTCCTAAGTCCTTGCAAGTAACGCAGGAGTAAGGCTGAGAATGTGTGCTAAAGAAAATGTTATTCATCTATTTCAGAGGTGCCCAAGACTGTGACGTAATCAACTTATAATTTTTCTTTATAATAATTCTAATAATCGCGAAAAATAATTTTTCAATAGAAGGCTTATCTTACCGTACCTTGTGTATCAGGTTTATTTAATATTGAATATATAAATATGTCTTTCTCTGTTTCAAAGAGTGAACTAGTTAATATAGTTATTTTTCAATAATTATCATTAATATCCAGTTAGAAATTAGAAGTTGGTCGTATATGAAAGTATCTAGTTTTTCAGGAAATTGATTTAATCCAGGAACACTTTAAATAAAACTGATCGTTTTAAGATTTGATTAGACACCCTTGATTCAGAAAGCTTTCTGGAATATAAATTAAAAAATAAAAACAAAGTAAAGCTTTCAAAAGGATTTTAATTAAATTAGTAATTTAATGCCAGATATAATAGATTAACAAATTTGTAAAATAAATGTTCACTATGTATTTTTTTGCATGCCTAGTTCACGCACCATTTACGCACAATTTAGTTGAGATTTTTGTAATGATTTTTAAGTTAATATTAATTATTATTAAATAAAAATGTTATGTATAGTTATAAAATCATGCTGGATGCCGAGTGTAAAACAAATCAATTTATGAACACTTTCTTAGTGTAATTATAATCTATATATGTATATATTTCCATTATTTTATGCCCACAAGGACTTTCTTTCTAGAAATTGTGACTGTCCTCTATGATAATTATTGTCTACTGATGTAATATGGTATTTAATGTTAATTTTAATTTGAAATTTTTAAGAAAAATGGGATCATTAAAATTCGGTCTTAGTATTTTGTTTTTGGCTGATTGGCTATCTGTCTATCTGTAGTTCCACTAACTCCTCAAAAATTAATCAAAAAAATTTCGAAAGAAAATGCCAAAACCTTATGAAGTATGTAAGAATTTAAAGTGACAAGAATTGCTTGGTTGAAAAAGCGCTAGTTGGTTGCCCGCCTCGGAAAACATAGTTTTCAGAAAAACACATTTAATGCTTCAAGTACTTAAGTTTACCTTCAATTTGAAATGCATGACAATTTTCAGACTACACAAATGTGTCACAAAATTAACTTAAAATTTAAAAAGCTAACTCTCAAATTATCTATAAATCGGCATCGTGACTCCACTCGAAATAAAAATTGTTGAACCATTTAAAAGATGTTCCCTCAATTAAAGACTTTTGGGTATTACTTTTGAATTTATTATTGCTACATAATTGGAAACTAAAACTTCTTTCTTTGAACATAATTTAAAAATACCACTAATATCACCAAACACTTTCTTAATCTTAGATTAACTCAAAATATTGCATATTGCAACATATTGTAATGCTATTCCTTTCTGAAAAGGAAAAGTCCGGGAGCTCAGCCAATAGCCAGCTAAATTATCTGGGTATAGGGTACCAAATAAATGGGAACCATTTACGAACCTCAGCTTGGTGCGTGAAAAAAAAAGATCTCCTTTAGCGTCAGCGTGAAAGTCCGTGTTTATTCAAAGTTACTTCGCCTTTTATACAACATTTTTTTACAAATACTTCTACAAAATTTCTAACGTTATTCTTTACAAATCTAAAATGCTTAACTTAACGTGTGCTAGAAATAAATCACTATCTTAGCAGAAACATAAATTAAACTCTTAGTCAAATGCGTTCTTAAGCAACTTATTTTAAAACAATTTATTTGACCGATATTCTGACCAAATTCTTGAGTCATTTTTCTGACCCATAAAACTTTCGTCGGCGATAATGACCTAAATGTAAACAATAGTTGAGCCGTGGTCATTCCTCTTTTGTGCTCATGTTGCACTTTTCGGCTGAAGCAGCGCAAGGTGTATTGTGCACTCGTACTGTGCGCTTGCGGTATGTGAACAATGCGAACAAAATTAGCAATCTGAATTTTCTTCCCAGATTATCCATAAGTATAATTTATTTATTATACGCATACGTTATACGCATTACATTCTCCCCCTTTTGAAAAAAAAATTTTGATTTTCAATTAAAAAAATCTTACATCGAATAACTTTTTTCCAGATATGTTATGACAATATTGTTATAATGAAAAAATTACTAATGCATGAGTTTTAATTTTTTAACCTGTTATTGTGCACTTTTTTCATTTCTCCGTTTATGTTAATTTTACTGTTTACATTATTACATTACATTACAACAACTACGTATGGTTCCCTACATGGAGGTTCACTTTTACTTTTTTCCCTATTTTCATCTTAACTCTATCTCCTATTTTTATTTTTAAACGTTTAAAGCTATCGTATTGTGAATAGATTTTCTTTTAATCTTTGCTTTTTCAAGTATGGATTTTGCCAGTTCCTGTGTCTGTTGTTTTCTATATTTTACCTCATTGGCATAGTTATCTACATTATAAATTGGTCTAGTGTTTCGCTTACCTATCTTGGATAGTCTTGCAATTATCCCAAATATTAACTGAAGAGACTTCATATATCTCTATGTTTTTTGTTATTTTTATTTAAAAAAAAAACAATAAGATTATTTAAAAGGAAAAGAAAATCCTTTAAAATGCAAAAACAAATTTAGACGGAATAAATATCAACGTCTACTTGAATCGACAAATGAATCTTCGGTTTGGGCGCCACAGATTGGTATCAGAATGTGTTGTTATATTATATGAAAAAATAAAATATGCTAACCATTCATCCCAATTATCATTCTTAAATACCGCTAAAAATACTAATTCTTTTCACTGCACTGTACTGTAATGTACTGGAAAGGTGTTGATGTCACGTGCTTTATTTTGAAAATATTGCATATCTCTGCAAACATAGAGTTTATAAATTCTCTTCCCATGTCTGTTTTTATTTTCTCAAATAAATTACATTTCAGAATAATTTTTTTCAACCAGAATTTTAGCAATAGTTTTGGCTTCTTTGTTTTCTATTGGAAATACTTCAACATATTTCGTTAATTGACATTGACATGTTAATATGTATCTAAAATACTTTCTTTGTTGTAACGGTCCTACGGTGTTCATCTCTTTGTTTTCAAAAATAACCTAATCTAACAACATTTGTTCGGAAACCCGATTTTTTTTTTTTTTTGTATTTTCGAAAAAACAATCTTAAAACCCATAGACAGAAGCACTCTAAATGTAGGCGAAATAAAGTGCTGTTAAACGCAGTCAACGAGTATAAGTTCTTTACTGCTGTAAAAAGGGCTTGAATTACCGCCTTATTATGATGAATTTTAATTAGTAAATCATTAAAAAAGTATTGCCGTGAATTCTCTAAAGCTATTCTTATACATAAGCTACTGCGAAAAAATATAGACCTCGATCAAAAATAAAAATTGCAAAATTTGCCGAACAAGAACACAAATTATGTACTCCCAACCACAATGAGGGCCACATTGTTATTATTTTCGTTAATTTCACCACCACTTCAATGTAAATCTAGGTATTTTATTCTAAAGAACTAAAATATTAACTTTTAAAACATTTAGCTGTTTAAATCTCGAATTTTTTTCTTTAAAATGTTTGAACCTTCAAATTATTCAAATACTTTAAGCATTCTAACTTTAAACTGTTGTGTTCTTTTCATGAATCTTAAGCATTTAAAATATTCAATTGTTTTAATGCATTATTACAGGGTAAATTTATCGGTTATGGAGAGTGTTTTATATAACATATGCCAAAATAAGTGGTATGAAAGACGTGATCTAGAAAAGCAAACAACTATTTGGGAGTGTTGTAGTGTGAAACTAATTACTAAATATGAGTCACTTAGTTAGTTCAGTCTACAGATAGCAGCCAAGCAATAAGCATTTTGACCAGACACACACTCAAGAGTTTTACTCAAATCCATTCAGGGTGATTCACAAATTCGAGTTTTTCATAGCATGCACCTCATTATTTTATTTTTATTTTTTAATGTACTCAACGCAGCGACATCGAACCTACACCAAAAAATCTTCATCCCAAAAATCCTAAAAATTTTTATCCCAATGTCCTTTCCAAAAATGCCAAGAATTTTCACCTATCACTGTAGGTACTTTCACTGTTGAAAATGTTTTTAATTTTCCTAAAATTCGGATTTTTTCCACATTCCCATATGCAAATTTATTCGTAAAAACCTTTTGTCTAAACGCCACTCTCGGACTTGATGAGGGACGCTGCCAATATAGATCAAATGTATCGATAAGTCAATCGATTAAACTCTTCGAACGGTTCTTCTATTTCGTAAATTCTTCGAAGAACTTTAACTTACATGAAGCTTTTGCCCCTTATTAACCAAGTGCTCGCCAAGAGTTGATCAGATGTTTTTGGTCTGAATTTGACGTAAACGAATCTTGCATCAGCTTGGTAAGTACCTTACATACTTAGATTACAAACAACTCCTAGTTCCTTCTTGATTACACTGCGTTTGCCAAATCACTATATTCCCAGCATACCTAAAATACTTTTTACTATTCCGTTTAAGCGACCACATACACAAAATTATGCTTGAAGTGATTGATGTTCCTTATCCTCATAGACTTGCTATCCTAAATATTATATGCCAAGGAAATATGTACAAGGATTTATTTAGACGAGTGCACACTGTACCATATTATCAATGGCTTTGTTACACATGTGTCTTGGAAATGAGATCAATCTAGGAGTATCTGCTTATATCAGCCGAAGCACAAACATATTTAATACTGCTTACGCGTCACTAGCTTTTAACACGCCATTAATCAAATTTCAACGTAACCAAAATAATCTACAACTTGGCCCTCTGAACTGTTCCTTCCGTAATTTCAAAAATGTAGTTCTTGCCAAATTGATTTCTTGAATTTTTCTTTTATCGAATTTGTGCTTGCTTGTGCTTTTGTGTAATTAAAATTTGTTATTTCTGTATGGAAGGCATTGTTAGCAAAGTCCCCAATCTGCCTAGACTAGTCTAAGTCTTAATTAAGCTGATGCATTCGAGACCTTTCTGGCCGAATTCCATGCAGTCATATTTGGACTAAGGTTGTTAAAAAAGAGTCCCAATCTTTTGTGCTAACTCAAGCTTTCGACGAGTTTGATCGAAAAAGTAATGTGAACTGTGATAGTTCTCAATCATAAACTGGCTTGTTCAAGTTGGCAATTTTAATTTTTTTTCAGAGTTTCCACTATATCGTCTCCACAACTGCTCCCGAATCGCAGAACAATAACACATAAGAATCGAGCGCAGTCGAACGTCACAGTCGAGGACTTCCGTTTGACAGACTATATTTTGAGTTTTTTTGTTTTCGTTTTTTTTCGTTTCTTTAAGCATCAATTCACCTTGAAGTTTATATAATCGTTTGAACTCCGTTTATACATATTTTTCTTTTCACCAATTTCCAAATTCATTTTCTTTATCTCTCATTCTTGTGCTGAATTGTGCTGATATTAAACTAAAATTAACCTCAAAATATTTTTTTTATTTAATTAAAACAGCAGTTAATGCTAATACTTCACGCAAATGCGTTTCATAAAAGAGAGTTTTCACGCACCGATCCCATTGGATCACTGTGGCTGCGAAAGTGTTAATTCATTCCTCTCTCATGTCAACATTATTTGAATAAACTTCATCCTTCATCGTAGACCATAAGAAGCAGTTCAATGGAGTTAGCTCCGGAGATCTAAGAGGATAATTAACCAATCCAACTCGTCCAGTTTAGTGTTCAGAAAATTTTTCATTTGATTTTAGCTTTACATAGTCGTGTCATAAGTTCTGTCCCTGTTACAAAAGCGTTTGATTAAAAGTGAAATTCAAAGAAATCAAAAAACGTATTTTGAGCAAATTGAATTTTAACCAGCGTTGTGTTGTCTTAGCCTTGTGTACTGCTGAGCCTTGCTAAAATATATAGTTGGCAATGCGCGTTTTAACGCCCCGCTCACAAAAATGCAGCTAAGCTACCCCGTCGTACGATACTCTCCACCAAACTACCACTGAGGCTGGGTGAAGGCTCTTCACTTTCGAAATTGTGTCAACAGCTTTTTCAGAGCTATGAACGTAAACTCTGTAATTTTTCCGGTTAAAGTTTTACTCTACCGTGAAAATTTGTTCATCAGTAACAAGTTTTGTTTTTAAATTTTCTTTCGCGTGTCGCTTTTGCTCTTTTGGTGCTTATTTCACGAAGAGCAGCTGTCAGCCGCTGAACAGTGCTTTGCCGATAAGCTACAAGTCTTAGGTCTTCTTTAACTATGCGAAACATAGTCCTTCGTGGTATATTCATTTCTTTTGCCTGTTTGGATTTCGTCGAATTCTCTCAGTAACAACTTTCACTGCTAGAGCCGCTCTTTTTTCACGCGTTCACTTGCGCTTCTTACTCTGCCATCGATAGAGGATAACTCAACGTATCATTTGATAGCGCAATATATGAATTTCTTCGAGATTTTTAGAGGCTTGAACAACTCGAAAATCTCGGTTGAATTTGTTGCACACTTTCGATAAAGGCAACACAATTCTTTGTGGTACGCTACTCCATGTTTATTGTGCAACGTATTAGGCTGAACTGATTTGTTTATTACAATTTAGAACCCATATACAAATACAAAACGCAACAAACTCATTGTGTTCCTTCAATTATTTTTCGAGCTCTTTGAAAAGTAGCGACGGAACTTATGGCATGACAGTGCATAGTGTTTAAGTCGTGTTGGTAAAGCATTGACCTTGTATTATCCAGAGAGCTCTCTTCAAGTAGTTCTGGCAGTGTTTTCTCCAAAAAGTCCGTATAAATTTAAGCACTTACGGCAAAATGAATAGTGCTATTAAATGATGCCGATGCTTCCAGCCCAAAACATTGACACTGAATTTATGCTGAAATCATGTCGCTCTTGTCCTATGTAGGTTAGCATCCGACCAAGTATGAAGATTATGAAAAAGTATAATGCTATCTTTAGTGAATTACGATTCATCCGTCCACAGAATTCGGTCCAGAAGCGCTGTATCCTTTACGTCGCATTCCAAAAGCCAAGTGCAAAGCTCCAGTCTTCTCTCAAAATCACCTTCCAGTAGTCCTTCTACTGGTATATGATGGATGTAATTTTTTCGATGTAGAATCCTCTAAACTTTGGCTAGGAAATCGTATCGTTCTTATTTCAGGGTTTTTCCTGTGATTATTTGTTGTAGAAGAATATTCCGATGTTCCAGATCACGATCCCTTACTATTTCAAATATGTTTGCGGTTTCTCTTATGCTCTCGAAGATCCTTACCAGTTTCTAAAGCATTTCTAAGGAACAGTTTTTTCTACCTTTATTTTACCTGGACATGTACCTTTTTATAAAGGTAATAATATGCGCAATTTAAAACAATAAAAAAGGGGTGTATTAAATATATGAATTTCGGAGAAAATGTTAGGAAAACTTGACTTTTAAATCATCCTGTAACTCCCATAAGATTGAGGTGATCCCCTTTCTGCCATATAATTTTTATTTGCTTGATCAACCTTATATAAAACACCCTTTTTCTTGTGATGTGTTAATTTTTTTTATATTTGCATGTATATAGTATTGAATAGGAAATTAATTGATTGTTATTAACAAAAAAAAAATTAAGAGACTCCTTGTATTGCCAAACGCACCATTTTATTATTATAATAATCAAAAATATAATAACTTATGTATATATGTTACTCCAAAATTTTAAAAATTTTCAGTTGACTTTCGTATTTCCTCGTCATTAAAAAAATTAAATGTATACAAAAATGTTGTCCAATGGCTGTGAAGTATAAGCGCAATAAAACACTAATATCAGATTTAAAGTGCGTAATGTATAGAAAATCATGTGAGTTATAGATACACTAAACAATTATTACCATCATAAGGGATTTACTTTAAAACGTTTTGAAAACTGCCTTCGGTCCCAGCTTATCTTTGCCCTTACATTTGTTTAGTACATAAGCTGTTTCACCAAAAATTCGAAAGAAACTTAAATTTGGTACCTTGTTATTCCAGTATTCATATGGAGTCCTCCCAAAGAGTGCGGTCGTTGGACATCTATTCCTGATAAAATTTGCTGTACAAATAGCCTCCCCCCAAAATGATAGTGGTAATCCAGACTGTAAAATAAGACATTGAGCCATTTCAACTAAGGTTCGATTTTTACGCTCAGCAATTCCATTTTGTTCGGGCGTGTAGGGGACTGAGAGCCTTCTCTGAATTTCAAAAAATTACTAAATTCATTTGACACGTACTCCTTCGCATTATCAGATTGAAATGCTTTTATCCTCAGTTGAAATTTATTCTACACTCTCGTCTTGAATTCCTTGAATACATTAAAGACTTGGTTTTTTCTTGATAACAGAAATACTTCTGTCTATCGCGAATAGTCATCGATAAAGGTTGCGAGGTATAACTTTCCTCCATTCGATTTGACCCGCATTAGCCCACAAATATCAGAAAACACCAACTGCAATGGTTCATCACTTCTGCAATTCCTTTTCGGAAACGGGAGAGCAGTTAACTTCCCTTCAAGACAGGTTTTATAAGGTGGCATTCGTTCATACACATTGACCTTTATCCCTGTTACATGATTATTTTTCACCATTGACTGTAAGTCATGGCCATTCAAGTGGCCTAATCGTTGATGCCATTTTATTAGATCAGTATCCCTTACATCAGTTGTAGCTTGGTGGGCGGACTCAGGAGACGGTAGACGAACATAATATAGATCTCCTATACGGTCAGCTAATAGCTTAATCTCTCCTTGTAGGCTTTGGACTATTGCTTCATTTTTCCTGAATATGACTTCGTGATCGGCCCTTTTTGTTATTTTTCCTACGGATATTAAATTTACACGCAGATCAGGAACAAAGAGCGTATTTTCGAGACTTACTGACCTTACATTTCGCCCGTCAGTTACAGGGAGACGGACTTTCCCTTTTGCCTGAATCTCCACAGAGGAATCACTTGCCAAATTTAGTTTGACATTTTCAGCCGGGCTCCAACTTTCAAATCGTTACGACTCTTTACATGAATGTGAAGAACTCCCACTATCGAGACACCAGTTGGTTAACTCTCTGTTGACATCAGTTTGAAAGGCATCTTCTCCACTTCCTACTGCTAGAAAAGACTCCTCAGACACATTTGCTTTCTCACGTCGATGAAAATTTGGACGTTTCTGATGCTGTTGACAAGATGATTGTTTTTGTTCCTCTCGCGTCCGACAATTGGCTGCCTTGTGACCATATTCACCACATTTACTGCATCGGAATGGAAAGCTATTTCCTTTGGGCTTATATGTAGCACCTGCAGATTGTGACTTATAGTCCTTATTGTAATGTTTTTTAGCAGCAATCATTGCTTGCTCATAACGTTTTGCTTGTGACTTTCTCCTCTCGAATTCTTCAAGTATTTTGATTTTGCACTGTTCAGGTTTTGGTAACTCATCACGAGATCTTATATTGCCTGCAAAATTCTCCAAACTGTCCGGAAGACTATTTAATAACAACGTTGTTAAAAGGTCGCCATTTACATTGATCTACATGGTCTCTAGTTTTGCAATAGTATCAAAGAACACATTCAGATGATCATGAATATCGCCTCTTTTGACATCTTCGATAAAGTAAGAATGTGTAGCAATGTGGCTTTCTTAATAGGCCTCGTTGAGTCAAATGTCTCCTTAAGTTTCAACCAAACTTCGCGCGATGTGGCCAGTTTTCCAACTCGTTTTGCAATATTTGGTGCTATTGATAGGATGAGGTCTGCCCTTGCCTTTTGATCAGCGATGTCCCATTTCTCTATTTCGGCGGCACCGGTAGCTAGCTTCCTGATATTTCCATTCACATATCCCCATCTATCGCTTTTCACTAACAGCGCTTCAGCCTAAACACACCAAGAGTCATAATTGTCTTTGGTCAGCAATTCAATTCTAGTCGAATTTACAAAATTACTCAAATTCATTTTTTTAGACTTCTCCACGTGATTTCACCGGTTAACCTCACTCTTGCAAGAGTCACACGAAAACCCCTTTTTTTTATTTTACTTTAATTCCGTTTCACCATCGACTGGGCCCATAACCTGTAGTAATTAACAGCAGGTGAGGAAGAGGCAAAACTAAATAAACGCTGTTTTTTAGGTTGATGATTGTTGAGGATTTTATTTTCTACGTCTTTTGCCCGAGGTAGACACCGTGTAAAAAAAGTCTTAGCGGAAGTAAGTTAAGAAGAGAAAAAAAATGGCTGCTGTTGAGCTACAGCATTGCCAACATATTATGATGTTGAAGTATGAATTGTTTATTATTATTACAGACACAATATTAACAATCTCTATAACCGTGAGTCTAAAAAAAATATTGTACAGAGTATTTTTTAGACAACTAAGTTTTCTATAGATGTTGTTATTAACTTTTTTTAATAATACAAAACAAAAAATAACTCTTAAAATAAATGATAACCTTTGGATATAGTTGGATAACTGCAATTTATCTTGCAATATAATTGAAAAGACCCAGTTATTCATTGTGCCATTCATAAAGACTTTGTGAACTTCCTGACAGACTTTCAATCTTAGCTAAAATTATAATACAAGAAACCCTTATATATGGAGTTCTTTTTTTGCGAGGATGATAGCTCCAAATATAAATAAAAATACAAAATAATCAATTTTATTCAAAAAATTAATTTTATTTAAATGAATATTATTTCGGGAATATGGTTACCTCGGCTGGTCCGGATGTGATGTAATCTGTCAGTCCAATTTTTCATAATTTTTTCAAGCAAATTCGGTGTTATCTCTATTATAACTCGTTCAATGTTGACTTCCAGATTGCCAATTGTTGCTAGTGTGCTGGCATACACCAATGACTTAACATACCCCAAAAATTAATCGAGTTTAACCACACGACCCTAGAAACATTAACAGGTACAAATTGTGAAATAATGTTTTCATTAAACTTTGTTTTTAACAAGTCGATGGATTCGTGAGATATGGGGACAGTAGCGCAGTGCACGACGTATTCCAAGCTCACGAAGCTTGAATTCCTGTATCAGCTGGTCCTCTTACGGATGTAGGCCAAGATCTTTACGCAAAATTATCCATGTAGTGGACGGAAACGAACGAATCGATATTTCTGGATCTTCATTTATACTTACACTTATACTTATATTACACTTATTTCTTCGATACGAACATTTCTGGCTTAGCATCAAGAAGGGGTAAATACGAGTATATTACGAAATATATAAAGTGTACGACGAATTGCTTACTCAGATGAACGATTATATCGACCATGAAAAATATCAAAAATGGGTCCTCTAACGTTAAGCGCAAACATTCATGAGGATATAGCAGTAAGCTGCCAGAAACTACTTCGAAAGCTGAGCTCCATCCGTAGAAAGTCTTACTTTCTATATGGTGGGACGTCAAGGGTGTAGTATTCTATGAACTTTTTTCAAAGGGCAGAACGTGTAATGCTATATTTTGTTTTGCTTAAATATATAACAGAACGATTAATACGGATGTCTACTCTCGTCAATTGGCGAATTTGAAGCAAGCGATCAAGAAAAAGCGCAACGTCGTATGAATCCACGATGGTAATGCTTGAGCGCATACTTCACCTAGACTCGGGAAAACATTATGAGCCCTGGCTGGGATATTATGGTTCACCCACCTCACTGGCCCAAAATTGCACCATCCGACTACCACATTTTCCTCAAAAATCCATGTATGGGAAGTCAATCAATAATTTTGAGAACATCAAACGGGACTTGGATTAATTTTTCGGTGAAAAATCGCAGGAATTCTATGGGCGCGAAATCGTTCAATTGCGCGAAAATGGCAAAAGATCATTAATAACAATGGTGAATATCATTGATTAAAGTATGAATTAAACTAAAAAAAAAGAAAAAGTGTTTTATTATATCTTTCAAAACCGTACGGTATTATCGACCAACCCAATAGTTTACGAGATATAGCCAAGCAATTTATGCTTATTTGCACTTAGTTTTTTATCCGGACCTACAAAAGCAAAATAAATAAAGGTTTATTGAAAGCTGGATATCGTTCTTTATTCTTTATTACAACCGAGTACCACCACTCGGAACTCAAATAACCAATATTATTTTCGAATTTATCTTATGAAACTGGATTATCCAACTCGTTCTTTAGTTATCATCGTATTTTATGGACTCAATTTTAATGCTCTTAGAATCAATTTTATCATTTAAAGTAAGAGCTACGGAACTCTCCACTAAGCATGACCCCACATGCTCTTGATCCCTTTTTTAAAAAAAAATCTAGGATTACCTAAACTTTTATTTCATTTTAAGTAGATTATAGATTAAAATAAAACACCAGCTTGGAGTCATAAAGTTACAACGAACGATTAAAATTATTACTCTATTCTGAGTTGAATTATGGTTCCTCCTATAGTTTTAAACTTATTTATTTAAACTTATTTATTTACGCTTAATACAAGCAATGTACAAACATTAATTAAATTAAATAAATAAACTTAAGACTAGACTAGCACTAAACTAGGAAACTAAAACTAGAGGACAATGCAGATTAGGGGAGACTGTTAAGGTGGTTCCTGAGAGAATTTTTACTCAGGTGGAAGTCGAAAGAAGGGCAGGAGTTGGCTCTCCGAAGCATTCTAGTGAGGTGTTCAGAAAGACCGTAGTTGGTGCGATGGTAGGGAGGGCGAAAGAGAGGGGCCGAGCGGAGGTTACGCGGATTGGTGTAGATAGGGATCCGCGCAAGTAGAGAAGGACAGTCTATCTCGCCGATTAGCAGTTGGTGAATGAAAGTGATATCTGCAAGGTCCCGCCGCTTCCATAGAGGCTGCAAGTTGATGAGCTGAAGGCGGTTAACATAGGGTGGAAGGTTAAGAGGGTCAGACCAGGGGAGCACACGTAGAGCAAAACGAAGGAACCTACGTTGTACAGACTCAATCCTGTTGATGGAAGTAGATTGGTAAGGAGACCAAACTTGGCTAGCATATTCCAGGAGAGGCCTAACGAAGGTGACAAAGAGGGATTTGGCGACGTACGGATTAAGGAACTCCTTAGACCACCGCTTAACGAAGCCAAGCGCGGAGTTTGCTCTGGCAATCACACTGTCAATGTGTTCATGAAAGTTAAGTTCACTATCACAGATGACACCTAGATCACGGAGAGAGGAAACGGAGGGGATAGGTTCGCCGGACAGGCAATAGGTTCTAGGGGGGGAAGAGGGGCGCTTGCGGGAGTAGGTGATAGATTGGCATTTGGAGATGTTGAGCTCAAGAGAGTTAGTTGTGCACCAAATGCCAAAACTATCGAGATCTTCTTGGAGTAGGCGGGGGTCCGAGGTGGAGGATATCCGTTTAGAGATTTTCATGTCATCGGCATAGATGGACAGGTCGGAATGCTTGATGATACATTCGTCGTCATTGATGGCCAGAATGAAAAGTAACGGACCTAAGTGGCTACCCTGAGGGACCCCCGAGTTGGCCACGAAAGAGTTGGAAGAGGAGGAGCAGAAAAGGACACTGTATTGACGGTGTTCAAGATAGGACTTAATCCAGGAAGAAAAAAGCCGATTGACACCAAGGGAATGAAGTTTAAAGAGAATTAGTTTGTGTGAGATTTTGTCAAACGCCTTGCTAAAGTCAGTAGCGATGACGTCAACCTCGTCGCCTTTTTCCAGGGCACACAGAGTTTTTTATACCTTTAAAATTACCATAGTCTTTTGTTTTATCCTCCGACCTTACTAACAATCAAATTTTAAAATTATTTTGTCCATTCTGGGTTTTGTTTCATTAAGGTACTAGTAACGTCTAGAAGGCCAAAATAAGGCACATAATTAAGAATAATTCAGCTCAGCCTTTATCAAATATCACAATAAAACTTCTTCTAAAACATAATGCTATTCTTATATAACATAAAAACTATCTATGGCTTCAAATAGCATTGTTTTTTTATTTGGTAGAAGCCGCTAAAGTCGAGTCCTCGAAAAAAGTGTTGCCCTTGGTTGACAGTTAACCTCAGGATTAGCAAGTCTGAAACAAAAAATGAAAATAGTTCTTAAAGAGGAAGGATTCTTACCTAGTAATATACCACCTTTACTCAAAAATCAATACAAAAAATTGCGAATGTTTGAACAAAAGTTTCCACAAATTGACCTATTATTTCACTTTTTTTGGCATTGCAGCAATTTTTGTTATTGATTTTTTTAAATGTGGTAAATTACCATACAGGACACCTTAAATCTAGTATACTAATCTATATCATTTCGACGTATACGCTTACAAATATTGTAGTATATGTCTTTTTAACGCATGAAGTTAGCGCTTTCGAGCCAACTTAGTTGTCGCCAGGAGTTATTGTAAACTATAGTAACCCAACATTAGTTATTTTTGTAGAAAAAACAACTTTATATTATGCACGTAGAAGCGACGTATAATTAGTAAATACATATATATATAGGGTTCCATATAAGATTATTAGTTTAGGATAAACAAAGAAAACGACTATTCATTTATTAAAATCGGTCGAGCGGATCCGGAGACTAACTGTCCGCCATATGAAGAAAGTAATATCGAAAAAAAAGCGTTTTATTGCTTTTTATTTTACACATTTCTTACGAAAATCGTGTTTCATTACTTGCAAGTGATCAATCTCCTAACCCTGAAGCATATAAAAGTCCAGATTACGGACAGCAGTAAGTATTAGGTGTATATACGAAACCAGTGTTTTGAAAGGAGGAGATATTCAGCTAACGCGAGATATGGAATCTGGAATTTCAGGATTTCAGATGTTTTAATTGCATTTGTAGCGTCCGAAAAAAGCTCAATTATGCCTAGGCATCTTGTCAGCATTTTCTCATATTATCGTGGGAAACCTTAATTGAGAAAATTCGCTAGGTACCTCAGGTAACGTCACGTTTTGTCACATTGCCTGAGCCTGCTGTGTACGTAATCCCTCCTCAGCTAGAGTTAGACTTCTTTTGAAGTCTTTTATTACAATTTTCTTTACTAATATTTGTGATCTGAGTTCTTTTTCTTTTTATCCAGAATATTACAATACATAGGTATGTCAATAATATGACAATAATTAGTGACAAGTTTACTCCATATGATACACTTTTATGAAATTTAAGTTCTTCAATCTCTTTTATATTTTCAGTGTGTTTAAATACAATGTTATTAAAAGTTACGGCTTTAACAAAAGGTTGATTAAAATTATCGTTTGGATAAAAATATTTGCCTTGTATAGTCTTCTTTTCGTTATAAAAAAATTCCTGATATAATTTGATTTCACAATTACAAAATACAACAAAGTAAGTTTTACATTTCGATCATCAAACTTTTGAATCAATATTTCATTTTCAGCATTCTTTATCAATAAAGTTTCATCTTCTAAAACTTCGATTCTTGTTTTATTATTATACCTAAATTTGCATTGATTTTCCAAAATACAATTTTTGGTAGGTTTCAAATCTTTTAGTATTAGGTCTTCCTGATAAGTTAAGGCTCCATTTTCAATCTCCACAATGTATTCATTATTTTCAACTATTTCAATAAAATCTTTATTAGGCAATGGAGTAATTAATTTTAAATCGGTTTGAACATAACTTTGAGGAATTTTAATTGCAATTACAATGAGATCAGTTTTGTATTTCATAATTCCTAATTTGATTAGTTTTAATTTATAAAATTCAATATTAAAAATCTCTATTTCTTCTGCAGTTAAAATACTAGGGTGTACAATGTTATGTTTTGCGGATGCAATATTATCTTGTATTTGGTTTACTTTCTTTTCTAAATACCTTAACTTTATTATTTGGTATAAATATGTACAATGATTTTTTCATAAGATCGTTATACTGTTGCTTAAGTTCGTCAAATGCTTTTGTCATTTTTCTTGGTCTTCCTCTATTGCAGTTTTAAGAATTGTCATCGTATCGTTAAAATGTGTATTAATTGTAATTTGTTTCTTAATGGTAGTTATTGCATTGTGACTGTTTTCGTCAGTTATCTTTAAATGCTCGAATATTTTTTTTCTGTCATTGTCATCCATGGTACCGAATAACCATTTATTAACTGTGCCTACAAAATTAATTAAACCACGTCTTTTCTTGAATCATATGGTATTATAGATATAATTTTAGCTCTTATTATGTTTATTTCAATCCGAACTAAATTCTTATTTTCTATATCAAGTTTTCCCAAATTAATTTTTATTTGTGTAAGTACGACATCTATTTTCTTAGGATTAATAATATGAAGTAAATTTTGATCTGTATAAAATATGAATTTTCAATTTTGAGGATGGCCTGCAGTAGGCCTTGTACTGCTGGTGTCATCAGAATATTAAGGTCATTACTACCTGTAAATTTGGACTGTTTTTTAATATTTGTAGCACGAACATTGTTTAAAGGTTTTATTCTATAATAAGGTTCGTCTTTATGTCTGAGTCTTTTATAACTCCTAATGGGGCCTATAAATTCATTTTCCATAATAATTTTATTAGGTTTCCCAAATTTTGCATAATATTCCATCATCACAGCTTTTTTCGTCCTCCGATTTCTATCAGTTATACAGTAACCTGCAGCGAATTTCGTCGATTTATCAATTACTGTAACAAAAGCCTGTTTTTTTAAGTGGAATATATCCTAATGGATTATATCATTTTTTGCTTTTGGGGTTTCCGTTAATAGGATTTTCGGCTTAAAAAGTTTTCTATCATATTTGATTTGTTGGCATTTTTCACACTTATTTATTATTAACTGTATGGGTTCCTTTAGCTTAGGAAAATATATTTAATTTTTTAAATTATATTAATATTCGTTTATTTCGCTATGCATAGATTCTTTCGTATGATACAAGGACAGTTGCAATTCTTCTTCAGTTATTTCTTGAGTTCTATATGAACAGCGAATAAATTTTACACTTTGGTCATTAGAAAACATGCAGATAATAATTAATTGGATTTATGGTAATCTATGTCGGACGTTTCCTATATATCCCTTTTGTATATGTATTTTCAATTTCTTTCGTTTTTCATTTTCATTATATAGGGGGTTTGTTTCCATGATTCTTCTCTCATTTAAAGTGATAATTTCTTTTTTAGGACTATAAGTTTGAATTTTTATGTTTTGTACTTATTAATGATTTCTTCTTTTATTCTGATATGGTCTAACATTTGTTCGTCTACTGAATGTGCTATATCGGACATTACAAGATTTTATTCTGTGTCGTTTTCCTTATTTATTTTTTGTTTATTTTCTAATCTACTCAAATAATCTGCTACTTTATTTTCTTTACCTTGTAAATACTTAATCATCTCGTACTTAAAGTTTAAGTTTGAAGTTTAAGCAACCACCTTTGTGTGATGTCTCTGTGAAAATTCTTTACCTTTATATTTATTATTTAGGTATTTAATAGGGACATGGTCCGTTACAATTTTAAATTTATTTCCGCAAAAATATGGTCGAAAATAGTTGACAGCATAAGTAATTGCTAAAAATTCTTTATCTGTATTGCATTAGTTCTTTTCGTGGTTATTTAATGTTGGAGAGACGTAACAAACAGGATGCCCTTGTTGCGAAACACTTCACCAATAGCAAGATCGCTAGCATCTGTTGTTACAACAAATGGTTTGTTATATTCAGGATATTTTAAAATGGGATGTGAGGATATAAGCCTTTTTAAATTTTCGAACTATATTGCGGATCGTTGGCGTTAATTTTATTGCCTTTTTTTGGTAATTTATCATTGGGTATGCCATTTTCGAATAATCTTTAATCAATTTTCTGTAGAAACCTGTAACACCTAGAAAACCTTTTAGTTGCTTCTCTATTTTTGGGATTTGTATTTCCTGTATGGATTTTATTTTTTCTGGATTGGGTTTAATGCCCTCTGTTGTTATAACATGCCCTAAAAAATCTGTACCCTTTTTCAGAAGACTGCACTTTTCTTTTTGGATTAAATTATGTTTCCGTAGCCTGGTAAATATTTTATCTAAAGAATTTGCGTGCTCTTCTAGGGTCATTGAGAATATCAAAATATCGTCTAGGTACACTACACAAATTTTATTGATTTATTCTCGTAATATTTCATTCATTAGCCGTTGGAATGTAGCCGGAGCATTCTTCAAACGAAATGCCATACGAATATATTCATATAATCCAGCAGGGCTAATAAAAGCAGTTTTTTCAATATATTTTTCGGCTACCAATATTTGATGGTATCCTTTTGCCAAGTCTATGGTGCTAAAATATTGTGCCTTGCCTAAATTGTCTAGAATGCTGTCGATGTTAAGAAGAGGATATTTGTCATCAATTGTGATTGCATTCAATCTCCTATAATCGACAACAATTCTAAATTTTTATATACCCGATTTATCTTTCTTTTTAGGCACTACAATGATAGGAGAACAATACTTTTCCTAATAATACCTTGTTTTTCCATCGTTTTAATGTTTTAATTGTCGCCATACCTCTGCTTCATTTTGCGGTGGATAGCGATAAAACTCAGAATTAATTTGTTCGTCTGCTGTTGTTTTAATTTCATGGACTACCGTATTAGTACTTGTTAATTTATCACCGTCTTGATAAAGTAGCTTATGGTATTTTTTAATTACCCTTTTTACTACGTTCTTTTCTTTTTCATTCAGCTGATCTAATAAAAGATTTTGTACTTCACTTACTTCTAAAACGTTAATCTCTCCGGAAGTAATTTTGTTAAGAACGGAAAACTCACTTTATTAATCATAACGATTTCTTGATTTTCGATATTTATTTCTTTTACATTCCTCTTAAATCCAGTCCATTCCTACTAAAAAATCGTATGGTTTGGCTATTTTCATAGCAATCCATTTCATTCTAGTTTTCTCGGAATAATTAAATTCTATAGGGCAAACCGTGAAAACAATTTTTATAGTCGAAGTAATAAAAATTTATCTTCCGAAGCTAGTTTATAAAAAATTTTCGTCGTGAGAATTGGTTTTTGTTCTACTAATAGCGTTTACTTTCATCGGTTCTGTTCTTTCCCTATTTTGTCCATTGTCATTGTTTCTATTATCACTCAGTCTAGATTGTTGACTTCGGTTTTGGTTGTAGTTGTTAAATTATCTGTTCTAGTTTTTATTGTACTGACTGTAATTTTTTTCAACTTTTTGATTATTTTGATATGAGGAAAATTTCCTTTCTAAATTTTTATTTCCGCTTTTATTATATTTCTTCTCAATTAGATTTAAATTTAAATTACCTTGATCTTGATCAATAAAACTATTTATTATACTTCGAATTTCTCTTAATTCACACTTTGTCATAATGGCGTAAGCCAAAGATCCTGCTACTAATTCTTTGATTCTCTTAACTAGCATTCCACTAAATATTTCCAACATAGTTACTCTATTATCAACAAAAGCAGAAAATTCTGTCATGTCTTCAACTATAACTCTAATTTTGTTATATAAATCTTTAATACTACTCGCTCTTAATGAACTAATTTCTCTGGTTATAGTCCTTAGATGGTTTGAAGTGCCTCTTCAGTTTTTCTTTACATATTTCCCAATTAGCTAGAGGGTTCACTTTAAGTAGATTTTTTGCACTACCCTGAATCTTTTCGCTATCTCTACCTCTTCTCCATATTCCGCTAAAACTGTTGTAACTTAGTCTATAAAGGAAGGCAATGCTCCTTCTTCTCCTTTAAATATTGGTAGGTGTCGTATCTCCTTTTCAATTCTTTGTCTCTGGCTTCAGCGGTGATTACCCTGCACCAGGAATTGAGTCAGCGTTGCTATCCATTGTTCGATTTGGTTTTGCTGTGCCATTTCGATGATGTCTCGCCTATAACCTTTCTCGGTTCCATTGCCTCTCAATTTTTGTTTGTTTTACGTTTAGTGATGTTTCTTCGTGAGACACTAAATCACACCTTGGCTCACTTTGTTTCCCACTTAAACAAAACTTCACCACTTATACTGTTTTTTACATAAAACTCCGATTCTTAACTTAGTTCGATTTTCACTATTCGAAACTAGCTTTGATTGCTCGGAATTTTGTTATTTAATTCGTTTTCACTGGCTGCCTTTTTTTCCGATAGGGAGCCTACCGGCTGCGCCAAATATGGAATCCGGTAATTTCAGGATTTCACATGGAAAAACAAAATTCACTTTTAAAAAAACTTTATTACTTCAAATGACACGAACCGATCGGTTAAAAGATTAGAACTCAACTGACTTTGTTTTAATTGTATTTCTAGCGTCCGAAAATAGCTCGATTATGCCTAGACATGTTGTCAGCATTTTCTCATATTATCGTGGGAAACATTAATTTCGAAAATTCGCATTTTGCTAGGCATCTCAAGTAATGTCACGTTTGTCACATTGCCTGAGCATGCTGTGTACGTAACCCGCGCGCAGGGCAGTTGCGGAGAACCGAGAACGCACGTGGACCTCATTTTGCTGTAATATTCGATAAAAGGTTGTGGTTTTCTCGATTTTTATATCGTTCCAGAATTGCACATTATTGACATACTGCTTATAACTTGATCTCCACAATTAATTTCATGTCACAAATTAATATGCAGAAACCGAATTAAAGCAGAAAATCTCGCTTCAAGTAGAAAAGAAACAACGTAGTACATAAATTTTAACTATTAAAATATGCACTTTAAAATGTTATAGCAAATATGTTACCAAAGTAACTTTAATCAAAATTTTTATTTTTCTCAGTTTAAAGGACAGAAGGATCATCTATAATATACAGTGCTGGACAAAACATTTGCAACTGAAGTCACACACAAACTGTTTTATGAAATACTTCCTTTATTTTGATTTAAATTTAATAAGTCCTATACAGGACTGTTACACCTTATGTACTAAGAACAAAAATAACAACAAATGGAGATTTTCAATTACCACAAAAATAAAAAAAAAATCTATTCGACTCACAATTTCAGCTAGACAAAAGATTTGCAACTTTTATTTTAAATGGTTTATTTTTAATATTTAGTTGAAGAGCCTTGACTTTTTATAACTTCTGTACATCTACGGGTCATGGAAGAAATTAAGTTGTCGACCTGTTTTGAAATTCTCTCCCACTCTTCCTTGAGAACGTTGTAAAGGTCCAATTTATTAGTGAAGTTATGCTTGCGAAGATTATATTTTAAAATCTCCCACAGATTCTCAATTGGAGTGAGATTGGGGAATTGCGCTGGCCACTTTAAAACTCCAGTATTCCTAATCCAACTCTTCACCAATGTTGAACTGTGCTTAGGATCGTTTTCATGTTGAAACGTCCATAATAAAGACATATTTTCGTCAGCATATGGAAGCATCGTTTCTTCTAAAATTTCTTTATACTTGGAAGCATCCATTGTTTCCTCAATTTTAATAATTGGTCCAACACCACCGTGGCCAGAAAATCATCCCCAAAACATTAAATTCCCAAAACCAAATTTCACATTTTTATTTGTGTAGCGAGGATTTAGTCTCTGACCCTTAGTTCTTCTTATATACCATAGCCCATCAGTACCTCTTAAATTAAATTTTGTTTCATCAGAAAAAAGGATCGCCTTCCACTTTTGAAAATTCCAATTGATATGACATCTGACAAATTCTAACCTGGCCTTCAAATCTTTTTTTTTTTTAAATTAGGGGTTTCTTTGCTGGTCGATAGCTTTTAAGTCCAGCTTCAACAGCTCTTCTTCTAATGGTCTTAGAACTAGAACGTCTAAATTCAATTCGTTTTTTATTTCTTTCGATGATATTTCAGGATTCTTTTTTATATTTATTTTGATATTTAAATCATCTCTTGTGGTAGTTTTGCTAGGTTGTCCTCCTTTGTGAACTGTCTCCACATTGCAGCTTTTTACAAACCTGCAATCTGTACACTTTTTCATACTGTACTTCTAACAAAAATTTTTTTTACATAATCTATTTCTATAATCACTTAGAATTCTAAAATTTAGTTCTTTTCCGTATTTATTTCCTACCATTTTCTCACGAAATTGTACTATTAGTTATAAGTTCCCTTTAGAGCTGCAAAAATAATATTGTAATACGCTAATTACGCAAAATGCTGAATTTATTGCAACGACCTGAGGGAATGTAACTTGCGTCTAAATGATTTATAGATAAGACTGATACGCTCAACGAATATAAACTACTTACTTACTGATAGCTACGTACCGGACAAAATGAAAAGCTATAAAGACTCTGTTTTTACATGAAACGTTGCGCACGTGTTACCGTTGTTTTAAAAAGTTGCAAATGTTTTGTTCAGTTGAAATTGTGAAAGTGCGAATAGAATTTTATTTATTTTTATTTTTTTGTGGTAATTGAAAATCTCCATTTGTTGTTATTTTTGTTCTTAGCACATAACGTGCATCAGTCCTGTATAAGACTTATTAAGTTTAAAGAAAAATAAAGGAAGTATTTCATAAAAAACTTTGTGTGTGATCAGTTGCAAATGTTTTGTCCATCATTATATATACGTTTTCTATTTTTTGTCATATATTTGTGAAAATCATCTGTATATTATTTTTACGGCGCTCGATTAATTCGATTTTAGAAACGGTAAAGAAATTGATCAAATAAGCGCGAAATTTGTAGTGAAGTTTGAGTTAAATGAAAAATCTGCAAGCATGTCACAAGTCAACCAAAACTTGCGGGAGGAGCTGGACCAATTGAAGGCTGGCCAGAACAGTCTTATGACCTCTATGGAGGACATCAAAAAACTCATTACTTCCACCAACGAGAACACAATTTCTTTCCTGAGGGAAGTCCAAACCCTTAGAAAAGAAAATTCCATGCTCACCTGTGAACTGAGAGAGATGGGAAACCAACGCATGAGGGATCAGCAACAACAGCGAGCCAAACACGTGGAAATCTCAGGAATTCCATTCCAGGATAACGAAAACCTGATGAACCTCATGCAGCGTCTAGCAAAACACCTGCAACTTGATCTCTCGCCATCAGCAATCGATGAAATTTTTCGCACCAAATCCAAACGCAAAATTATTTGCAAAATGGTGTGCTACAAGGATAAAGCCATCCTAATGAAGAACTGCAAAACAATGAACCCGACCACCAAGGACATTGGCTTCACCATCGAAGGCAATCAGAAAATATACCTGCATGACTCACTTGTTCCTGAACTTGCAGAGATTTTCTGGATTGCAAAAAAGCTGCAAAAGGATGGAAAAATCGACCGAGTATGGCACAGAGGAGGATACATATATGCGAGGAGAGGTGATCATTCCCCTCTCCGCATCGACTCGAAGACACAGGCAAACGAGCTCGCCGCTCGCATCGGGGATCCCCTCCGTAACATCAACTCACAATTAACGCAATCAAAACAATCAACTGAGAATACAACAACACTGGCAGAATCGATGGACAAATCAACCCACAACAACTCGAACGAAGACGACACAACAGAGGAGCAGGATGACAATAAGCTGTCTTGGTCCCAACGTAGGAATGAATTCACCGAGCAAAAAAAGAAGAAGAGGAAACTTCGCCTTCTTTCAAAGTAGAGATCAGCGGAAGTGGCAGTACCTGGATCAACAAACACCAACAGTTTAGGTAAAATTGCGCTATGGAATATGAACGGGTTTAATAACATATATAAATTTTGTGTTCAATATCAAAATTTGATCAACTCTTTTGATGTTATATGTTTAGTTGAAACTTGGATTTATAAATCAGAATTTCATGTACCAATATTTTTGCAAAATTATGAATGTGTAATTTCTTTAGCGGATAAAAAACCAAATTCAAGAGGTAGAGCTAGTGGAGGTCTGATCGTTCTTATTAAAAAACCTCTAAAAAGCAAAATCGAACTTTTGGAACTGTCAAATATCAATATAACTATGAAATTAAACATCAATTCAATCGAAAATTATGTAATCTCCTTATATTATTGGAAACCTGATGACTCATTGACATCTGTGTACTTGGAAAAATTGAATGATAATTTAGCTGAGTTCGAACTTTTTGAGCAAGATGATTATAAAATAATTCTTTTAGGCGATTTTAATGCAAGAATTGCAAATTTGAATAGCTTTGATGACGAAGAAATCTTTGAACATACCAACTTTTTTGGGGAAAGAAAGTCATTCGATATGAGTAAACCAGATTTGAGAGCTAATCTTTTAGTTGAAACTATGGAAAAAGCAGGATATGTTGTCTTGAATGGGAGATCAAATTCAGATAGAATTGCAAATTATACTTATATGTCTTCAATTGGTAAGAGCGTGGTCGACCTGGTTTGGGTGAATGCCCACTGCCTGCAAGACTTACGTGATTTTTCGATACAAGATTTCTCTATGTATTCGGATCACCTGCTCTGTGAGATCTCGTTTGACTGCAGATCGGATCGCCTTGAGTGTGAACGCACTGTGGACGTCAACTCGGGACGGGCGGTGGTCAGATGGGATCCGAACCTCGACGGTGCATACGAACTGTCGATGGCTACCCAAACTAGTATTTATTATAACAGTCAACACTCAAACGATCTTGCTATTAATATAATCAATACAATTAAAAACGCCTTGATTGAAACAAACATGATGAGATACAAAAAGAATAACATTAACTCCCCGAAAACTTTTAAAAAACCGTGGTATAATCGCGAGTGTCAATTAGCTAAAAGAGAAATTAAAGCTCAATATAAAGCACTTAAAAAAAGCAATTATAATCATAACAACTACATTAAATACACTCAAAGTAAGTCTGACTACAAAAAAATAATTAAAAATACTCAACTAAAATACGAAAATGATCTTATCGACAAATTGAGAAACGTGAAAAATATGTACGATTTCTGGAGAACAGTTAACTCTTTCAAAAAACCAAAAAAATTTGTGAGAAATGAAATTTCAATAGGACATTGGGAGACTTATTTTGAAAACATCTATCACCCGACCCCAGCCATTATCCTTACAATAACAGGTAATCCCCATCATTACCTAGATAAACCCATCTCCATGGAGGAGCTGATTGAAGCTATCGACAGCTTGAAAAAAGGCAAAACACCGGGACCAGACGACATTCCGAATGAATGTTGGAAGGCTTTACCACCACAGTGGCTACACTATTTGCTAAACTTAACGAACAACATCCTACTAGAAGAAAAAATTCCTAATCAATGGTGTGACTCAATTATTAAATTGTTATATAAAAAAGGGGAAACGAATAATCCCGATAATTATCGCCCCATAGCTTTAGAAAATACCGGTCTAAAACTTATTGCCTCTATCTTCAATCGTAGATTATATTGCTGGGTCGAAAATGAAAACCTCCTACCCGAAGAACAATGTGGTTTCCGGCGGAAAAGGTCATGCGTGGATAACATTTTTATATTACAAAGTTTAATTGAGATCAACTTACATATTAAGAAGAAACCTTTTTTTGGTATTTTTATTGATTATAAAAAAGCTTTTGACACGGTACCTCATGCAAAGCTATTTCAAAAACTCAATTATATCGGATTAAATTCTAAACTCATTAGAACAATTGCTAACATTTATCAACAAGCGAATACAACTATCAATGTTAATGATGAACTCACGAAACAAATAAAAATAACAAAATGCGTCCTCCAAGGAGATGTCCTGAGTCCTGTCCTTTATGCTCTCTATACAAGAGACATGACCAACTACCTCGAAAACCAGGGATTAAAAGGGGTTTACTTGAACACAACTACAAAACCTATGACAATAACGTTCGCAGATGACACTGTCATCTTAGCCACATCTCCGGTAGATTGCCAGGACAAGTTGTCGACTTTAGAGAAATATTGTACTTTGAACGATCTTACTATCAACCCGGTGAAAACCAAAATAATTCACTTTCATAAAGGCAGACCAAAAAGAAATAAACCCATTTATTTAACCAATCAAGAAATCGAATATGTAAAAAATGCAACATACTTAGGCGTAACTTTTTCCAACTCCGGCTCGTTTAGCGCGCACGCGAAGGGCGCGACCAAAAAATCACAAGTGGCCATGGGCACGACTCTTGCAACGCTGAGGAGGAGCAGGTCTGATTCGTGGAACACAAAAACACAACTTTTTGACTCCCTTGTCAAGACATCACTTCTATACGCTGGGGAGGTTTGGGCGATAGATTACGTAAAAGACATAGAAACGATTCAGGCAAAATTCTTTAAATCGATCTTTCACCTACCGATCACCACCCCGCATTACATTTTGAGACACGAATTGGACAGAGCGCCACTAAGCTTTAATGTTTATATGAGTACGATACGTTGGTGGAAAAAGATTATACAAATGTCAGGAGATAGACTACCTAAACTATGTTTTGAAGAACTTGTGCGTCAAAATTCGAGTGATGATTGTCCGCAAAACTGGGTGTCTAAATTGAAGAAAATATTAGAGTACGTAAACGAAACAGAGCTATGGCTAAATCAGAACTCAGATGCCTCGATAAACGAAAAATATATTGCTTCGAAATTGATAACTAAGCTTAAATCAGAAGATTACACACGAATTGTAAATTCAAGTTACTCGCAATTGTACCTTCAACTACTGTCTTCAGAGCCCCGCCCCTCATATTACAAACTAACGATCAACTTAGCTAAAATTCGCATTTTTATGCAAATGAGACTCGGCAGCGACCAAAATATGAGAATACGTGTTGCTAAAGACAGTATCCTAACACTAAACTCAGAGATATGTACCTACTGTAATTCGCAATCTGTCAATACCATCGAACATATGCTTTTTTACTGCCCGATATACAATGAATCGAGAAAACGTTACCTTTCAAATTATATACAATCTGTACCTACACTGCCCGCGTTTCTATCTGGCTCAAATGTGAATGTGATGAGAAATGTTTACTTCTTTGTGCTCGAAGTCGCAAGAATTCACGAACTTATTAATTCATGATTATTATATTGTAAAGTTGCTGTGATTTTCATTTTTTCATTAACTCATTAATTATTGTTAATTGATATGTAACTGTAAATTATTACTATACGAGTACTCTCTTTGTACGGAGTGAATACTCCAAATGCAATTGATTTGAATAAATAAATAAATAAATAATAAATAATTATTTTTACCGGAAAAAATCGTTAAAAATTGTTGACTCTAATTATTATAGGTTAGGAGTAACATGTAAAAGGGGTTTTTTCAAAAAAGTCATAACTGATTTGGTTCCTGATAAAAATCAAATTCGAAATTTAAATAAACTTTATTTTCAAAAAACAACACTTATGCTTACTTCTCCCATCCATTTTTTGTCTAAATTTTTCATCTACTGAGCTTCTATAAAACAAAACACAAAATAATAACAAGTACCACACTAGCACAGCACACAACATAAATTTAAAAAAAGTTTAATTTTATTTTGACTATCGCACCAATAAGCACACTTCTTTATTTTTATTATAAATGCAATAATATTAAAAAGAAATCCAATTAATTCACAAAGAAGAAAATACTAACCTAGATGTATGGTCTAGGAATAATAAATATTCAATATGGAAATGTAACAGGCTGCAATTTGCAATTCAAACATTGGTATTGAGGTTCTTAAAAAATATGCCAAAGTTCTACATTTACCAGCATCAGCGGGACCCTTAGAAGATGCACGAGCGATCCGTAAGCCTATCTGTCACAGATTTTTTCCTCGAAGCAACGTTACGCAAGAATTCGCGCACATAGTCGACAGTAGATAATTATGAACTATTTTTTTCCAAGTTTTCATGAGGGTATCGTTGGAAAAGTCTACATTCAAGGATTCCAAAATGTTTGGGGCTTGATTATAAAGATATAGCTTATAAAGTATTATACAAACAAATGTATTAAATAAAATTGTATTCTAATATTCCAATGAAGATAGCGCCGAACTGATCTGATTGGCACTTCTCCCGGAAGTGGCAGAGAAAGCAAATAATCTAAACACTCAACATTACTTAGAAAAAATAAAAGTGTCTTATTGTGGCGCTTTTTGGAGCTTCTCCAATAGCTATTATTTACACATATTAACGATTAAAAACAGTCAGCCAATTCTAAGCGAAAAGCTACAACCAGATGTCACAAATTGCTTTGCATTACAATCAGCTGTTATTTATTTTATTTATTTGGTTCGCTTAATACAAGCTACGGACAATTAACTAAAAACTAGACTTAACTATAACTTAGAGATGCTAAACTAACCTAATTAAGACTAGATTGAGGAGGCGGGATGGACAGGTAAAGGGCTCGCTTAAGGGAGGATTTGTTTAGGTGGAAATCAAAGGGAGCAGAGTTGTTAACCTTCCGTAGCATCCTAGTGAAAGGTTCAAAGTGGCCGTAGTTAGTACGGTGACACTCAAGGCGGAAGGTAGGGAAGGATCTTATGTTGCGAGGATTAGTGTTAAGGGAGATGCGGCAAAGGAGATCGGGGCAGTCAATGGAACCAGCCAGTACTTGGTGGACGAAGACAATGTCAGCGACATCCCGACGAAGAGCAAGAGGTTGAAGGTTAATTAGTTTAAGGCGGTCCTCGTAAGGAGGAAGATTTTGGTGATCGGTCCATAGAAGGTTACGGAGGGCAAAACGGAGGAACCTACGTTGGACTGACTCAATCCTGTTAATAACTGAGGATTGGGAGGGTGACCAGACCTGACAGGCATACTCAAGGAGAGGCCTGACAAAGAATATGAAAAGTGATTTGGTGACATAGGGATTAGAGAACTCCTTAGACCAACGTTTAACAAAGCCGAGGGCAGAGTTTGCTTTGCTGATGGAGTGATCTATATGGGAACGGAAGTTCAATTCACTATCACATATGACACCAAGATCGCAGAGGGAGGTTACAGAAGGAACGGGTTCACCAGATAGAGTGTAGGATCTGGGAGGTGTGGAGGTGCGTTTACGGGAAAATGTGATCGCTTGGCATTTTGCAATGTTAAGATCGAGGAGGTTTTTAGAACACCATGTTTGGAAATTGTCAAGGTCGTTTTGGAGGAATAAAGAATCGGAAGCATTAGAAATTTGTTTGAAGATTTTCATATCGTCGGCATAAATTAGGATGTTGGAGTGCTGAATAACGATTTCGACATCGTTAACGGACAATATGAAAATGAGTGGGCCGAGGTGACTACCCTGGGGGACTCCTGAACGGGATATGAATGGTTTAGAAATTGAGGAATCGAAACGGACGCTGTATTGACGATTTTCAAGGTAGGAACTGATCCATGAGACGAGTAGGGGAGGAAGGCCAAGGTAGCTTAATTTTTTAATGATAATTTTGTGGGAGATTTTATCGAAAGCTTTGCTAAAATCAGTAGCAACGACGTCAACTTCTGCGCCCTCTTCCATAGAGAGAAGGGTGCGAGACACAAAGGTTGATAAGTTTGGCGTAGTAGATCTGCCTTTGAGGAATCCATGTTGACACGGAGAAATGACGGACTTGCAGTGGAATGATAAGGAGTCATAGACAATGCTTTCGAAAAGTTTCGGGATGCATGATAATTTGGCGATAGGACGGTAATTAGAAATATCGCTTTTACATCCCTTTTTGTGAATAGGGGTAATATAGGAGTCTTTCCAAAGATCAGGGAAAGTACCCTCAGAAAGGGAAAGTTGGAAGAGATGGGTGAGGGGCTGAACTAGGTGAGTAAGGCAATTCTTTAGGACGGTGGCAGGAATGCCATCAGGGCCGGGGTCAGTATCGTCGACGAGGGCACTGATTTTAGCGGCGAGGGAAGAGTCGATGCTGATCGAGACTAGGGAGATTTGGGCGCAGTTCTCCAAGGCGGAAAAGTAGTTAGGGTCAGGGATGGAGTCAAGATCGCTAAAGGCCTGACTGAAAAATTCAGCGAACAAGTTAGCAATCTCTGTGGGGTTGGACGAGGATGAGTCACCAAGCTTGAGGACTGAGGGGTAACCGTTGGATTTGCGCTTGACATTAATGAAGTTGTAGAAAAGTTTAGGATTAGAGATAATTTTGGATTGCATGGAGGTAAGGTAGTCCTTGTAGAGGGATTCGCAGCGTTCAGAAAAGAGTGCAGAAATGGAGGAGTAGGAGGAGTAGTCAGTGTGGGACCTAGATAGGAGAAAGGAGTGCCATAGTTTGTTCCGCTTGTTACGCAGAGCGCGTAGTTCTTTGTCGTACCAGGGTGGAGATGAGGAGCGGCTCTTAACGGACTCATAGGGTACGCATTTAGAAATGTAGCTAAGCAGAACGCTGTAGAATAGGGATACGCAGCAATGTAAAGGCAATTTGGAGTCTGTTAAGGAAGAAAGGATGTTGGACTGGCTTAAGAGTAGGTTGAGCTTCGCAAAGTCAGCTTTACGAAAGTTGTAGTGAAAGCGGGTTTCAGGAGGGTTGGTGAGGGAGCTAGGCGATTCGTGGGAAAAAGAAAGGAAGAGAGGGGGTGATGAGAGTCAAGAGTAGAAAGAAGGTGGCGACTTTTAGTAACAACCGAATCGAATGGGTTAGTAGAGAAAATAAGATCAAGCTGTCTACCAAGGTGATTTTTGACGCCACTCATCTGGAAGAAACCTGAGTCGGAAAAGTGATAGACAATTAGAGACTCAATTGAAGAGGACACATTGGTGGCAAAATATGAGGAGTCAACGTCGTACTATGGTCCCTTAGTAGATGAGGAAGGTTAAAATCAGCCAAAACTATGATACTGTCAAGAGGAAGAGCAAGGGCAGACACGGCATCAAGAGCTTCAGTAGCGTGCATGTAGGCCTGGAGAGGCTGAGCGGGACGAATGTAGCAGCACATGATGAAAAGAAAATGGGGATTGAGAGAGATTCGAACGCAAACCCATTCGAAAGGAGAAGAATCAGAGGAATTGATCAGGGTAGGACTATAACGGTTATGAACAGCGATAAGGACGCCGCGACCAGAGGGACCGGAGTTAATTGAACATCCATCCGAGCGGAAAACACTGAAATCGGACGAGAATAATTCGTTGTTGTTGATTCCGGGGGTCAAGTTCGTCTCCGAGAGCGCGAAGATGTCGAATGGAAGGGATTGGGATTGTAGAAAAACGTCTTGGGTTTTGGAGCGAATCCCTCTAACATTCTGGTAGTAAAGGGAAATCGAGTTAGGAGGTTTGGCAGAGATGGATAGAGGAGGGTAGGAATTAGGAGAGGTACCGCTGGGGAGGTTAGGAGCAGAAATAATTTTTCGTGTCAATGCGACTTTTTTGAAGGTGGGAAATACGCTTGGAATTTAGGTAGGAGGCATATGCGGAAAGGTCGTCGGAAATTTGTTGGGCTGGGACGTTGAAAGCTGCGTGGAATTTAAGAAACAGCTGCCGCAGAATGGAAGGGTCAGCCGGGAGACCCTCTTGGTGTAGGGAAACAATAACGTTGGTTCGAGTCTTGCCGTCAATACAGATGGAGTCGGCTTTATCGTGGAGATAGGCTAAGTAGAGTCGAACGTTGTCATAGACTCTACGTTCGCGAAGGCGAGAAAGCAAGTAACGGCCATCAGGAGATTTGGCCGATAGCCTCGTTAGCTTCACCACAGGAGGGAGGAGAGAGGGAAAGGTCGAAGTTGTGGTTGAAGGAGGTGATTGGAAGTGAACAGTGAATAGTTATAATAGTTTTTGACCAACAGATGACTATGGTTTTTTTTTAAAACCATCTACTTAGTCAAAGGATCAAAGCTTTTGAAATAAGAAAGTAAATCTGAAGCGTATGACTAATTATTCATCATTTGGTTCTGGTAGTAAGGATGCGACTACAATCTTCAAATAGACCTTTCTTTAATACATGGTTACCGACATGAACGTCAAACAAATCAGCATTCTTGCTAACATTTAACTTCATCTAATTAAAGGGCTAACAAAAGTTGTTTAGTTTTACATAAACTAGTTTGCAGAAGTGACACTACTCTGAGATTGCGCTCATACGCCCTGAAAGTAAATTCGGTTTTAAAAAGGCGATGAGTCTATCTTACCATTTAATAACTGATGAACAAATACAATGTCAGCAACCTCCCGACGTTATGCAGAGAGTACAATTCAAGGAGCCTCAACCGATCACTATAGGGAGGGAGAAGAATTGGATGGCTGACTGAATGGCAAATTCTCAAGGGGGATTCGGACAAATTTTTTCTGCACGGATTCAACACAATCGATATGAACTTAATAATAGGGCGACCAAACTTGACTCGCGTATTCATAAATTGGTCCAACAAAGAAATATTAAGGTGTTTAAAGACAGATCGATTGGAAAATTCATGAGACCATCTTTTTATGAATCCCAACATAGAGCATACCTCACAGATTCCGAACAGAAAGGACACATCGTAGAGCATAATTTGATAAAGAATAATCAAAAGTCAGGAGATTGCGTCATCTGCTAAAAATCATGATTTCTCCTTTATGAATATGCAAGACATATTTCGTGTAATCAGAATAAATCAATATTTTGCAGGTTTTAAGTAGGTATGAGATATCGTTAATATATAAAATAAAGAGAATTGACCAAGTGACTACTCTATGGGACCCCTGATATAATCAATATCCTTTTCGAAGTGGCGCGACGAAAAGAAACCTGGAGGATATTCCAGGTCAAGTAGGTAGTAATGAATCTACTTAATAAATGTGTGTGGAAACCCAACACAGTAATTTAAGAATTATTACGGAATAAGAAAGCTTATCGAAAGCCTTACTGAAATCAATATAGACTTTTGGGAGACCTTTTGGGAAGCTTACTGTAACTAAGGTAATACATTCATGGAGGTTCGTAGAAGTTGAACGACCCTGAAGAAAACCATGCTGGTTCTTTTAGACAAGGCGGTTGCAAACAGTCGAGATTTGTCAGTGTATAATAGATTCGAACAATTTTGGGATTCACGGCAAATTTTACAATGGGCCTGTAGTTATATATCTCATTTTTATTACCCTTTTTATGAATTGGGATAATGAAGGAGTTCTTCCAGACCACGGAAAATTGTCCGGCCTTGAGGGATTTTTGGAATATTAAAATTAAGAGTGTGACCAGTTCTTTAGAACATGCCTTAAGAAGAGAAGAAGTAGGCGGAATGTCATCGAGTCCCGATGTAAAACCAATAGGAAGCTCGTTGATATGCTTGAGAACATCAGTTGGAGTAATACTAATGGATAAATTAATAGGAACAGAATTTTTCCTCAAGTGTTTAAATTTATAAAGATCATGTTCGAAGTTAGGGCAGAATGATTTCTCAAAAAAGGACGCACACATATCGCAAATAGTAAATATAACGTCACTAGAAACACCCTCATATTGCATATTATGAGGGTAATCGTCCCCTTTTCTTTTAGAGTTAATAAATTTATGAAATGCACGTAAATTTCTGTAGAATTCAGTCGTAATACCTTTTATGTAATCATTGTAAAGTTGAATGGAATATTCTTGTAATTTACTATAACATATAATGAATTCTGAAGGAAAGGTATACAAATTTGACACTGCAATATCAATATTATCGTCAGATAAAAATGTGATAATATTAGTGTAATACAATATTTTGGACAGTTCGTTCATATCTGCCTTCTTGAAGTTGTTAGCGTAGTCGCAGATATGAACAAGAAGTTTAATATTGTCCAGACTGTAAAAATAATCGATTTGGATAGGCGTGTAATATTTGTTCTCAGTAGAGAGCAAAATTGGGCTGTGACCAACAATTGTATTGTTGCAGTCAGAAGAAAAGATAATATCAAGCTGCCTACTCATATCGTTCTCTGTGGTACTTATCTGAGTAAAGCTGAAAGAGAAAATCGATCCTAGAAATGAAGCCTCTTTCTGACGTAGTCTACAATATTAAAAGTAACAACTTTCGCCATCGGAATTAACGAACAATTGAAGACTGGGTAAATTGAAATCACCCAACAAAAGGAGATCGTCATGTGAATTCATTGAATTATTAACGAATTCCAATTTAGTTATTAAAATATCATACATGCCTTGTCCATTCCGGATAAGGATGTCAAGTTGATGAGGAGGAATATAACAAATTATAATAAGTAAGGAATTTCTTGCTAATATTACTTTGAAGGTAATTAGCTCAATGTCAGAAGAGGCAGGTAGATTAGGTTGTGAAACTCAAACTAAGCTGCAATTGAGATGAGTTTTACAGGCCATGATAACTCCTCCTCCATGTGCCTCCGAATTAGTGAATCTATCTCTACCAAATACCTGGTAGGATAAATCAAAAACCTCTTCATCACGAAAACCATGTAACCATGTTTCGGTTACCGCAATAGGGTCGAAATTGCTAACTGCTAACTTTTATATAAAGAGTCCTAGTCTTGGTCGGAGATCGTCTGCGGATTTAGTTTTCTGAAAAATCGGATTATACGGATTGCCTGATGAAGCCTTGGACCTTCAAAGTCAAGACAGCATATAAATAGAGATCGTCGCTTAGGGAAAATTTTTAATGGTTCATATACATTTCCTATAAGAGAAGGGTTGATTTCTTATTGGAAATTTGTACTAGAACGAGTTTCTGAAAAAAAATTAGGTAAATGGCTTTGGTATTTTAATCTACAAACAACTCTTACTGATAAGGACAACTTTAATAAGGTAATTCCTTTATGTATCTAATGAATATTATTAAAAATTTGTAATGGAGTAAACTCTCGCTATATGCTTACGTTCGGGGCTGTATAAAAAAATCAGGGCAGTACAACCGAGTGCTATTTTGGAGAAATTTTTTTTACATTTAAAGTGTGCTGCTATAGAAAATCAAAATTTTCTAAAAAATCGCAGAAACTACTTATTTCTACCTAGATCTGCTCTACGAAATTGATAATTTTATTATCTGTAGGAGTTTCCAAAAATAAAATTAATAAACTATTGTAGTATAAAAATACAAGGAATCGTTGCATTGTGTATAATAAATTAACATACAGACGGACAATAGTAGAAGTAATGATTTTTCTTCTTATTTTTACATAAAAATCTCTAACCTTTTGCTATGTTTCAGCTAAATGATATATAATATGTATGTACACAAAATGAGATATATATAACATTCAAAAATGCATCACAATTTATCCCAGTTAGAAAATATCGAACTTGTATTAAATATTACTAATTTAAAGCAAAAAAGAGAAATCCTGTAATAATTCAACGGCACAGTAATAATTAAGAAGAGCTGCAGCATACGAGACAGAGGCGTCCGAGTTGTGAATTCGAACGTTATCTAGCAACAACCGAAATGTTTAAATCAAAGAAGCTGAGAAATATATTTGTACTTCTTTTTCAAATATTTGAAGTTATTTTACATAATACGCTACTATTATTAATTTTTTTTTCTTTTTAGTAAACAATTTCTATGAAAAACAAATGCCTTATTTTTGAGCTTGAAAAATGAATCTCTTTTTCTTCAGTAATTAATATAAAAAAAAATAAATTTAACTTTCTAGTAAGCAAAAATAAATTTCATCAGCTCTATATGATAGTACCTACTTAAAGTACAATATCTAGTGCAACCATATAAACACATGCATACATTTTTTTGTAACTCTTTGTTGTGTTGTTTCCTTAATGTTTTGACTATGTGAATTATTTATGCAGCATATCCAGCCGTTTATGGACAGTTTCCACAGGCAATCCCACCACCGATGGCTGCGGTAGCACCAGCCCAGAGAGAAGGTAAGAGCTCATGTTATGAAAACTAACCAAAACACAACGCTTAAAATCAAGTAAAAGAATATAGCACAACATAGTAATTTATTTAAGTTTACAACTTGTAAATTTCTTTAAAAAACATTTTTGCTCAAGGAATCTATATCCACTGTTTAAACATTTTATAAAGAATAAAACAAGTTGAACACCGACTGGAAATCTTTGTCATAAATCAAAAACCAAGAGTACTAATCGTAGATCAGACGAGCCAAATGCGATTTTCTCATTGAAGACTTCTTTTGATTTCCGTAGTAATGTGGGCTTCCACGTAAGAAACAACCTAACAGTCATGGGAGATTTATTACAGAAATAAATTCACTTTATTGTAGTTACCATAAACTCATATTGTTTTCGGATTTGTTAGGAGCATTGGTGTGTAATGTGCATGCCTTTAATGTGTACAATACGAATTCCAGTCATTTCCCTTTAGTATTTGTCTGTATACTGTTTTTTGATGCATGTGTGGTGACCATAATTTCGTTTTTTTTATAGCTTATTTGCTCTTATTGTAAGTTGCTTCCTGTTGTATTTTGCATTATTTTACTTTATTATGCAGTAACCTATTGTGAGTTTTATATAGTATCTCCTATGTGATTAAACACCAATTACTCGTAAAAAGTGAACATTTGGGAAACTTAAAATTTTAGGTTAAGAATATACATATAAAAGATGAAATATCAAAATTTTCCACTACCAAGTTAAACAATTAAAATATTTTCCAGGTTTTATATAGTTCAAAGATATGTTAAAGAAATGTTCATTTTGAATCAAAAATGACGAATCTACAAAAACCAATTTGTCGGTTGCAATTTCCGAGATATTTAACTTTGAAATTTTGAGAAATTACATTTTTCTTTCACGATTCTTCTCATATTCTCTCGAAATGTCGTTGAAAGTTATGTAAATAATTTAAATTAAAATTGTTTCCACGACAGAAAGCTGCCAAATGGGCTTAGTTCCCGAGTGCATGAAAATAAAAAACAATTTGACAACTAAAAAATTCTAAATTATAAAATAAATAAAAAAAAAATTTTGATATTTCTAATTTCTAAAAATTTCGAAGGACCTTAATACAAGTTATTCAACGGTAAAAAGACTATTACCAAATACAGGCGAGGCATATAGAAAGAAAGGAAGAGAGACTCAGATAGAAAATCAGTGCCTCCCCGTCCAAACGTCATACAAAATATGAAGAGTATTTTTTCGCGGAAACCATGAGCTTCAGAAGAGATATGGCGATATTGGTAGGGACATGAAAATCTGCAATACACAGATAGTGTCTCTGAGGAAGGAAGTAGAAGAGAAAACTTCAAGAAGAAAAACGAGGAAACATTATGAAAATTAATTGACGAAATACAATTGTGTCGTAATGGACGATGAAACCTACTGCAAGGCAGGTTTTTCACAAATACCAAGTGACGAATACTTTACCGCATAAAAGCGGAGCGGAGCACATAGAAATATTACAACAAAAATAATGACAAAATTCTTGAAAAAGTACATGATCTGGCAGGCAATCTGTTCTTGTGGTTTATGAAGCAGTGAATTTATTGTTCAAGGGACAATAAACTCAAATTTATACATATTGTAAACTTAAATTCCGTAGCCCAAAATCATCTTGAAATTATTTTTCATTCAAATTGTTTAATGTAAAGACATTTCGGTTGACATATGTATTAGATTTGCCATTTGGAATTTCGAAATTTTGGTAGCAGAATCGAAAGCGGCAACTGCCGAAACCACTTAGTATTAAATTCCATGGCAATCCCTTGAAGTTTAACTTTTTTTTTTATTTATTGCCTTCTTGAATTCTAGTATGTATATTTAAATCTAATATCCCAAAAAAACTCATAGATATTATCATTAAAATTGTTTAAAATTTGAATTTAGAAATTTTTATGGCAATTCAATTAAATTATTTTTGGCAAAATATTAATATTCAATACGGAATTTGTTGTTGTTGTTAAAACATGTGACAGCAGAACTGTCAAACCTAATGTCCCATATTTTTTTATTATTATGAAAACATGTCACAGTAGAACTGTCAAACTAAAGAACACATTTTTTATTGAAATTTTCATACAAAAATATCATGCAAATTTCCGACTTTTCCAAGGAATTTTCCAAAAAAATTGTTTCATACAAACCTTATCCTGATAATTACGACCACAAAAAAAACAGCCAAATCGGTCGAGCCGTTCTGAAGTGATGATCCTTCATACATGCGGCAATTGAGTTTTATTTATATAAATTCCCTTTAAGTGAGCTTTTTTCCTACAAGAAGAACTTTATTTTTACGTTCACAGTGCGTTTATTCATGTGCACCACCACATATACTGCACTGTGTGTTGGCCCAATCACTGGATCTGGCTTTATAGTTTCTGTTAGGTCGGCCTTGGGGATTGGTCTTGTCACTCCATGATCCTGTTGTCCAACCTTTCTGCAAGAGCTCTCGAATCCCTTTACGATATCCACGGCAGATTCCAGTATTAGAGTTTTCTTGTCCAAGCAACGATTTTTTACATGTCATAGGATTCTTGTCCCATGTAATGAAGCAGGACATTTTTCTTTTGATGGTCTCCACCTTAAAAATTTCGAACCTTCCAATCGCTCCACCTAGTGGTTGCATTTTCCTTTCGCTTTATCGAAATGTTCGCTATGAAAACTTGCATATACTACTTGCGTGAGGATTTCATACGCGATTCTTTACAGCAGTACTTAACTTTTTTCTTTTTGTTTTCCTCGTGGCCAAAACTGTTGTGACCGGGAGGACTTAATGGCACGAGCTTGGGTACAAGACTGACTTTACTACACACACGGAAGTATAATTCAAATGGGTTGGGTGCAGAAACAAATGCATTATTATAATGCAGAAATAAATGCATTATAATTATTAGTCAAATTCACTACAATTGCATATACTGTGTTTTTGTAGAGAATTCATAACGATAATCTTTCATAACCTTATTTTTTGATTAATTCTATTTTAAAGAGATTTCCAGCGCTGCTGGGAAAATCAAAAATATATAAAGAGTTTTTTTCAACAATACCTTTGATTATTAATCGTTGCTCATTGTTCAAGTATTTCTTTAATATGTTTTAATAGTTACAAAAAACAGCAAGCTGTCATAATAGTAAAAACCTTGTGCTAAGACCTCACTAGCAAGGAGAGGCAAGCAAACCGTTGCAACTTGCTGCATTTTGCAATTGCTGATTGCTGCTGAATGTAAAAATATATAACAATATTATTTATTATAATGACTTATCTACTATCTATTTTAAAATATTTTTAATTTGATTAATACTTAAGTTAAAGTCTAAGGTGTAAAAATGATCATTATAGTATCTTAGTAAAGAATTAATGAGTCCAAAATCGTATAACAGGTCCGATGCGCATCAACATGCAAAAAATGAAAATTTCTCAGATTCATTTTTGGTACATTAATTTTCAGTGACGATAAAAGCTCGGGGCAATCTATAATAGAAGTAATTCTGTTCTGGGTTTTGTTCGCCGTGGGTCTAGGGAGCTTCGAGATCCCTACATTTTGAAGGCATTGTATGTGGGACTCGTCAGACCAATCCTTGAGTATTCTTGTGTTGTGTGGTCTCCGTTTTATTCTGCGCATATAATAAGGATTGAGTCAGTACAAAAGAGATTTCTTCGTTTCGCGTTGAGGCATTTGCCCTGGCGAAATAGCTTGGACTTACCGTGTTATGAGAGACGATTAAAACTAATAAATTTACAAACATTGGAACGTCGACGTGAGGTATCTAAGGTTATTTTTGTTCATTTGTTGTTGATCGGGGAAATATAATACTAATGATGTAGTCAATATACCGCCTAAAGTCTAATCTACGGTCCAAAATCAGTCCCAAGTCCTTAATGTGATCCACGACCGCCAGAGGGGATCTACCCAAAATATAGCGAAAATCAATTGACAAAACCCCACGTGAAAAAGGCATAACAGAGCATTTGGTCATATTTAAAAGAAGACAATTATACAAACACCAATCCACAAAACGGTTTAAATCATCCTGCAACAAAAGGCAGTCGTCCAGGCACGAAATCTCACGATAAATCTTTACATCGTCCGCATAAATAAGTAGTTCCGAGTTAGTTATGACATTCTGTACAACACAAACAACAGTGGACCCAGATGACTTCCCTGTGGAACGCCCGAAGTTACCAAGATTGGTGTGGATATTGCGGAATTAAAGAGCACCTGCGCCGATCGATCAGACAGGTACGATTCCAACCACCCAAGAAATCCAGGAGGAATCCCCAACGACGAAAGCTTCGACAAAAGAACCCTATGAGAGATCCTATCGAAAGCTTTACTAAAATCTGTATAGATACAGACCATCCTATTGTCTCTTTCCATACACCGCAGAGCAGATGAAACCAAGGTTACTAGATTAGAGGTCGTGGATCTACCTTTCACGAAGCCATTTTGCTTAACAGAAATCAACGATTTACAACAATAGTAGAAGCGGTCATATATTATCGATTCAAATAATTTAGGAATGGCTGATAATTTGGCAACAGGCCTATAATTGGATATGATAGCCTTTTTACAACCCCAACCCTTTTTTGGATGACAGCAACTCGGACATAACCATCTCTGCCGACGTGGATCATTCATAAATTTGGATGAGTTGACGAGATCGTTAGGTAGTATGATTGGTAGCGAAATCGCACCCGTTCAGGGTCTGAGAGATACATGGGGAGCAAAAGAAAGCTGAGTGCATTGAACCAAATTTGGGAGCTCTGTTCATAAGATTCGCTACATTGTTTGCTGATGACACATGCTTCTAGGAAAAGTTCTCTGTTAATTCCCGAATTTTCGCATACCCCTTTGATTCTATATGCAAAAATCTTGTGAGCACGCGCAGTGAGCTCAGTAGAAAGAAAAGATGCACAGAGCTCCAACCTTGGAGTGGAAGAACTCGAGGCTGCTAGCATCACTAGCTACTTTAATCATTTAAATTTTCGCCGAAGATGAAAAGATGTCTCGAGGAATTTTGACTTGACTAAGAAAGTAGAGTTGTCCCTGCAACAATTTCGAATCAGCGTGCAAGCACTGCGGAATTGATTCACCCAAACCATTTTTAAATTCCATAATTTTTGCAGCAAAATTTTGACAATAACTGGATTTGCGAAACCAAGAGGTTTCAAATAGCCTGCTGATAGAAGATAAAATTGTACGCTTGGTAGTGCCAAATATAGTTTTATAATATTGGTAGTGATACCGAAAAGAGTATGTTTGAAGTTGCTAGATTATGCCCAAAGTTTTTACAACGTCATCGCCAGCCACTGATAAGCATTTTTCCAAGTTCGAATAATCAAAATCTCAGAAAAGAAGTTCTTTCGAATTTGAACACCATTTAGTGAGTTTGATTGCCTAGTTGCAATAATGGAACAATCTGTGCCTTTATTCCCCTTGCTTTCTCAATGCTGTCCGCTCCAGTTAGCACATCATCCTCAAAAGTCTCATGTGAGGAATCTTGAGGTGTATTGCGCCACAAGATACATTGCCAATAAGTATCTAAATCGTTGATACGAACTTTGCGGTACATTTTTTAGATATAAGTGTTAGAATCAGTATTGAAAATAATTCCTCTTGAACTACAAGTCCAACCATTCGTCGTTGAGGGAAAATCCGGAGGTAGTTTTGTAGGATGCAAAATTCGTGTAATTTTAATAACACGATTGAAATTTTTAAATATAAGTTTTATTAACGAAATTAGGAATGATATAATTTTAGTTTTCTTTTATTACAAATTTTATTCTGGAGTTGATTCTTTGTAGCTTTCGTCAGACTGCCTGATCCATCCACGAAGTTACTGCGGGTATCGTTACTGGTTATCGTCACTATCTTGTTACCGGCTTCTAGGAATGCTGACGATGTGCATGCTTTGCGGAGGGGTTGTTGTGTCTTACGTTTAATGGTTGTGCTGTTGCAAGCACGTAACTCCTCCCTCCTCAGTAGGATCCATGCGTGCATATGTCGATTACTCGTCCTCGTCCACCGGTCTAGGGCATCTCGTTGGGTTGGAAGGATAGATGGTTGATGATGCTTCGCTTACTCTTGCTGGTTGTTCTAGATCGGGTACTGGTTTTTCTGGTTTTAAAATTGAGTTTCTGCTTTTAATGATGGTGCTATTATGACAACTGCTATGATGACGCAGGTAAGGGTTATCCAACTTAATCGGACTTGTCTGGTTTGCTTCTAAGGCTGACTTCTTGGATGTTGTTCTTTGTATATTTGATGTATTTTTATTTTGTCCAAAGGGATGTTATTTAATACCAATTGTTGAAGATCGTTGATTGTGACTTTAGGCGCACCTACCGCGCCTACCTCGCCCAAAGCAATTTTAACTCGAAAGAAGTTGTTTTCGTCTAATTGTGTTAATTTTATGATTTCATTGATTTTGACAGATAACTAGTATTCATTTTCTTTGATTAGTTTGAGTGTATTATTGTACTCGTCTATTATTCTAGAGTTAGTGAAATCTGTCTGTTAGACTTTAAAGTGTCAATAGCCCCGTCAAATCTCTAGCCATCCTCGGAATCTAAGTTACCAGTAATACTTTTGAAAATTGTTCCCAATCCGTCGAAGACACCCTTTTTTTTCTGCTATTGATAGGATAATGGTGAGAATTAAGTTTTTCCCTTGAGACATCCAGTCTGAATGCTATAGCATTTTTCATTGTTTTAAGCACTGAAGAATACGGTTCGTTTTTTATGTCGGTTGATTTTATGGTTTCGTATTATTTAGAAGTTACATCCAATTCACTTCCCATTGGTTCGAGATCAAAATAATGTATGAAGGTATGGTAAGAGGCTCTATTTTTGCTTTACCCAGTTTGAAAGGTAGGATACCGGGATTTGACTCTTTAGTTTATTATCTTAACCTCCGCTGTAGTTGTCGCTGTTACTAGGCCGAGCAGGCTTCTGCAAATAAATATTTTTGTTGTTAAATGGGGGTTGTCTTAAGTTACTGTTGTGGTATTCATTTTCGGGGGTTTGGACTGCAGCATTTTTATTGTTATTAATAGCGTGCGGTCTAAAGCGCGTGATTATTTTGTTCCGAGCTCTAGTTTTGTGATAAAATAGCGTGTTTGGTTGATAAGGTAGGGGTGCTTCTCTATCTCTATTTCTTTTTTCTATTATATCTCTTTTTTGTTGGCGTAATTGCTTATATATTTCCAAAGTTTTTTCTTTATGTTAGTTAATGTAATTTGATTATATAAATTCATTGATATTTATGTTAAAAGGACTATTACTACCCAAATGACCATTTACTATTTCTATTGGTCGCTGCATTGTTGCAGAATGCATAGAGTGGTTATAACCGAGGATTACGTATGGGATGTGATCGATAATATTTAAATCTTTCTTTGTTTCACTTAGTATTCGTGAATGTTTTAGAATGCAATCTCTCAATTACGCTGTTGGAGTTGGGATTGAGTGGGGTTATGTAGTGGACGTCTATATTGTGTAAGGAAGTCAGGTTTTTTATTATGTTATTTTTTAATTCAGAACCGTTGTCGAGGACCAAAAGTTTGGGCGCACCATGATGGGTCATGAAATTGATGAAAGATTTTGCAACATGAACTGCAGTTAACCCGTCTAGAGGATAGGCTTGCCCATATTTTAAAAATTTATCAATTATGGTGAGGAATTTCTGTTTCTTTATCGTAAATGTATCTGCATGTATGATTTCGAAAGGTTTGGTGTTGGTGTAATGCTAAATTTCTGTTTAGGTGGACGTCGGTCATATTTCATCCTTTGACACAAATCAGAGTTGTTAATATAGCTAGCTACGCTGTTTCTCATATTGGGCCAGTAGTACCGTTGTCTTATTTGGGCTTCGGTTTCATGTATGCCGCGATGGTTTATTCTACCCTCGTGACATAGTTTGATAATGTTTTCGTTTTGGTTTGTAGTTTTCCTTCTTCCAATGCTTTTCTACAAAGGACCAGTTGGCCAGGATCTCTGAATGTATTTCTCAGGATATTACAAAGCCTGGGAATATATTCTTCTTGGTCTAGATTTAGTGCAAATAGTTTATGTATTAAAGTGAATTCTTTCAAAACACAAATAAAGTCCTTTTCGAAATCACTTTGTAGAATCTCTATGATTGTTCTGGTTTTATTCCGAATAACCGGTAAATTGTTGGTGCTTTCGCAAGGAGTGAAACAATTTTTAAGGAAATTTGGTTCTTGTAATAGTTTATGGGTATTTTGAATATTCACTCTTGTGTATTGTATCGTTATCATCTTTATCGTTATCTAGTTTAATTTCGTTTTCCGTTGGGACTTTCGGAGATATTAACCAAGACGGATATGGTGTCTAGATTTTTGTCATCAGAGTTTTCCAGGATAACTGACAGTGTTTACTTCGCTAATTTTTACTCGTGACAGTGCGTCGGCATTGGTATTAACTGAACCTTTTTTATAGATTATAGTATAGTCTAGCTCATCAAGCTTGAGCCTCCACCTTGTAAGCTTTGCGCTTGGGTCCTTAACAGAAAAGAGACAACTCAAGGGTTTATGGTCTGTGAAAATATTGTCCTTGCCAAGAGGTCCCTAGGACAAAATAGCATCGATCGCAAATTCGCTGGCATCGGTTGAGAAGTTAAAGGGGCGTGTAAAGTCAGGGTATTGAAAGATAGGTTAATTTGTTAACAATTCTTTGCAAATTTCAAAATAACGGATGTATTCCGCAGTAAAATCGTGTTTCTACCCTTCTTCAGGCAGCAGGTTATGGGTTTAGTATTTCTTGCAAAGTCTGGGATGAATTTACGATAGTACGCCAAAAGACCCAAAAATCCCTTAATTTTTTTGGAGGGTTTCTGAAGCGGAAAATTCTGTATGCATTTTATTTTTTCAGGATTAGGCTTAATACCCTCGGGGGTTATGATATGACCCAAATAAGCTGTATCTTTTTTTAAAAACTCTGATTTGGTTATTTGTACTTTGAGGTTAGCCTTGCGAAGACGAGGCAATACTTTTTTTCAGATTTACAATGTGTTCCTGAAGGGAGGTCAAGTAAATGATGATGTCGTTAACCTAGACCAAACAGATCTCATTCTGGAGCCCCTTGAGCACTTCATGCTCTTCATTACTCTTTGAAACGTAGCTGGAGAGTTTTTAAGGCGAAAGGCATTCTGAGGAATTCGAAATGACCGTTCTCAGCATTGAATGCGGGTTTTTCAATGTCGTCTGGGTGTAGTTCAATCTGAGAAAAGCCGCTTCAATGGTGGAAAAGTAGTCATTTTCCCAGTTTATCAAGAACGTCACTTATGTTATTGGACAACAGTCATATATTGTTTTCTGATTCAGCTTTCTATAGTCAATAACTACACGTCCTTTCCTTTTGCCGGAGGCATCAGGTTTTTGGGGCACCACCCAAATGGGCGAAGACCAGGGTGAAATACTAGGTCTTATTATATGCTGATCCAGCATTTACTTTATTTCCTGACTAACCTTTTTTCTGTGCACAAAAGGGTGGCGATAATTTTCTGGTGAACAGGTATTTCATCAGTTGTCTTGATTCGGTGTTTAACTTTACTAGTGAATGATAAGGGTAGTGTAGAAAATGTCCAAATATTTTCTGAGGAGAGGAAAGATATGTGATTTCTCTTCATCATTCATTTGGTCGGTTCTTAGTGAATTTATAATAGTATTCTTTTTGTCTTCAGCTTCAATATTTTGTATATCTATATGGTAAAATTCTAAATTATTTTTTGTTGGGACGGGTTTTAATGGATATAGAGTTATTGTAGATCTCAACATTAGCCCAACCATCTCTGATATTGTGAGGGTTTCTGGAATTATGCAGTTCTGAATTATCTGTTGAAGCACGATTATTTCACCTGATTTAGGTGTGACGGGTATTTTTATCTGTGATATTGTGTTTCCCGAGAGCTTTTTTTCTAGTAAAATTTTTGGATTTGTACTCAAAAGGCCGATCTATACCTCTGCTCTAGGTGTTTTGAACATCACTTCTAAGGAATCTAAATTGGCTTTGAGTGTTTTTATGATGTTTAACCCAACCAGACCACCGCCAACATTGTGAAATTTGTATGCATAGAATTTTAACATCTTATCTTCATTAAATTTTTTAAAGGCTAGTATTATAGCAGAGTTATTATGTTGTCTTTATAATAACGTTAGGGTTTTCTATCTGAGGTTTATTTGTGCGGAGCTGAGCTTGTTGGTTTAAATTATAGGATTCTCTTGGGATATATCGATTGGTTTCATGGTTCGTTTTACCAGTATTAAGTTTAACTTGGTTTCGTTGATTTGTAAAGTTGCGAATATGCGCGTTTTGCAAGTACTTAATTTTCTCCTCCTTTTTTATAAAGTTAATTGCTCCTAAAATGGACTTTGGTTCCTTCACTCAGACCATAATTCCATAGGGGTTTCTCAAACCGGCAAGGAAAACTTCAAGAGCCTGATTATTATTACATTTTATTATACATATTCGATTTGAATTTTCGAGTTTCTGCATTTAATTCGTGTAGGGCCAAGTAATTTAAGATCATATTCAAAAGTCTCCTTACTCTATCATGAAATTGGAACCGGGTTTTATTATAAAATTGTCTCAGGTTGTTCAGATCGAAAGACAGACAGTTTTCATTTCGTCGATCGCTAAAATTTGCGATTAATTCTTTTTTTATTTCTTCGATTGAATTCGCGCAAGTAATATTTAAGTTTACTAATCACTGTGCGGAATATAACAACGTTTTGGTAATTGCTTTCATTCGCGGAATAATAAAAATTGCTTACTATACTGCCAACACCTTCGATGCAAAATTGCAGTTCATTAGTATCCCCGTAGAATTCGGGTATGGTTTCAGCATGAACTTTTAGGAAATTTGGAACTGCCATTCCGCCTAATTCTGAAATATCTGTTTGAACTTTTTTGTTTTCACTCACGAAAATATTCTCAATTCTGAGCATAAAATGTCGATGCTTTTCTCTAGATTACTACTTTCAGTGAAGGAGGCAGGAGTTCTAGAGGAGTCTGACATGGAAGCAAAATTATACTTACATTACGATCTTCGTTTTCATTGCACTGATTTTTCGATAACACTCAATCCACACAAAAATTTTCCGTTCTCACTTCCTTCGGTTCGGTTTTGTCACTTAACTATAGAAATAATTGGAGTTGTCCGCAATGGATGTCCCCGTGACACTTTACTCGACTGCGCCAATTACGTGTAATTTTAATAACACGATTGAAATTTTTAAAGCGGTTGTTGTGTCTTACGTCTAATGGTTGTGCTGATGCAGGCACGTAACTCGCGTCAAACACTACACGGAGCCTAATGCTACTACTTTCCAGTTTTAGCACTGCATGTTGGGATAAGAAGAAATGCCTATCAAGCATACTTAAGCTCCACATTATTCAGTAGCCGGTTCTCTGGGGAAAAAACCCTCTTCTTTGCTGTAACAAGTGTATTTCCAAGAACTTCGGTATCCCTGCAAAAGGGTAATCGCACAAAGAATCTTCCTGTAGTGTGGCGTTTGACATGCTCCTGGAAATGATTCTGGCATTCGTTGGAAATCGTCGTTACCGCATTCACGTCCTCCAGCTCCTAAAAGCGTTTTACTAAATTTTCCAAAATTTTCTTCAGGCCCCCATTTTTGCTCTTGGCAATCATATAATTTCTTGAACTATACCCCTTTCCACCAGCTATCACCCAGCACCGTGTTTTTGTAATAGAGGGAGCCCTTCTCCAAAATATATTTGGCCAACAACAAGCAGTTCGAAAAATAAGTTGGCCCCTATGAGTAAGTCTATAGGGCGAGGCGTGTTGAAATGTAGATCTGCGAGAGTGATATTTTTGGATATGTTCCAATCATTAGAGTCGATATGTTTGGGCGGGTGGTCATTCGCGATTTTGGGCAAAACAAACGCTTCGATATTAGTCTTGTAGTCGCTCGTTCGTAATTGAATAACAAGCGAAATCTTTTATCTAACTGGAGTAAAGATTAATCCAATGCCAGTAACATCGACATAAGTTTTGACCTTCTTCAGCTACTGCTGAAATGAAATAAAGAGATGAGCTTGAATCTAGTAAAGCCCGATATAGAACAAATTCACCTGTCTTGTTCCTTACGCCCATTATCGCAGTAGCAAGCAAAACTTCAGCCTGATTATCATTATTCCTGCTGCCGGAATCCTTTCGTGACGTCAATGAGAAGCTATTTACTGGGATTGGAGTGTTGCTGAAGCCACCATCGCTCAAGCAAATGTTGCCAATCACCTGGAAGCGATGTTCCTCCAGGGAAATACGTAAATAGGCCAACCTTTCGATATCGGTAAGCTCATCATTCTCTTCTACCAGCATTTTTAATGCAAAATCAGGCCAATCTTAATAGTTACCAGACAACTTTTTAATTTGAATTTTCGGAAGCTTAGAATTTTTCTAACAGAAGCAATATTTTGCTGTATTAGCAAAAGTAGTTTGCTCTTTCTCGAAATATAAATTTCCTCGTAGGATAAACGTTTATCACCTTTATATTCTTCGGTATTTTCAGCCTTTAATCGCGCCTGAATTTCATTGAAACGTGGCAACCCCAGCCTATTATCCAGCTCTGATAATGTCATTGTTCGGTTAGGCGTTTCAATGTAATTTTTCATTATATTTTGTTGCATTTTTATTGTTTCTCGCGATAGGCGTACCTCACTAATTAAACTTTCCTTTTTATTATGCTACGCTGTGCCACTATGCTACTACTACTACTTTACTATTCGATGCATCGGATGCGTCATCGTCATTATCGGAGTTTATCTGATAAAGGGCTGATAAAAATCCCCAAAATGCCAAAGATAATCGAATTCAATACCTTTCGCAATTCCCTGGGTAAAAAACGTTTGCCGTGGCCAGCGTTCCTTCGAGCCTCGTGTTAGCAAAAACACAGTCATAAACCTTTATACACCTTCATGCACCATTATCATCAAGTTCCCAAATCAAATTCTGGCAAACGTGATAATAATAAGAAGAGCGTACTCACAGAAATATCCAGATAAGATGCCAAATTTACTTCCACAGTTCAGTTCCATAATCCAGGGTGTATCCAAATGAAAAAATTAGGCGAATCCAAAAATCCAAACAAATTTCGATGTACACAGCAATGCTCTAGCAGCACATCCAAGTGCAGCAGCTTACTAACAACGTTGTAACCGGTGGGTGGTCAATTGCGCCGGACTCCGAAATTAATCCAAAGTAATTTCAGAGAGATTGTACATTGCGAACGATCAGTAAAACAAGTACAGTAGATGTGAACATTTATGTTGATCTGTGGCCTTAATATATGACACTACCCACCTTACTTTGTCTTTGTCAAAAATGACTCCAGGCTTAATGTGGGCTCTACGATTAATACTGATTCCTCAATCAGTGACCGCTCGGTCACATGGGACACATCGGGCTCTAAGGGTAAAGCGGGAAAATGTACCTATAGCAAATATTCCAGGGTTTCCTACTGAGTTTCCGTTAATGTGTCATCCTGTTTCTTCAGGTGTCCAACTCCATTGATTACGTTTTTAGCGAGTACTTTTTGAAAACGAGCTGCCTCCGGTGAGCACTTAATGCATTGACGGGGATTTCTCCACGACTTGCGTTTCAAACGACTCAATTCTTCATAGTGTTCAGTGAGAGCGGATCTATATTCGTCCCACTGTTTGGTTCGCTTGGCTTTATTAAGGAACTTCCTTCCACGGTAGTACGTGTCCGACAACTGTTTGTTCCACCCGGGCACCTTTCGTACCGCTCGAGTTGGAATCGTAACATTGCTGTCGTGGTAGGAAGTTATTAAAACGGCGATTCCAATTCAGTAACTGAGCTGATATTGGTGACGAGCATGTTTGCATGTTTGTTTCGTCTTGTTTAGAATTAAGTTCTTGAAAATAAGTTTTGATTGCCCGGAGATGTCGAATGTATAAATAGTGATCTGACATCGACGGTTCGTCAGATACTCACCAATTCAGTATGGTATGGCAAGAGTGAGATCTAAAATATCTTTTCTGGTCGCAGTAATGAAGGTGGGTTTACACCCCCTATTAGTTATGTCAATGTTACAGCTATAGAGGTGATTCAACGGGTACTCACCTCTCTCGTTATCGTCAATGCTGCCCCAAACCGTGTGGTGTGCATTGGCGTCTCAATCGATTATAAATCGTCAAGTCATTCGTTGACAAAATTCAAGTAGTTCCTGGACTTTGATCAGTGGTTTAGTACAGTTCCCACAGAAATACTGGATGCTACAAAAATTTTTCGCATTCCACCTAGGGTGGAACGTAGCTAAGAGGTCTCCGAAAAAAAAATTTATTAATGGGTGATGTAAGTCAGCTTACATGAGCTAGTGTTGAGCCCTCGGACCCGGCCACTGACAATCCAAGGTTTGTTAGAAACTGCTGAAATATCAGAAGACCAGATATTTATATGACTGCGCTGCGACTATATGCACTTTTCCGAACCAGCAACACTGACCTAGTTGACAAGTTAAGTATGGAAGAAGCTCTCATCAGTCGGTAGTTGAATCGAAATTGAATCGGGAGATCAGCCGAAGTTAAGAAGAAAGGTAAGATTTGAGAAATAGAAAAAAAACTTGCACGGGGGTAGATTGTTCGGCGTCAAGAAAATAAAGTTGTGTTCTGAATACGGAATTTCCGGGATCAATGTGAGAATCTGCCTCTGCAACCAGCAACGAAGGACAGAGAGGACAACCGAACGCCACTGGGCAGCTGAAAGACGACATCGCGGATCACCCACCCGAAAAGAACCAGTACAGTACAAGAAATTTATATTAATTTATATTAATATATGTTCCTGGTATTTATTTACTAGTTTAGTTCGCTAAAATTAAGTTGACAATAAGAAATTTTGTAGTACCAATTTTGTAGTATTTTTTGGTGAATAAGTTCTTGTGTCGCGGGTGTACGGAATTTTTCAAAGTCCGAAAGTGCTTCATATTTGCCTTTCTCTTTCTTGGAGTGTTTCGCATTACGTTTATTTATTTATTAATTTCTTTTGGTTTTTTTTTTTTTTTTTTTGTTGCCTTGTCCGTGACCCGAGTTTGGACTCCCAAAAGACTTATTGAAGGTATTAACCTCTGCCGAAAGGACTAGAATAAATATCCAAGGAACCGGGTTGTCTAACGTAAGTATGAAACCCAATTTACCGACCAGACTTTATTCTACACCGGTATTTTCACACAATACGAGTGTTCTCTCTACCAGCTAGATTTCGCTCGAAATAAATTTTGCAAAAGAATAAATTCCTTTTCTTTCGTAAACAAATCGGCATCACCGGTTTTACCGCTTAAATTATACAGAAAAATCATTGCAAAAAGCGATTAAAAAACTGTACGTTAGAGGAATCAAAGCTGCACATGATGCTGCATCACAGTAGCCAGCCTAGTCCCTTTTATAGCGGAATAGATGCGATGTCATTTCTTAATGATACTGTTACTCCTCAGTTGCCGGCTTTAAATATCTCTCAAGGCCAACGAACGAGCCAATTTCTGCAAACTACCTACCCATTTTCAATATCCAATATCTCGGTTACCCCAATGTGGCACTAAACGTGCAACAAAATGTAACTCCTTTTGAAAAATGAAACTTCGCTGGGACTCCAATAATCGAGACACCCAGTCGGGAAACTAAAACAAGGCTGTCATCTGGACTATACTAATTTAATAAGATGTCTGCCTAGTGAAAATTCCCAAGAAAAGTGTTCTGCAATTTTACCCCTTGATATCGCTAAGAATAGGAAAGCCAACCTGTTAATAGACACAGGTGTGGATATAAGTAATTCAAATAGGAAAGTGTTCAACGAGCAAGTTACAATTAATCATAAAACTAAAGTGACAATAAATACGGTATTCGGAAAAGGGGAACTAGTGGAACATATCACGGAATTCTAAATATAAACAATTTCAAAAGCTGCTATTTTCACGTAATCAAACGCCTCCCTAATATTAAAAATGATGGTATACTAGGCTACGATTTCCTCTCACGCTGCCGTAATGTGGAGGGTCTAGAAAAATTGTTATCATAAGTTATCAAAACACGATTACGACATCATATATAAACCAGGTAAATACAATTTGAACGCAGACGCTTTAAGTTGAATTCTGTACAACGAAAACGATAGGGAAGACATAGTTTTTACGAGGGCCCAGATACACTCTCCATATCAACAGAGAAGTTGACGTGCCCGCCAATTACTAGAGTAACGGTTAAGAAGTTCGCTGAAAAAGAAGAGGGAACCAGGTTTGGGGAAAACAATCCTTTCCCGCAGCTATTCAGGGAAATAGCGCAAGTGAAGAATCGGAGGTCACCAGGAAGAATTGGTCAACAACTAAAGCAGGGCAGGAGGTACCCCTACATAGCACAAAGTTCTCAAGTTCTAGCGAGTCGATGGCTCACAGTCTGTAGTTTCTATGGATTATGAAGCAGGAAGTCAACACAAAAATTCGATGGAAGAAATTCTTAATGGGTATGAATCTGTAGGAACCAAATTATTAACGAAAGAATTATATATTATTCTAAAGCAGTACCACCTCACCATTCCCATTACAATTCTCCTTTAGGAGGGCATTTCGGGGAATACACATCGAATATATAAGACAATACGACCCCATTACCGTTGGAAAAATATGGTATGCTAAGGGACATCCGCAGACAAGACAAGTTCAAAGATACATAAAATATCAGCGGAATAAAAGCTCTCCGCTTTAAAGATGTACATGGTAATCAGCGACACGGCGTAGAAGCCTTTTGATAAAGTCTATCTCGATATAGTGGGACTGATGCCAGTCAAGGGAATAATTACATATTAACCTTTCAGAACGGTCTAACTAAAATGTTAGGTTGCGAACCCCTACCCGATGGAGAAAGCTACTACTATTGCGAATGCTTTCTATACAAACGTGATCTTGAAATACTGCGCAATTCAGAAAAAGTAATAATTGGGAAGGGAAACAATTTTACTCGTGAAGTTTTTAAGGAGCTATGCAAAACGGATAAAATTACGGCTCACCATCCGCAGTCTAACGGTGGTTTAGAGAGGGCGTATAGACCACTAATAAAATATCTACGCTCAGTGATAGCCGATAATCCACTATTTTGGGACGATTGGTTAGCCAAATTTGCACATAATCATTCAATGCATACGGACAGCAGGCATACCCCTGTGTAAGCGTTAAATAGCTTTTAAAACCTCTTACCCAGTAAATTAAAACAGGAGCCTGAACCTGTAAACAATTTCGACAACTATTTTTCCTATGTTAAATTTAAGATGCAAAATATAGAATAGTGAGACAGTTTGGTAGCAAATAAACAACTTTTGAAAAAGTAATACGATAAAAATAAAAAACATATGGTTATACATAGTTGTTAGGAAAAAAACCTTCGCCACCCCGCCTTCACCGATTACCATTTTACTTCTTCGTAACCGAATATTTCAAACAACTCCCAGTTTGCATTTTATAATTTTATAAAGGAAAGCCTAATTGCCGCCAACACAGGCAATTCCCGTTGTTTGCAAAGCAAAGTGTTAAAATCATTCAGAATAAAAATTTGAAGACATCCAAAAACTTACGTACAATCGTTTTTTCTTAATAATTTCAAAGTTTGCTAACATATAATTATATATATTTCCAATCAAAAATTAATTACTATTAAACTAATACGCAAAAGTAAATGGTACAGAAATATTGAACAAAAAATAAATAAAAAAAAAATTTTAAAGCAAATTATCCTACACAGTATATAGTGTATAAAAGAATTTAATAATAAATTTTGATTAGTACTACAAAACTTTAAAAACAATATATATATGTTATTATATTAAAATAGGTATATTGTAATAAAATATGTATATGCATATATTATATTAATTTAATAATTTGGATTACCAGTAAACTATTTGTAAATAAAATATATAATTTAGGGATTTTCAAAACACTATTTTTTAGAATGTTATTGTAATAAAAGATGTGTAATAAAGATAAATAAGATAAGATAAGATAAGATAAATAATTAAAACAAAAATAGTAAATTTATAATACAGAATAAATAAATACATAATAATAAAAAATATATGTATATTAGAGAAAAAATGCATAAATAAAAGTGTGCATGAATTTTCTTTCACTCATAAACAACATAAACAATAATGTCAAGCATAAAGGCATAAATATTATTATTAATAAGAGAAATAAATGTAAATATATAAAAACCATCTAGATATAAGTTTTACTCATGTAAGAAGAGGAAATATAAACCCTATTAAAAGAAATATCATCATCTGACTAAAGTAGTAGAAATGTAAAAAACTGAAGTAACAAGCCAAAGCAATGTATCACCGTGAGTACCGAAAATAAAATAAAAACAGAATGTACTTATACAAAGAAGAACAAATATACACATATAAGTGCAAAAGTGGAAACAATGACAATGAGAGTTATCTTCAACTTCCGTACTTAGGTCTCCGTCACTACCGGCGATTCCATCTTCCGACGGGGGAGGAATATTAGAACTTCTGGAATACCGGTTGACCAGACATTTCTGAACATCTCGTCATCCAAGGCCAAACTCACGGTGGCTAACACCTGGCAAGCAAATTGTCTCAACGGTCCACCTGTGCGCTATGGGTCATGTTTCAAAACATTGCATCCATTAAACAACAGTGACTATTGACTCCGCTACGCTGCAAGTGCACTTTTCCAAACCAGCAGCACTGATCCAGGTATCGAGTTAAGTATGGAAGAAGCTCTCATAAGTCGATAGTTGAGTCGAAATTGTGTCGGGTGATCAGCCGTAGATAATTCGAAGGGTAAGATTTGAAAAATAGAAAGAAGAAACTTGCACGCGGGAAGATTGTTCGCCTTGGAAAAAATAAAGTTGTGCTCTAAATATGGAGTTTGGTTGGGTTTTAACAGGCCCCTGTATTAGCGAGAGGATTTCATGATAAGTTATCTGTTCTTTGGCAATGGCATATTGTGGCCGATGTCCCCTTGGCGTGATGCAGATTCGCCTGGAGCACCCTCATGATGGTCATCTTTGATGACAAGGCTCGTCGCCATGGCTTGCCGTAGTCCCTTATTTTTGCCCTTAGGGCTAGAGCTGTCCCATCGGTGGCGATGTTTTTTTATTTCTGCAGATGTTTGCTTTCTGATCGAATCTGTTTGCATTCATTTTTTGGAAAGATTACTTTGGAAAACTCTAGAACTGGTTCTCTGGTGAGGCCATCGGCCATTGCCTCTTTATATTTTCTCCGTTCTGCATTGGTGAACTAAATGAATCCCATTCAGACTTATTCTGCCCACCTTCAGCCGTAAGTCCGGACCCATCCGAATACAGGGTTGCACTGTCAAGAATCACAGTGCAGAGGAAATCTGCTTCCGAGGATTCTTCCCCGCATAGCACACCCCGTCTGGCACTTAATTGTTCTGGCGGCAGCGCAGTCAAAGTAGGGGCACTAGTGCTCGTCTGTCTCTGTCCCTCGCACTGGTCTCTGTTGAAACCTCTACAGTGTGCCCAATGGCACTCCACTGCAAAAGGAAATCGTAGCTGGTACCCAAGCTAAGCTCTCTGCCGGAGATGCTGTTCGTACTACGGCTGGTGCAGTTGAGACTGCATCAGGTTTCTTTTGGGTTATTTCATGCATATATAAATACCATGAAAATTTCGACTCAACAAGTCACCTGCACAGAGCCCATTATGAGGGAAATTTAATTGAAATCGGAGGGCGACAGGTATCCAGAATTTACATACTCAGAACTAGCTCCCCTTGGCAACGCATTTCTCGGCGCAAGCTGTTCCACCTTGAATTAAGGTATTTAATTTAACAGAGTATCCTTTTTTCCGACCGACTACAATTAACATTAGCAGACACATACAATACGGTCTACTGGGAGTCTGTTACCAGTTAAAATTTTCCTGAGGCCGTCGAGAAAGTGTTTGCCCAGTGCGCCGAAATTGGACAGAAAATTAAGAAGGACTTTTTCATCTTGGTTGTTACAGCTGCGGCAGTGGCTGTTGTGCGGTATTTTCAGCCTAGCCGCATGTTCCCCTATAGGCCAGTGACTAATGTACCTCACCATCATTCTGGAAATATCTGCATCAAAAAGCGTGTTTTCTGCAAATCCTATGAAAGCCAGGTTGATCTAGGAACTACACAAATTTCGATATTCATCCACCTTTGATTTCCATTGTGAAAAAAGGGGAAAGCTTTCATAACCGCCAGCACGTCCGCTTGGAAGACGCTAGCACGATCAGTGTGGCGGTAAAATTCTTTCGCATTAAGTATATCAAAGAAAATACCAGCCCTAAGTCCCTCCCCTCTCGGATTTCGAACCATTTATTCAAATTATTATATCAAAAGAATCATTACTTCTCCTTCATGCCCCATCCCACTTTGCCAGGAAGTCTAACTTGGAAACTTTTCTCGAGGTTTAGCTTGGGAATAATATAATTAGTTGAACAATCTAACAAATCTCTCGGTAGCGTGCTCAGGATGTCACTGCGATCATACTGCATTACGAACGACTATGCAGACTGCTTGAGATTTACTCCCAAACAAGTCGCCTAATACTGCATATGAATCTCAATGGGTAGAAGATGTAGAATCACATAAAGAGCCTCTGATGGGCACGATCGTAGGGCTCCCTAGTGTCCGCTAAACTGTCATAGGCTGAAGTTTCTATTTTCTACGAGCTTTCTTGTAAGCATAAAAGGTTACACATGCCTTCCTGATTCCCTCGTATATGTTTAGTTTCAAGTTCAACTTAGTAAAGACCCCCAAGTACTTAGCACTGCAGGAAAATGTTAATGCTCAAATTTTAGCCCAATCATTTACCTTATTTAGAGGCGCCAGCATGATGTCACTCAACACGGAATAGACCTTACCCAACGCCAAAATGACTCAGTCGTCAGCAATACAATAACTTTTATTTTATCACTGTCTAGACTAGACAGGACTTTGTTCGTAACTAGCAGCCCCATAATGGAAGGAATATGGCCCCTCCCTGAGGAGTTCTCCTATTTCCGAATCTAGTGAGATGACTGCTACCTAGACCATCCTTGTTTTTAGCATTATTAAAATCCAATGACTAAGACTTTCATCAACATTTATTTATTTATTTTGTAAATAGGACTTCATGAATTTCTTTAGTTCAGACCTTATTGAAAGCTCCTTCTCTATCTAGAAAATCCGCATTTGTGTATTTTTTATATTATAGAGAGTATTCAATAGTGCACGCTGGCTCATGCAGAGCTGTTTCCGTAGATCTTAAGATATGTGTACTGTGATATATATATAAGCGTCTTTCAGCAAGACTCTGTTGCAAATAGTTACCTATTATCCGCTTGATCGTTTTTAATACGAAAGACGTTAAGCTGATCGGCCTGAAATCTTTTGCAAACTCATAAGCGGGTTTACCGGTCTTCGGGATAAAGACGACAGAGACACTTTTCCACGTGTCAGCGACATAATGCAACATAGTTCAGTTTCTAAAAGTCTCCACTAGCCAAGCAACAAGTACTTCGCGGTTTCTGCAACATAATTGGAAATGTTCCATCAGGTGATATGTATGGAGAGAAGATAATTGCTACTAGGGTGCTTTCCTCGTACATATACATATAATGCTTTTAAGATGAGCCAATAGAGTCTACTGTGCATGAGATTTCCGTGTAAGCCTCAGTGCATCCCGGAAAGTGTGGGTTTGATAAAAGCTCCAGGAATTAGGTAATTGATTCTGTCTATGTTCCATCCGACTTCTTCACAAAGAAGGGTTGACATGCTCCTTTGACAAAGTTTTACTAAGGCTGGCCAAATCTTTGATGGATTGACAATAGTCTTCCCAAGCTTCCTTCTTAGCTTCTGCTATCGCCTTTTTATATCCCGCTAACACATTTAAGAACTAAATTATCTTTAAATAATAACAGGAAGGGTGATGGTGTTCACCTACATTTTATATGAGTATTGACACTAAGGTAAAAAATTCAGAAGAGTTTTTGTAGAGGTAGAAAAATTAAAGATTATACATTTTTTAAACAGGGCACAGGGTGTAAAATGAAGAAAAATGTTTAACCCATTAAAGAAAGAAAAATGTTTAACGCATTAAACGTTCTCGTTTGATAGCACTAATGTGTGATCAGGAAACATTTTATTAAAAATAAAATTGCATTACATGAAAATAATATTTTTTGCTTCTTTTCATTTTGTCTAATATGTAAATGTATTAATTTTTAATATTATTAATATATATTATATAATGTTATATATATTATATATTATTAATATTAAGGTTTATTTGTTTTCAATAAATATTACGAAACGTTTTTGTACTGGGTCTGAGTCATATTTAACACGATTTCACACAAAACGGCAGTTTCCAAAAACCTGTTTACTGTGTCTTAGCACCCAAGGACTGTGTCTTAGAACCCAAGTCTCCTTAAAATTAGTGGTGCAGAATGATAGGCATATTTGCATTAACTTCAGTGTATACGAAATACAAGATTATAGGTACTATTATATTTATATTAATTGAAAATAATGATGTCCAAATAAAACTTTATGTAATTTAATCTTGATAAACTATCGAAACAACAAAAATAGAAACAATGAAAAAATTAAGTATTCATATACAAAGTGTTTTTTAGTGCGAGGATGAATGGGATGAATCTCAACCGTTTGGCAGTTGCAGTTGCAGGGTGATTCGGAACCTCTCTCTTTTTCATGATAAGTACATCACTATTTTATTTATATCTTTTAATCTACTCAAGGCAGCTACATCTAGCTCGCGCCAAAAATCTAATCTATCATAATATTCTTTTCAAAGATGTCAATAATGTTGACCTACTACCACCCACTACAGGTACACTCACTTCAGAAAGTGGACAAATGTTTTTCGTTATCCTAAAATTCACATTTTTATCGAATTTTCTCCGAAATTTACGTAATTAATATTGCTCATCTTATTCCTTTTTCAAAAGAGTACAACATGTTCATGTTAAATGGTCCAGAAAAATCTGTTCCTTAAAAATCCTTAACTAGTATCTTACTATTTTATTGCCTTATAATTTTAAAAGTCGTAAAACCAACAAAATGACTCCAAAAATTATCGGAAATTTTTGCTTAGCATACACAGGTAATTACTTTTAATTATTGCTGCAGAAAAATCATAAAAAGGTTAATGGAATTTATTTTATTTCTGTAATTAACTTATCTCAGCCAGACACACTTAGGAATATCCCGACGCTCTGTTACTTATACCTGATAGAAACAAAAAAGAGGCTGTTTGGGAATATTACAGCAGATTCTCAAATCGATGGATCCCTAAAAAAAGTATTTTCGCAGACTTTCTACAGGTTAAGAGAAACCAGAAGTGTAACTTAAAATAGGAGGGATTCGCAATCAGAAACATCGCAAGATTCTGCCTATGTCGAAAAGTTAATAATCAGGATCCTCAGGCAAAACTCTGAAATGAATATGGGAAGAGTCGCAAGACGATTAGGAGTATTTTCATATGCAGTTTGAAAGATTCTTAATCGAGAAAGATTGCATCCATATCATGATATCCCAGTACAAGGACTTCTGGAAGAAGATTTCAAGAGACGTTTGAATTTATGTACTTGGAATGCGACATAGAGGACACGGCGCTTCTAGACCGAATTCTGTGAATCCCTTAGGATTGTAAACTTCCACAACCTTCATACCTTCGTATACTAACCCATAGAGGACAAGAGTGACATAATTTCATCATAAATTCAGTGTCACTGTTTGGGTTGACATCAGCGGCAATCTTTTATGTAATTGCGCAAGTCCTTACTAGCCAAATTTATGCGGACTTTTTGGAGAATACACTGTCAGAACTACTTGGATAATATAAGTGGAATGTTTTACACGATGGAGCGCCAGCGCATACTAATAACATTGTGAAGGTAAAATTAAATGAACAATTCCTGAACGCTAGATCTTCAGACATCCTTTGGACTTTTTCTTATGGGGGAACGATGATGTTTACTGAAGCCCTGTTAACACCAGAGAGGAATTAAATAGCAGAATTGGGACCATTTTAGATTTGCACTGGGCTTCTGAATTGCGACGTAGAGTACATAACGTTTCTAGACTGAATTCTGTAGGCGGATAAATCACAATTCCCACATAGGATAAGAGCGACACCATTTCAGCATAAATTTAGTGTCAATGTTTGGGCTAGTATCACCGACAAATCAATTAATAGGACTATTCATTTTTCCTCAAGTGCTTAATGGCCAAATTTATGAGGACTTTTGGAGAATACACTGCCAAAAATACTTGACGACTTATGGGAAATGATGAAGGAAGAAGTTTACTTAAGCCCTGTTAACACCAAATTAGCAGAATTAGGACTGCAGTGACGAAAATACGGATGAGACTGGTTAGAATACTCGTACACCTTAAACGGAGAGTTAGAAGTTGTTGGCGTGCATCAAAGTGGCAGAAATCAAGTCCAGGAATTTTTATGAGATATTAGCATTAACTTAAATCGGTTTTTAATTAAAGCAACATTTTAGGGCTATTCCACGAATAAATTTCCATATTTTTTCTCTACTTGGACATGTTAGATATACCTTGTTGAAAAGGCAATAAAATGGGAAGTTCGATAAAAATAAAAAATCAGTGCACTAATTATAAGAATTTCGGAGAAAATATAAGCTATAATAATATGTAGCTGCGTTGAATAGATCAAAAGATAAAAATAAAATAATGATATGCATAACGTGGAAAAATAGAATTTAATCGTTGATGTTCCCCCTCCCTGCTATACAATTTTTTGTTTGGCTAGGTCATAGCTTTAATCCCACTCATTTTAACATATGCACCAAAAAACACAATGTATACAATTATGTCGAAGCCCCTTCATATGCACAAGCTAAAATATAAGGATAGTACAGTGTATTATAAATACAAACCTTCTACTATATTGAGCCAACCTCATCGCCAAGAGCCGTTTTATGGTACAACATATTTTAATTTCTTTGTGGTTTAATTTTAATTTGTACACACTTTAAGTTACTTTTATATAATTTTAATTATTTCTTATAGATTCAGGATGAATTAAGATCAATTTTGGCATAATGAATCGTATGTGAAAGGCTTTATCTAAATCTCAAATCTCATTTTTAATAACCTTCGCTCATGTTTGTATGCAAAATAAAGCGAAACATATTTGTATCTCAAAGATTATGTTTTGTGTCAGCTCCTGAAACATGTCTCATTTTCTCATTTTTCGTATGCGACTCAGTAAAGTCAGATTTACCTTATGAATAGCAATTGAGGCTGCCTTCTAGCAGTCTCAGTGCAAAAATGGCAGCATATATGGAAATTTTTACTAACAGTGATCGAACTGTGTGAGAAAAATTAAAGGGAAACACGGTTGTTTTGTTTCTTATTTAATTACTTATTATAGGATAGATGAACTATGTTTACACAAATTTTAACAAATTACAAAGTTGTAATATTCAAATTTGTGTAAACTTAGTCCATCCATCCTATTATAATTAATTAAATAAGAAACATTCTTCGTAAAAATTTTTTAGACTCGTACATATTTACACTACATTCATTTGATGTGCTCATGTTTCACGGTTTAGAGAAATTACTGTAATGGCTGCAATTAACTGAGACTGAGCTGAACAATTGTGATTTAGGTTTCGCATACCATTTCAAGATTTGTCTCATAATATTGTCACTTAACTGTTATATAGTAATACCTACGCAGAGAAAAGCATTGAAAAATTTAACTACATTATGTTGCATCTATAAACCTAAATGAATTAAATTGGTAATCATTACTCATACCATTACCAGTAATGAAATATTTTCTTAATGAACATTACTATATCTATTCAATTCGCTTAATACAAGCTACAATACGAAGCTAAAATTAAACTAATCTAAGAAAATAAATAACCTTAGTACTAAAAACAGAAAACCAAAATAGATAGGGGAGTGGGGGATGGATTAATGTAAGGATGGATGTCAACATGAAGGTCGAATGCGATAGAGTTCTTGACATTTTACTGAAGGGTTTGAAATGAGCGTATTAAGTTCTATGGCTTACGAGGCGAAACATTAGAAAGGATCTAACATTGCGAGGGTTTCTGTTCAGGGATATGCTGTGCAGCAATCGGTTAAGACTTGATGAACGAAGAACGATGAACGTCGGCGGCATCACGACGCGAGGCAAGAGGCTGAGGGTTAATTACTTTTAGACAGCTATCGTAAGGAAGAAAGTTGAGGTAGTCTGTCCAAGGAAGGTCGCGTAATGCAAAGTGGATGAATATGCGTTGAACGGATTCAATTCTGTTAATGAGAGTAGTTTGGAGTCATCAGACCTGACACGCATACTCGAACAAAAGCTTTACAAAGAAGTTGAAGAGAGATTTAGTGACGTAAGGGTTGGTAATTCCTCAGACCACCGCGTCCTCAAAGCATATAGCACATAAATGTATGAGATCTCAAAATTAATCTATTCCACAAATATTTTAAGATAGTTACTTTTGAAAATATCACACTTACAAATGAAATAATTCACTGTACATTTGTATTAAAACATTATTCGAACTTCGTTCCGTTGGAAAATTATAAATCCACTTATAAAAGCACTGAATTTTTATTGTTGACGAATTATTTGACTCCCTTTAGCTTTACCTATACCAATATTCTTCACATTTTTTTGTATCTATCGCTGTCTAATTTTCCAACTTCAAAATTCATCTACAAGCATATTTCTCGTAAAACTTTACCAACGTTTCTTTAATCATATGATTAGCTGATGGCACTTTCGTTTTTGAGGGGTTCAAAATGGCATGCTATGAAAATTTGTATTTGGGTGTTTTTAGTACAATAATAGTAAATCCGCTTCCCAATTCTATAATACACCGGGTCAAATCAAGTCAGTTAAAAATAAAAATATCAGTGAATTATACTAATGATGGATATTTAATAATGGAACTGGCTTTATGTATATATCTTACCACCGCATTGAAAGCTGTTAGACTCTTTAAAGATCTATCAAGACTTTTAGTCCATCGGTCCGTACGCAGATTTATACCAGATCTGTAAATATGAAACCGGAATTTGGCCATAGATGGCCCTAGCTGTCAATGTAGTTACCTTCAAATCAGGTTATTGGCGTCATTTGCTTTGTTGACATCTGACAAAGACTTTTAGCTCACAACAATATAAAGTTTCATACACATTGAACTACTTGCGAAATGCTGCTTGCCAGGTACAAAAGAAAGTTATTTCTTCATCAACATATGATTGGCGATGAAAAATGGATATATTTTGAGAATTCTAAGCTTAAAAGATCATGGGTAACTGCAGGCGAACCATCGACATCGATTGCAAGGCCAAATCGCTATAAACGGACGACAATGCTCTGCGTTTGCTAGGATCAGAAAGGTATGCTCTATTATGAGCTGCTAAAAAAAGGTGAAACTGTTAATACTGAGCACTACCGAGAACAAATGATCGATTCGAAATTAAGCTTTGCGTGAAAAACGACCAGTACGAGCAGGGGCGGATTTACGAATTTGCCGCCCGCAGGCAGGCAATAAAGTGCCGCTTTTTTTTCTTAATAAAAATCTGTTTTGTAATTTTAAAAATTGAAAAATATGTAATTTTCATTAAAGTGACGTCTTTTTGAAATGATTGTTTAACGCAAAATTAAATGAAATTAAAAAAAAATGTGTATCTTTACATTTTTATTAATCAAAAAGTTTTTGAATAATTGAAACATGATTGAAAAAAATAGGGCGACAAAATCTTGCAAGATTTTGCCGCCCTATTTTTTTTGCCGCCGTAGGCACAGCCCTACTTTGCCTATGCGTGAATCCGCCCCTGAGTACGAGTATATGTATATCAACAAAGGCAGCACAAAATGATTTTGCTTCATGCACCATTGTATAACGGCAAAATTGGTCACAGAAACAATTGAGGCGTTTAGTTGGGAAATAGTTTCGCATGCGGCTTACTCACCAGACTTGGCTCCGTCCGATGGGACACACATGCAGAGCAGCACTTCACTTCTTACGAAAATGTACGAAAATGGCTCGATGACTGGTTTGCCTCAAAAGAGCAACAGCTTTTTTGGCGTCACGTCCACAAATTGCCAGATAGGTACGGAAAATGTATAGCTAACAATGGAAAATTCTTCAAGTAAAATACTTTTTAGTGTTTTCGTACAATAAACGTGTATTTTCTATACAAAAATTACGGTTTCATATTTACATGCCTGGATGTGGCATAAAAGAAGTAACGTAAATTATGCAAAATTCCACAATGAATGTAGGTCACTGTACATATGAGCCGTTTATTTTTAAAGTGGCGTAAGTCCAAAATGTCATAAGGTCGATTTTACTTGAAAAAAATATAGTAAAATCGACCTTATGACATTTTGGACTTACGCCACTTTCAAAATAAATGGCTCATATATCATACCTACAACCAAATTATTAGAGTCCCTTAATGTCAGTGTATAACTAATGAAGACCATTTCTTGCGAAAAACAAGTAATTACAAATCACTATATTTCAGTTTCCCTCAAATCTAAATTAATTAGATTAGGTAAACCTTTAAATTAAAAATTAAACGTCATAAAATATTTATTACACTATTTCTGATTTTACACCCAATTCTTTAGTACACATGCCTCGAGTAAAAAATTGTTCGGGTCTCTAGATATTTCAATTGAATTTTATTTTCTTGAGCAGCACAATTAGTGACTTAAGTTGAGGTATCTACATACTTATAGAACGAAGTAGCGGATGTTTTCCTAACAACTAAAAATCCGATGTCGCATAGAAATCTTCTTAAATTAAGAGCCTCTTTGCCGGCATTTTCAACAGCCATATGAATTGGATAAGCAAGAAATATCCGGGCGATTAGTTACATCCAAATAAAGTAGTAATCTAAGTAATATCTAAGCTTTGATAGGGTATATTTCATCTCTTTCTTCGGTCGTCGGACACAATTCCTTAATTTGATACCACAGTTTATTGGGGTTCAAGCCGGTTTTAAACCCTTCTATACTAAAAACTCTTTTATATAAGTTACCGGAAAACTGGAATTGTCCAACCCAAATATATTTACTTGTACTAAATTTAAATTTCAGACGTTCAAGTTGCGTTTACTTTGCTTTTGTTCAAATGAATCTGACAAATTTTTCGGATCAACTTTAATGAAGCAGATCTAAATTCAATCCGAAGTTACATGACTTTCAAATCTAGTGCAAGCCTGCATGTAGTAATAAACGATAACCGCAAGGATATTACCTTTTTTTAACTAAACAATTTTTAAGTTGCACATTTATATAATGGTTTAAACATGTATGTAGAGATATAAAAAACCCTTTAAATGAGTAACATTATTCTGTGCTAACTATTGAAATTGCTAAGTGTGATATGCACCACATTCCTTTAAGGCCGTTTGCAGAAAATGCAAAATTTTTGGTTCCAAGGCAAGGCAAGTGTTCATCAATATATGGTAAACTATTTCCAACAGGTCTTATTTATTTAATATGTTTTATATGTATATAGAGTATTCAGCTCCTATGTAGGAATACATATATACCAATCGATTCCTTCGGATGTCCTGAGCAAACTTTTGTTCTTGAACTCCCCCTTCGAAATTCACTCCTTCCCCCTCAAATCAATGTCAACGTGTTTTAGGGAATGCGCTCACTAATTTCCTTATAATTGATCATTCCACTTATTTTAGCATACGATATATGAAAAACCCTGTATAACCTTGTAGGTACATCACAGAACATGAAGCTGGGAGGAGAAAATTACCTTTCTAACAATATTTCACTTATCGAAATTTATCATACTCGTATAAATGTAATTTATCGAGATGTTCGTTAAAAAGTGGCTGTTTTCCCTGTTTTCTTAACAATTTTCCATAGCAAAGATTACCTTTCTTTAATTTGAAAAAAAGAAGTTTGATCTATATAATGATCTACAAGGTTTTAAGTGAACGCATCCAAACTCCTAGATTATGTTGACGAATGTGTGTTATATAATTTGGAAAATTTTCAGTCCTCAAAGTAACTGTCATGAAATATTACACATACGAGTATAGAAGATATCAAAACGACAGCGAACATGGTTTCACATTTATTCAATCTGAGCTATTTAATTTAAAAATGACCTAAGTGCAAAGTGTCATGAAGACATTATTACTTTGAAATCATTGAGGAAAATCGTTTATATGACATTTTCTAACTTAAGACACTTTCCATTTTTCATGTACATATAATGTGAAAATAAATTTGAGAATATATACATATTTGGCAGTTCTTATTCAGTTGCGCTTGTCTAGCAGCAAACCTATGAGAAGAACAATTCAAGACCATCAACTAATATTGAAGCACCGAACTTTCCACTAAATTGTAAAATATGGTTGATGGATCCAGAAAAAATTGTTTATTTTTAGGGAACCTCATCTAGAAAAACTTGGCTGTTAATTTCACTCCTTCGTACAATCAAAAAAGAGTTAATTATTAGTTAAGCAATATTAATAAAGGCGAAATAAATATTTGGGTAAACAAGTCCCATGAATCTCCATTGTAGAGTTAATCACTCTTATACTCGTATTATTAATTCAAAAAAAAAATTATTAGCAACAACCAAGTGTTTATTTCGCTATTATCAACACTAGAATTTGTTAATTAAAAATAAACTCTTTCTCAATGTAATTCAAACAAATTTCAACTTTACAAAAAAAAGTATTTTAATAAAAACTACTGTTTAAATATCTGCACATTAAAAGTAAAGACGAAAAAGAAAAGACGGAAATAAATTACTTTTTATTATCAAGTATTTATTAGGTAAATATATACATAATTAAAGTGGAATATATATATATATAATATATATATATATATATATATTAATAAAACAAGGATCATAAAATATACAACATCCTTGTAGTATCAAATATCTTTTTTAACTTATAAATATAAACCAGAAACAGAATGCTTCTCTTATTGATAGAATTCTTTAATGTTCTTTAAAGATTTTCTGATGTTCCCAGGATGTTCTATCTCGGGCCCAGAGGGTTGTAATTTGTTTATCTATCATCTACCACAAGAGTTTGGTGATGCTGAACTAATGCAGATGTTCCTTCCATTTGGTAACGTAATCAGTTCTAAAGTTTTCATCGATCGAGCAACAAATCAGAGCAAATGTTTTGGTAAGTACCTCTTTATAACGAAATCTTCTCCGTTAAATTAAATTCCCTTTAATGAAATTTAAGATAATGTCCAAATTAAGTAAAATTCTGCCAAGTGGCTCACTCGTGTGTGTTTATTGCATTTAGGTTTTGTGTCGTTTGATAATCCTGCCAGTGCTCAAGCGGCCATCCAAGCAATGAATGGATTCCAAATTGGCATGAAAAGACTGAAAGTACAGCTAAAACGACCGAAAGATGCCAGTCGACCCTATTAACAACAAGAGTCCTTTAGAGTTTTCAACAACTTGCATGGTAAGTTCATATATATACCATTTTCAAACGTATAATTTATTTACAGGGTTTTTCGATGATTTTATTTTTTCTTTTGATCAACTCAACGCACCGATATCGAAATCACGCCAAAATCGACAATATTAATTTCCTTTCCAAAGATGTCAACAGTCTTGCCCAAAGATCATGAATTACTAGATGTGACACTCGTGACGTAGTCCCTTATCTTTTTTCGACCTTAGTTCCCTTAGCCCACCGACCTTGCAGATTTTTCTAAAAGTGGATAGTACTAAAGGGCTCACGCGTAAGAGAAAAACAAAAATTTAGGGGGAGGCGGAACGAAAATTAAAATCACGTTTCTCCACCCAAAGCAGCGCACACGTTCGAATACGTTTGGCTCGCCTTTAAAGATGTATAGTGAAAAAATGTAAGCAGCCCGCATCCGATACACGCTCTGAGTGTGCTACCTGCCTGTTCCCCATTCTCAATTCAGGATTTCCCTATGCTGGAACATTGCCTGGGGACGGCACTAACATGCAGAGGCATACAGCGAGCCCGACAGATTGGCCCGCCTTTAAAAATGCGTGATAAAAAAACGCTGCATTTTATTGCCTACACTGTAAGTGCTGTAGATGAGAATTTTTGGCTGCTTATTCTTATCTCTTTCGTTCTGATTGGAATTTAGATAAGTCATAGGAAGCAGTAGTTCTTTGCTACTTTCTCTTATGGAAAAATTGTCCCCAGGCAGTTTTAGAACTTGCATATGGGTTAGAGCTTTAAGCTTGTATAGAGAGTGTCCCATCTAGTATTTCATGATCTTTGGTCTTGACCTACCACCATCCACTACAGGTACACCCACTTCCAAAAGTGGAAAATATGTTTCTCATTCTTCTAAAATTCAGCTTTTTCCCACATTTATTTATTTATGTAATTAATATACCTATTTATTATTTTTATCAAATTTCCTATGTTATTATCTTTTCAACAAGGCACAACATGTACAGGTTTAATAGAAACAAAAAAATCTGTTCCTTAGAAAACCTTAACTAGTAACTTACTTCTTTATTGCCCTATGTAAAAGTCGTACAAAATGCCTCCAAAAATTATTACACAGGTAATTACTTCTAATAATTGCTGCAGAAAAGTCATAACAAGGTTAATGAAATTTATTTTAATGCCGTAATTAGCTTGTCTTAGCCTGTCTTAACTGGGGACTGCCCCAAGGTTCTGTAACTAATACCTGACGGAAATTTTGCTATATAGTATAAGAGGGTATGTCAAAAAGAACATTGATCATAGTCGAAAAACCAAGCAATAACTATGGGTCTTCTAAAATAAAATTCTAAAAATATTTAAAATATTGACGAATTCACTTTCCAGAGATTTAGAGAAAACGGAAGTGTAACTTCAAATACGAGGAATTCGTAATCAGAAACGACTCAAGATTCTGTCGACGACGAACAGCAAATAATCAGGATCATCAGGCAAAACACTGAAACAAGCACGAGACGAGTCGCAAGACATTTAGGAGTGTGTTCATACAAGTATGCAATTTAGAATGTTCTTAATCGGTAAAGTTTGCATCCATAACATCATATGCCAGAACAAGAACTTCTGGAAGGTGATTCCGACAGAAGTTTGGAGTTTTGCACTTGGCTCCTGGAATTCGACATAGAGAACAGGGCGTTTCTAGGCCGAATTCTGTGACCAGATGTATTGTAATTTACTTAGGATAGTATCACATACTTCCACAACCTTCATATCTTTGGATACTAAACCATAGAGGACAAGGGCAACATCATTTCAGTATAAATTCAGTGTCAATCTTTGGGCTCGCATTAGTGGCAATCATTTAATAGGACCATTCATTTTGGCACAAGTACTTAACAGCCAAATATATGCGGACTTTTTAGAGAACATACTGCCAGAACTACTTGATAATCGCTCTACTTGATAAACCTCTATCTACATATCTCTGGATAATATAACGTTAATGTTTTACCAACACGATGGAGCACCAGCGTTGTGTGTACGGAGTAATGCACCCAACGTTCACAACACTCTATGGGTTAACCTGTCTCGCTGCTGAGGAGGATCTCTGTTACTCGCGTTTTTTTCAGATCGCGTGGAGAAGGATGACCGGAGAGAGTGGTAGTAGTAATTATTTTCAATAGGTATACACTTGATCTTTATTTTTCTTAACTACAAAAAATCACACCGGTAATCGATTTATGGTTAAATCTCTCCAATTGCTCGAGTGCTCGGCAATACTAATCAAATCAAACTCCACTAGTCCTCCGATTCCCGATAGCAAAAAACCTGGATTTCTGACGTCGGTTACGAATCGATGAAAAAGCGATGAAAGAATCTTTTTTGTCGCGATAATTCTTTCATTACTGCACATGTACCATGATCGCACTTTTTTCCCTTGTTCGGAGCTCTGGTGTTCAAAAATGAGGTCGTGACCCGCGCAAGTCGTAAATTATGTGTTAATTTATGCCCGACCGACGAACATAACATAAAGTGTGCAAGAGTTTCTTTTTTTGTGATGAGATCTCAAGAGGTACCTCTCCCATTTTAATTTATTGAAATGTGAAGCAACTCATTCGAGTTTAGTTATTTCTAAATATCTACCTTTGTTGAAGTATGAAGTACTTTAGCATAATAGAGTTACTTTGTTTTAAATTTGTTTAGATTCATTTAGATTCGTTATTTTAATTATTTGATATCCGCTAGTTATGCCGATATTAGTATGCAAGATTTCGTCCGCCCTTGAAAAAGAGAATTATTCTTTGAAAAGGAATAATTCTCAGGGTGAGAAGTAAATTCTCTTTAGTTGTTCATATATTTATTAAAAATTTTAAAAGGTTTGGTTACAATTACCTGTTTTTAACATATTTTTTCTTGTACTATTGCTGATTATTTTGAAATATATGCACATATATTCTTTTCAATTGATATTGCTTACATATTGTTATATTTATTTTTTTTAATAAGATCATTTAAGAAAATATTAAATAATATTTGTTTTTTTTTTACTAATTTCTAAAAATGCTAAACGTGAGTTCCTGTTTATTATGCAAATGAATTCATGATTTGTTTTCTTTAATTTTAAAATTTAGTTGATGGCATAATAATAAGCTTAAGAATTATGGTCTCATTTCGGCGGAGCTGCAATTGTTTTTTGTTTATACGCATGCTCTCGAATTGCTTGGGAGTTTCCCGCCGGTCATATTACGAAAACATAGCATGTATCAAATGCTCGGCGCGTTCGGCAATGCGAGTTTGATTATTCAATTTGGCGAGATTTACCTGAGTGCTCCATGTATTGTGGTAAATCATGAGATTTCCCAATTCTTCAAATAATATTCCTGAACCCTTAATTTCTTTATTTTCATATGGCTTTTCATCCTGAACCTTTACTCCCAAAACCCATAGCAATAATCATATTACCCATAATTTACCCATTCTCTACAAATGAAATTGAATAATTTATAATTAATTAGTAATTGTAATTTATTTTTATTTCAAATATATTGATCCATATACAAAAAACAATTTATACGACGTTTATCCCGGAGATTTATTTTAATCTTGTTTTATTCATAAATTTGGTTCAACCGGTTATTATGACTCACTTTAAGACTTATTTTAATTTCGTTATTTAGCGGTGAAAGGACTGATGTTACTAGATAGGGACCCTTCAAAATTTCCAAGAAATTATGTTTTCGATTTTCGCTCTTTAAGAGTGCTTTGTCTCCTACGTGGAAAGAAATGAATTTGCAGCTCCTATCATAATATTCTTTAAATTTATTTTTGCTCGTAAAAATATTCTTTCGCGTTGTAGCGTAAGTTTTCTGGAGCTTGTGTCTAAATAAATGGTAGTATGGTAGTTCTCGTGGTTATACAAAATTGCCGGTTCTCTTTTTAGATTTGATGGAACATCTGCTGTGAATCGGTAAATGCAATCAATTGGGGTTAATTTAGTACCCTCGTGCAGTAGTTCTCAAATATTGGTCCCACACTTTGGGATTATCGTCGATTACTTCCCACAGATATTCTATTAGCGGACGCTGCGCGTGCGAATTCTGTAGCGTGTGACGATTTCGTTAAAAAAAATTTGGGCTACTGTCGTCGCTTCTGCGTCAGGCATCGCATACCAATCTACTAGCTTAGTGATATTTGCCTAAAATGTCAGAATAAATTTATTTCCTGACGTGGACTCCTCTAATGGTCCTACAATGTCCAGATAAAACTTGTCAAAAGGCTTTTCTACCACATTGTGTTGACCATTTGCATTTTATAGAGAAACTTTTCATTTCGGCCAGTTTGGCCATATAGTCATACTTTAAGACCAATATCTAGTGGGATTTTCATAATGGAGATACCTTGCGCGAGCGACGGCTGATGAGGATCCCTGTTGAGGCGATATAAATATGAGGAAGAGCTGAATTGTAGGAAAATAAATAAACATATTTTCCACTTTCGAAACTGAGTGTACCTGCAGTGGTTAGTGGTAGATCAACATTGTCAACATCTTTGGAAAGAAATTGGTATAGTAGTTTTTTGGGCGTGAATTGGATGCCGCCGCGTTGCGTTGAGCAAAATAAAATAGTGATGTGTATACCATTGAAAATTGGAATTTACTCCCAAACAGTTGAAATTGAATTGTTATATAGTTGGAACCATGTCCACCTCAATATTTTCCCTGTCTTATTTTTTACTTGCCCAGAGAATTAAATATAATATTAATATTTAAAATTTAATATAAATATTAAATTAGTAAAAAAAAAACCCATCTATTAGCATATTGGTATTGCACTTTTGGGTCTTCCAAGTTTTTAGGTAAAACACGCAAAAGAATTACGTAAACTAAGATAAACACATTTTGAAAAGGCAAGTTGAAAATTTGACAGATTACCTGTTAATAATAGTAATAATTTTTTTAAAAATACTACAACAATATTATTCATGAAGTGTAGGTTAAGTTACTAAACATTTGAATAAGCAAACAACCTAATTTTCAAGTAAGTCTCAGGGGCGACAGTTGCGCTTCTCCTTCCTAACTACTCATTTCTGATTCCTCCTTCACTATTCTTCATTTGTCATTCGTCAATCTTCATTCCTCATTTTTCATTCCTCATTATTCATTCAGCCCAATCATAAGCTTGATATAAAATAGCCAAATACAAGAGCAATTTGTGCCAAATTGTAAATATTTTGCCTATGGCTATTGAGATAATTTTGCAATCGATTTTGCTCTGGCTATTAATTTTTTTTTCTGCCTTATTTTTCAGTATATTTTAGCTCTAGATCTAAGACTAATTCTCCCCAAATTGTAAGGTGGGCACTTTAAAACTCATGTCAAAACATTATAAAATATAGTCGTAGCGGAGGCATAAATATTTTATTCATAAATTGAACAGAAATATCTGCGAACAGTACTCCAATTGTGTTTTATCATTTTTTGGCTTTCTTTATCACTTTTCAATTACTAAAAATTAAGAATCGATGCGATATTCAATCGAGGGTAAACGATTTTCTATTTCCCTTTGTTTTTTTTCAATTTTAATTTTTTAGTTATGTCATCCATTGTATATTCTATTCAGTACTTATATATCATAAAACACACTAAGTTATATTCTTTTATTAAGTTTAAATGGAGTAAATGTAGACATTTTGCATTCGGGGTAATGCTATTCTTTCAGTTTTATTTAAATTAAAACATTTAAATAAAAGTAATCCGTTGGCTTATTTTATATTTATATAAATAACTGCTTCTACTTTTGGTTCTAGCAGAATTACATATGATTATGTAAAAACTAATGTAAATAAAAAATACCCCTGGACACACATTTTATATGACCCTCGTATACCATAAATGGTTGATATACGATCTTTCAAGTTATTTTAAGTCATTTTTTCGAAAATGAGAGCTGATTGAGCATATATTAAAAATTTATAATAAAGAAATAATATGCTACTTGTGCAGCTACAAATTCACTGCAGACCAGTGCACCTAAAAAGTGAAAAACTGGTTCTATTATATGCAGTGGATTAGTATAAGCAAACTTCATCTATCAAGTAGCCCAACTTCGCATTCTCTCACATCCTGAAACCTTCTCCCTCTTCCGCCCCATCAATAGAATACTCCCCACCCGAATTACATCTACACCCTTAATCCCCCCTCACTTCCCGCTCCATTCCATATTCTCCAGCTTTACTCGCTGTTGCTACTAAACCTTCCGCACCTTCTGCTGTTACGCCTGCTGTAGCTAATATTTCAGATCAACCCATTCCTAATAATCCTATTTCTACTCCCGCTCCCTCTCTCATGATAACTAATTGTTCCGAAAACTCTTCCAACCCTAGACTGCTAGCTCCCACGGCATCCACTTTAACATATGTCACCTTTTTCAATTCTACACCCCCTAATCTTTAGATTTTTATACCACCATTTGTCGACCCCATAGAATTTATAATAATGTACCTCTACTCCTAGCATACATACATGAAAAACCTGACTCCGTCTGCATTAATGGAAAACCAGGAACCAATGTTCTTCTTTGTAGTCACCAAGCAGATCTTTGCAATGACCTCTCTCCCCTAAGACAGTTTTTCTTTAAATATCATAAGGCATTTAACATCCCCTCCGATGATTTATTCTCCTTTGATTCCTTTGCCAACGCCCCAATTTCCCTACCGTGACGCCCTCTCCTAGACCGCCTAATTGCATCTCACTGTATCACCAAAATGTTAGAGAACTGCGCTCCCAAACCCGTCATATCTTCCCGAAGTTCCAGTCTCTTCCTCACGACATCTTTGCTCTAACTAAAACAAACTTCACTGCTGATATTCGTAATAAAGAATTATTTTCGTACGACTTCAATATCTTGTACACTGATGGTAGGTCCAATAATTCCGGTCCTACGGGCGTGGCTTTTAAGCATGTAACTGAAGCAATGCCCTTGCCCTATAAATGCCTCTTCATCGCCAGAATTTTTAATTACTGACCACCTCTCTGACTCTGGTCTTAGCTAAATTAACGGAATCAAAAATACACTTGGCCGTCAGCTTGACCTGATTTTTCGTCAAACCCTATCAATTCTGTTGTTATTGACAGCAACCACCTTCTCTCTACCCTTGATCTACATCACCCCTTTTTCCCTTACTTTATTCCAAAAGCCTATGGAACTACCATCTCCATACCCTATTAACACTTTAACTTTCATAAAGCCAATTTTGAAAATTTAAATTCTCTCCTTTCCGACTCAAACATCCCCTCATCCCTTAAGGATCCCCAATTATCTATTAATAACAACTCCGTCGATATGTTTTACGACGTTCTATTGGAGCCTATAAAAACTCACTCTTCATGTCCACCCTGGTAACAAGAGGAACAAACTATGGATTGCTACATCAGATGTGACCCGGATTCCTTTTCTTATCTTGCTATCTCTTCTCTCAATATAAACTTAAGTCCCAAGCTATTCTACAAATTTATCAAAACTAAAAAGAAATCCAATGGAGGCCCACCCACCCTCAAATCTGGTGATTATTCATCATCGTCAAACTTTTCGCTTATTTCATCAGTAAATCAGTGACTTCTATTCCCAATCCCGACATTAATTACTTCTGCTACATGCACAACTGCTCTCAAACCTCCTTCGTATCTATCGCCATACTTCGCTACCAAAATCAACGCACTCGCGGACGACTTCAACCCTGACACTGATGGGATTTCCGCCGTTCTCCTTGAAAAATATTCTTCCCACCAGACTCAACCTCTCATCCTCTTCTCACGTTTTCTCGCCGAAGGTGTACTGTCGTTCTTTTGGAGGGATTCATATATTCCCTATCTATAAAAAAAGCTGTAAAAGCGACATCTCTTTAGTAATAATTTTATTTTGCATTATTGAGTAGCCATGCAAAACAATTGGTCTACTCTGAATTGAGTGCAGAATAGTTGGTCTACTCTGAAATTTTGATGTAATGCTAGTTAAGTTTGTATTTGCCAATTTAACGGAATTATTCTAGATGCAGTTACACTCATTTCTTTGGTGGCTCATAGCCAGATTAGTCATTCAGTTTGTGATAATGCCAAGTGGTAAACCAATTTCACCCGATCTTCGGGAAGTAATTATTAATTCTTTTAAAAATGGAAATTCTTCGTATAAAATCGCTAAACACTTAGGAGTACCTCGTTCGTCGATTCAAAATATAATTAATTTATACAAAAGAGAAGGAAACATTGATTTGAGGAAGAAAACAGGAAGGCAGTGCATAGCTAGTTTAAGGGACAAGAGAAATTTAAAAGCAATAATCAAAGAACACCATCGTGCTAACTCTGCTCCTATAACCGTTAAGTGGAGAAAAACTCTTAAAAGAGACATTTCAGTAGATACGTGCAGGAGAGAAATCAATATATTAGGATACAATTTTTATAAAGTAAGTTAAGACGAATCCATGAAAGATGTTGTAGAACTGTAGTACTTGCGTTTTCAAACAGGCAAAGGAAAAACCACATCTTACCGTAAAGCAAAAGAAAAAACGTTCAGAATGGGCTAAGTCCAAGTCACACAAAGATTGGACTCCCAGGCAATTGAAATCTGTTATGTGGAGCGATGAATCGAAATTTTTCGCGTGTGTTGGAGATAATGGGAAAATAGTTATTCGCACTTCGGATGAGCAATTTAAGAGACTGCTTGAAAAGAACTGTAAAGTTCCCGGCATCAATGATGCTATGGGGATGTATGTCTGGTCGAGGCGTAGGTCAACTATGCATCGTAAATGGTACAATAAACGCGGCAAAATATCAAAATATACTAGAAAAGGAACTCCTTCCTTCTATTAAAAAACTGGAGTCCGCTGAAGGAGAATATATTTTCCAACAGGACGGAGCTCTCTGCCACACAGCAAGGTCCACAATATCTTGGATCAGGGTTCATGATATTCCTTTACTGGAATGGCCGTCTAATAGTCCTGATCTGTCTCCAATAGAGTCTCTTTGGGGAAAAAAGAAGAAAAGACTTAAAAAATATCCGGCCAGAAACCTTGAAGAACTTCGTTCATTAATCACTACTGTTTGGGAATCCATAACACAACAGGAATGTGAAAATTTAGTGGTAACTATGCCTCGAAGAATGAATGACGTGATAAAGAACAAAGGCGATGTCACCAAATGGTAATAGAGTGAATAAAAACAACTTAGACCAACTATTCTGCACTCAATTCAGGGTAGACCAACTGTTTTGCATGGCTACTCAATAATGCAAAATAAAATTATTACTAAATTTGCGACCTAAATTTTATATGTTTTGAAATAATTTAGAGGATGACTTCCAGAGATTATAAAACAAGAATAACTTTTATTTAATAAATAGTTATTTGAAAAATATATGCTTAGTTATAAAATATACAGTTAAAATTTGTCACTAGACCAACTATTTTGCAATTTGTGTAGTATGTCCTTCCACTATAAATCCAATCTTTCGACTGCCCAACACGGTTTCCTCAAAAGCAGATCCACTACCACATACCTGTCTGTCTTCGCATCACGCACTCTGCACACTATAGGAAACAGCGATGAAGTCGACATAATTGCCAGACTTCAGTAACACCTTTGACAAAATCTTCCACCAAATCATTGCTCTTAAGCTTACTATCCTCGACTTCCAACTTCTTTTCATCACTTGAATCAGATCTTACCTTGATAATCGGCGATACAAGGTCCTCTTTAACTCAGTAATTTGCAACATGAAAAAAAAAAATTTACACGTATTTTCTACTCCTTATCCATTCAAGATTATTTAAATAGCTTCTCCATCTAGTGTTTGTACAACGTTTTGGACCAGAAAATCTCCAAATGCCAGTCAATCACCTATTCCCGAAAACGTCCCCGCACTACCAGTCGTACTTATTATCGTTTCAATAAACCCATTCCATTTGTTAGTTCCTTCCTTGATCTTGGTGTTATATGTGCTAGCGAACTCAACTTCCGTCCTCATATCCATCACATCAAAACCAAAGCCAACTCAGATCTGTAAAACGCTGATCTAAGGAATTCTTTAACCGCTACGTCACGAAAGCTCTCTATTTCTGTTTTGTTAGGTCTTTAGTCTTACTTATAGTCTTTACTTTTAGTTTTAATTTATATTTATTAATTTAATTTAAGCTTCTTTTCTTTTGTTCTTGTAAGGTGTATTAAGCGAAATAAATAATTAAAATAAAATGGAGGTTTGTTAATAATACCCAAATATTCAATTTGTTTTTTATTATTTTTATTAAGGTAACAAATTAAAATTATCTCAAATTATATCTTCTTATCGTTGCAGATCATTATACAGAGCTGAATCAAAATATCATCACAATTGAATGCCAATTGCAAGTTACACAAGTTTAAAAAACCAACTAGAAAATATAAATAAAGGGGTAATATTGGCCATAAACTGGCCGAAACGATTGGAAATCAGCGGTATACAGCGAGAATTTAATGATGAAATAAAAATTATATTATTTAGGTATGCGGCATTGACTGAAAATCAACTATTTAAATATATAGCAAGAAATATTATTCTAACTTTACAGTGTTAACAGGAAAAAAAGCCAGGGCAATTTTCTCATTAATTCAATTGAAATTTGTTTGTATTAACTAATTATTTTGTATTGTTTCCAATGCCCATATTATACTTAGTATACTAGTTAGAATTAATTTAAAAAGTAAAAACTATTTATGCATGCTTCGTTCAATGTAGATATTCTTACATGAAGGCGCTGAAAACAAGAGAAATTATTAAACTAACTAACTTATGCAAAGTATACATAAAATGCATTATAATCTCATATAACTTAAGCATTATCTCTCTTATTGTATACTTTTAGAAGACACTATTAAGTTTCTTATTCTATCATTAAGCTTTTTTCTTCGGTTTTATTATATTTATTTTTACTTATTTTGACATTATCCTGTTATCAGTTTTTTAGTTTTAAGAAGAAAATTAGGAAAATAATGTACAAAAGCAAAAATTAAAGATCTACAGCTAAGATGAGCCAAAAACTAAGGGTAAATATGAATTTTTATAAATAATGACAACAAATGAAAATACGTGTAGATACGATTGTAAACTAAAAAGGACAACTAAAAGAATAGTTTTGATAGTTGGCACTATAAAATTTAATTTAATAAAATTAAAGATAATTGGTGAACTTAAAACTAGTCGACTAACAATAATAGAAGAAACAGCCATATATGGGATGAAATTGAATTGGCAGCATTTTTAAAAATTTAAAATTTTATATTTAAAAAAAAAAACAAAAGTTTTGCGATCTGTGAAACAGATAAAGTTAATTAATAATTATTTAACAATACTGCGTAAATATTCAGTAAAACAATAACAAAACATTAAGAACAGAGTCGTCAGTCTTAAAATATTCATGGAATTGTTGCTAATAATAATAGCGCAATTTAAGTATTCAGTTTTCGCCTCTTATTGGGGTAATTATGTCAATGATATAGTGGAGTAGATAAACTAACCCTCCTGTTCAAGTGCCCACGTAACCGCGCTAAACTGGTGAATAAACAATTTAAAATGTATAAAAGGCACAAAACAAACGTTGTTTGATATAATTTCACTTATAATTGACGCACTTTTCTGTGAAAAGCTGAGAAAACTTTAGGAATTTACAAAAACAAAAATATTCGAACACATGATATTAAAGTCATTATTATAATTCAACAAATGGGCTGTGATTTGATTGTATAAAAGTAAATAATTAAATAAATAAAAGTAAACAAATAACATACAAATTTGTGTCCTGTACAGTTCGTTTGTTTTAATGAATGTGTCAAAGTTTGATGTCGTGAAAATATAAAAAAAAATGATAAATTATATTTTAGCAAAAATTTTTAAATAAAATGAAATAAAAGCTGAATTACGTACCTAAAATTTATACCTTTACAGAAGTGATCCAATTTAACGCAAAACGGTTACGATCATTATTAAAACGCTCAAAATACAAAAAGTAACATTTTACAAAAACATTTATCCAGTCTGTCCTAGTTCCATTACAGTTTTTCGGTTCCCGAAATTCCTAAATCGGCTAGTAGATATTCATGCATTGCTTAATCTGTTCAAATTGTGCAGGAGCAGTTATAGCATAAACATGTTGCCAATTCAAATTTCAAACAATGGAACTTATTAAGTGCTATACAAATTCGGCATATGATTAAATTAAATCCTTGGTCATATCAAAAGTAAACCACTCATGTTTACTATCGGACAAGCATCAAGGCTAACGCATAGACAAATAAATAAAGAGAATATGAGCACTAGTAAAGATTAGAAAGGCAGTAAGTAAGACTTATAAAATATTAAAAAATTATATGCGTCCGAACTTTTATTCCCTCAGGAATAGAGGAAATATTTCACGTTTACTTTCAGTAAGCATAAATTTAAAAGTTATTGCAGCACACATATTAAATGTAGGGCTAATAACTGTAATATAACAAAATATATACATTTAAGTATAGTATGTAACTGAGAAAGGTACCAATAAATTTATTTACACTTTGAAGCTATATTTAAGACGTAGAATAGACACAAACAGAACAATGTTAAGAGGACATATTTTCGTTTTATTTTTACATTTTAGATTTATTTGCGTATTATATGAGATACACTATACGAACAGGTTAACAGGATAATATATAAAAAAAAAGTGGACGTGCTCCATTTTAGGAATTATTTTTACACTATTAGACTATTGAAAGTTGCGAGACATAGCGCACAATTACCTGTCACCGTTTATAAAAATTCTTTAAAACTGCTAGCATTGTGCTTGTTGTTGATAAGATTGTGATCGACATTCGTCATATTTATTTTTATTTTAAATGTGAAATAATTTTAGTTTATGTAATTTGGTACGTTTAATTCTCGAAAATTATATCAAAACCTTTCAAATATGAAAGTTTGTCCATAGGTATTAAAACGAATCAAATCAACCAAGTGTATCCTAAATTACCAAGGTTAACATAACTATAAACTACCCACCCATATTACAGTTGTAAATGAAAATAGGTTTACTATTTATACTATAAGGGCAAGATACATTCGGTTGAATTTCAGTTATTCGTTACATATATATATTTGAAATGTTGTGTTTGAGGTGATAGCTACTATGGCTTCTACTGCTTTACTCTTTAATTTTATATTAGTAAAGTTCCTTGCTCGCATTATTTTTAGTCTGATATGTATTATATATGTATATGCTTATTTTACCTTGCACGGCTTGGCCTGACATTACACATTTGACTTAAGCATATCTTGTCGATACAATGTATAAAACTTTTCACAACTGAACTATTAAAGTGGTTTTACAACTTTTATGTTTAATTAAATGCACAACAAAAATTACGACCATTTTTCTCTTAATGAAAAGATTCCAGTTAAAAAAACCGAATGCTACAAATAAACTCAATCTAATAAAATATTTTTAAATTTACTTAAGTCGATACTAAGTCCATGTTTTCTCAGTTGCCTCAAAATCCATAAACTTGGTAAAAGCTTTTGAAAGTAAGTCAATTATAGTTGTTTAAAGTGAGATTGTTACTTTCTTAGCTTAAAGGGTCTTCATTATTTGAAAGATCGATATTTTTCAATTTATTCATTTTCTATTAATTGGTATCTATAAATTGGGGAATCAAAATATCTAGACCGTGTTTATTTACTTTAAATTAATATTTTGAAAAAGTTGTATTCAAAGGATCACGGATATTCTTATTCTGATCAATAATAAAAGAATAATTATTTTATTGATTAAATAGTATCGAACACGACCATCATAGAAAAAAGTTAGAAACATTTTGAAGTTAACAACTGCCATTTAGTTATTTTTCTTGGATTACTATGAAAGTTTTCATTTAACCTTAATACATTTGTTATTAAACTAACCGCCACAACCTTGTAATGTAAATAAAAGAATATTCTGTCGTAAAGTATAGGTTTATCAAAAGAAATATCCGAAATTTGTCCCTTTTCTAAAGAAAATAATTTCTTTACTTTCATACGAGTCTGAACAATCTTGCATTTATTTATAAATTCATATAATTCTAAATAAGTCACTAAATAGTTACTTTTTTAAAACAATTTATTTTTTATAAAAGCTTTCCATTTTTTTAAAGTAAATGATGTTTCAACCATTTTTACTCAAAATTTTATAAGACCTTACCTAAAGTAAACTTTGTCTAAAACTAAGATAAAATGTTTCGAGGATTGTAGAAAGTCCATCATAATGGTTCATGAAAGAAGCATTCAAAAAAGAAAAACTGCTAGAAAGAGAAAAGGTTTGCTCTTCAGACTTAAGATTTAAAAACTCTGCAACGGAAATGGGTAGAAAAATGACGTCGACACTTAATTGAAAGTAAAGAATATTTGCTATTGAAAGCCATATTGCCTTTGCTAAAATAAACTATTTTAATTTGTTAGAAGGATCACTCTTTGAGGATAAACCTTTAAAACAAACGATGCTTCAGAACCGAACATTTATTTCAAAGGAAAAAGTCCTAAAGTGAACAATTTTTGGATTTCTTAAAATAATGATAATTTTAAAGACTTCTCTTATAAATATCAAATTGCAAAATACTTACATATAGAAGAGTTTTGTAAAAAAAAAGTAAAGATTCAACTTTAAATTTGGTAATTATCCACGTAAAACTAATGAAACGTAACTCTTTTTGGAAAAAATTTAATGCTTCCAGTTTTGAATGCAATGGTAGAATTGGCCATTACTTCATTCGACAGTGTGTACGAAATTTCGTCTCCTACCATCCGTTCAATTAATTTTTAACTTACGAAATACAATTTACATACATATATAAAAACATTAAAAACAATGGACACGAGTTTTTGAAATTCTAAAATTATTGCTTGATTCCTCAATTTTAGTACATGTTTAATTTCATTAATAAATACTTCAACTGAGTAAAACAATCCACTCAGTCGAACAGATAGTACACAACATCTCTCAAAGCAATTTGATTTCCAAAATACGAGTTCATCCATTAGAAATCAAACGCAAATATTACATCGAAAAGGTAGTTATTTTGGTAGTTAATTGAATTCTTTTATTTCTACTTTTTGTCATTTCATATTTAAAAACTTATTAACCTTTAAAAGTTGGGTTATCATAGAAAGTGGAAAAGTAAGGCTAATGACAATCTTGCCAAATCTTAAGTATTGATAGTAAAGACAGATTTCCAAATAACAAATGCCATTCAATTTTTAAATCAGCTTAAAACTTTTAATATATATATTAATTCTGTAGCAGAACTATAATAAATTTTATTTATTTAGCAAGTTTGGGCTTAATATTAGGATTCAATGAATATTTACAAGTACGATGATTGAAAATGAAAAAATTATAAAAAAGGTCTTATGGTAGTGTGGAGATTTATCAAAAGTCATCAGACGTCTTCAAATAAAAATTGCGTAAAATTTTCCATATATATGCATATTTAATTTAGTACTTACTTATAGTTTCCTGCAAATTTTATTCGACTCGTTTGTCTAAATAGGTTTCAAAGCAGTTAAAATTAAAATTTTGTATGTATTCTGACTTGTTATTTTGGAAAAATCAAAATGTCAAATGCCAATTTATGTTTGTCATATTCTTATATAATTTGATAACAAAATTACGCACATTTAAATCATTAATACACATTCCTTTTTGCAACAAATATGCAAAATAAATAGAAATAAATATCACTGAAGATATTTTCGCCTGCAATACTAATGCATTAAATATTTTCCCATTCTTCTAGATTTCATCTCAAGCAAATACAATTTGTTCCTGCATTCAATGTACTATTTTTCATTACTTTAATCCACAAATACTCTATGAGTTAAATTTGGATTGTGATAACATAAAATGTTTATCCAATTTCGCACTTCAGACAATTCATGTGAACCAAATACCTTTTTAATATTTTATATTAGTTAATATTAGTATTGTTTTATACTTAACTAACAGCTCTAACTAAAACTATCTGTGCAATCTATATTTTTATATTGTGATGTTATGATAAGACTTAAAATACAATGATTTAAATATGAGTTGCTTCAAAACTAAATGAAAAGAACCTGAGTTAAGGAAAAACATACAACTTTCCTACTAGTAAAAGAAGGACAAATGTCTAGCTTTCTTTGCCAGTTACCATAAAACATGATTTAGAGAGGGAGATATGTAGGGGCAATATTATTTATTACTGAGATAACTATTATTATATCGAAACTACTAATAGAGAATAAGTAATGCAGATTACATGAACATAAAAATGGTAAAAGCAATTACTGTGAGTAAATATTTTTAGAAGTGCTGTTAAGATTTTGAAAAACTGCTTTTATCCCCCACATTCTAGTCAAGTTGTACAAAATGCACACCTTTATTTTGGATATTTATACAATTTTATTATTTACCTTTCATTGTTTGCTTAATTTATAAAAATTAGATTTAAAAAAATAAAAATCCTTCTTTCTAAGTACATTCAATTGGTTAATTGTTAAGTATAAATTTAGTTATAGTAATTAATTTATAAATTATACAACATATATACTTTGAATTATGAAAATTGTAATCATAAATTGCCTGAGTAGGCAATATTAAGAAGATGCTTACGAATTTGAAAACCAAATCAAGTTTTATAATATTATACATGCTTTTTATACATAAATTATTAAATTATTATTAAAATAAAATTTGGAAAAAAAATATATTTAAACGAAAAGAAACTTATAGAAGTAGTCATGCCTTTTCAAAAAATATTTATATATATATATATATATATATAAATTTATATGTACGTATATAGCATTATATATGTATATATTTTTTATATATAAAATGAAATATATATTAAAAATATAGGATACAGGGTAATTCATTCAATTATTTAAGGATGATTGGGAGGCAAAAGCATTAACTTTAAATGCAGGGAATTATTGTAGGTATCTGCGGCGTATTTCATACTTTAGAAATCATTGCAGAGAACAACTTTCAGATTATGAGGAACTTCCTGAAAAGGAAAGTCAATGCAGTTGACTCTCAATGAAATAACAGATTTTCTAGAATAAGCAGTTCTAAGGACTAAAATGTGAAACAATACATTTAAAACAGGTAGGGCTATATAAGTTTTAGAATTAAGCTTTGAACGATTGAACTATTTAAAATGAACACAATAATTTCAGAGAGTGAAGATTAAAATAAAAAGGAAAAAAAAGTGAAAACAAATAATTCATATGTTTAGTTTTGTATTGTGAATTTACGTTCTATAAATCTTTAACGCATGTTGCTAAAATGGTAATTATTTCACTGCTTATTGTTTGTTTTTAAATATTATAATGACGATAACCAATATGGGATTGTATCAGGATAAGGAATAGGGAAAGATTATTAAAATTATATATTAAAAATTGTCAAGACGAAAAAATAGAAAATGTTAAAACAAGTTGAAAATATTTAAAATTTAATATAATTTTAGACAATTTTGTGACCATGAAGGCCAGGGCAAAGACCGGCAACTAATGAAAAAACGTACGTGTAATTTACATTTAAAAAAAGGATGAAAAAATGCACAGTTTATCCGGAAAAAGGCAAGTTTCTAATATCTAATATAAACGCATGTACTAAATCGGAATTACGGCTTTTCATTTAATATCGACAACATATATATACCTACTGTTCGAAAAATAATTGACAAATTTATTTATCTGAAGCTGTAACAAAAGTAAAAAAGAATAACCTAAATTATTTGCTTAATATTGTCGTACATTGTTAAAACAAAACGAAAGAATTTTTATTACAAAGAGAATTACACTTAACAATAACAATAGGCGCTATGAGATAGCTCAAAGTGCTTTTAATCTAGATAAGAGCCTGTTCTTTTCCGGAACTTGTTAAGAAGGCTTGGAAAAGCGAATTTATATTAAAAATAAGAAAAGAAAATCAAGATACAAAAATTATATAAGAAACTTTAAACTACTACTTTTAAAGTGTTTCCGAAAAACTTATTCGAATTTACCTTTCCTACTCCTTTTTCCATAATTTATAATTTTGTTCTTATTTTAATTACAATTATTAAATGAAATTGTCTGCTTTAAACCAGCAAAATCTAGGGAAATTATTCATAGAAAGAAATTTATAAAACAGTTTAGCACAAGATTTAAATACAAAATAATAATAGGGAATTAACGAAAACCGCATTCTTAAAAATTAATTTTAGTAACTGGATGGATATGATCAGTTTTCATTTTGAAAAAAGAGCATGACATTAATAAGTTAATAAAAATTCATTCCTCAATAAAATTAGCATAAACAATTAACACAATCGACTTTAGGTATTTTTCATTATTCTCTCCTTGTATTACGGCACCGCTCGGGTCTATCTGTCAATTTAATTTCCACATAATCCTATCAACCAACAAAAATACTGTGCAGGGCATCTTCATTGTTTTGCAAATATTACTAATTAGATAAAAGACTAAGGCATTATGAAAATAAAGAGAAATAGGGCTGACACTTTTGATACATCTAAGAAATTATCTTAACTTCTATTTGCCTCCCTTTCAAAGTTCCTTAACAAATGGATTTTAAAAAGAATTATAATTAAACTTCGACTACCCTTTACTACTCAGTTCGATTTTTTATACCCATTGTTATTAATTCAGAAAAGAGTACAGCGTTTCAAAAAGTTTTTATTTTATGAATATAATACTTGAAATTTTCCGGAATTAACGCTCATTCCTCTTTTAAATAAGAAATAATAGTAAAGAGATTAAATATTATGTTAACATAATATTTTAAATATGGCTAATCCAATAGTCGAGTTGAGGTGATATATATCAGCATACGCTTTTACAGAGATTTTAAGATTCATATTCACTATCAAACTTTAAAAATCTTTAATTTCAGATGCAAATAATTGTTCATTCATAAATTATTTTTATAAAACTTATACGTGAGAGTGTTTTGAGGTAACCGTAGTATTTTTAACTTTTCTTCGAAGTACTTTGTAAGCAAATTACAGGTATTAGTTTTAAGATTTATAATTTCTCCATTGCATGCATTATTTTGTTTTTTACAATACATAAGCTAAAATTTAATATTCACGAGTAAACTTGTTTATTTATTACCAAAATTAATCCAAATATAAAATATTTCACATAGTTAGATTTCCCTGCCTCAAAGTAAATAAACGGAAGCCGTTCAAAATCACTTTGTTTTCCACCTTTTTTCCAAAATTTATTAATATCAAATACTAAACTCTGTATTCTTTTAGTTCTGTAAAAACTTCAAGTTTCCCGTTCACCTAAAATCTTGAAAATTGGCAGGGAGGAATATCGCATAGCACAAGTTAAAACAACAAAAATCCGAAAATCACTCATTTATAATTCTTAAAGCAAAAAACACCTTGTTTTCTACAACAAATAATTTTTCTTTACATATCACAGTTCCTAAAGATTACAGGAAAAATCAAACGAAGTCTATGACTATTCTTGTTTTTAAAAAATTAGCAAATCTATATTAAACTCACAACCCTCGGCACGCTTGCTTTCACTTATAAATTTGTTATTTCCAATTAAAGGTTACGTGTACATTTTTCATGCATTATAAAGCTTTGATCTCATCAAAAGGCTTCATAAACTACTCTCATGCAACTTTTTATTAATCAGTTCATACAACACTCTTAATTAGTTATTTTTACTTTATAAAAGTAATTATATTGTTTATCAAATCTACCCTATTTCCTAAAATTTTTGCAAAACTTTTAAAAGTATAAAATAAATATGTAATTCATTCTATAATTACAAAACTTCATTCGATATCAAAGTATAGAGCTTAATATCTAATGTATGAATTGAGTAGTGAAGTGTAAACAACCTACATTTTATTCCCATCGTTCGAAGTTAACATTTTACTCTTAATAAATATGTATATCTCCAACAGTTTAGGGAGCTTGACATTATAAATGAAATTCATAATTGAAAATTTAAACTCATTTTTACTGACATTTTATTTCTACACCACTTAACAATCCTTATAAATTAAAGCAAGATATAAAAGTATCTTAAAAAAACAGCATTAAAAACTCTAAACTGCTACAAAAGCATGGCTGAAAACATGTTTTAAGGTAATGCATTAAGATGATATAAAACAAATCACACAATAATATAATTCTAAATAACATTTAGTAAAGGTTTCAAAATAAAGGAAATTACTAAAAAATTAAACTGGGCAGGGAACGAACAAAACTTAAATACATAAATAATGTAAAAACACAGTCCGCATACAATTTCTGGAAAGAATGCGGTTTAACATAACCTTAATCATAAAAAGGGACTCACTACAGTTATTATGACCATTACTTTTTTTCCTTCATTTATGTAAGTTTACAGTTATCGAGTAAAGTATTAATTTATAGGTAATTCGAAAGAGAATAATTTTTAATACCAATTATATAAAAATTCCTGCTGTGGTTAAATTAATATTATTACGAAAAAATATTAAAATGTTGACAACTAAAATGAAATGAATTTTTAATTATACAATACAAATGTAAGCATTTATACCGCCAGATTCAAGTACTTCTTTAAAAAAGAAAAACGAAACAAAAACAAAAAAAAAACAAAAATAAAGTCAAAAAATATTCAAAAAAATATTAACCTAAATTTAAGTACAACAGTATTAATCATACACATTGAAATAAAATAAACTAACTTAAATATATTGAAATAGATTAATGACTTATTTAGAAATTGCAAAATGTAAAAATTTAACTTTATAGGTAATTTCAAAAAAATAATTACAAACAAATCAATTTATGACAACGGATACCGTAAAATATCATATCAGGCGAAATAACAATTTAAACAAAACATTATCGGTTTGCTTAGTTAATCACACAACAAATAAAATCTTGTTATTTTTTCATCAGAGGATTACGCCAACTAGTAATATTAGTCGAAATTTAAGCCATAGTTTTTATTTGTATATACTCTGCATATGTCTTCGTGAATACTATAATGAACCATTTTTAGTATAGTTCTTATACACTTCGCGACACAAACATCTCGATTTCTTTTCTATAAACTAGAATGCGAAATTGTAATAACTTTATTATTATTAAAATTAATATATTTTTTTGAAATTATACCAGTTAAAACTATCCTCACGAAAGTTACTGATTATTAAAAAATATTTAAAGAGAACTCTAGTAGGCACAATGAACGCAAGGGAATCTGCTAAATAAACCAATATAAATGAAACACAAAATTTACATACACCTTTATTCTGATAAAAATGGTTTAATAAAATTAATGAAAAGTAAGAGATACTAAACAATAAACCGTGTCAAACATTTACTTAGTCGTAAGCAAACTTGCCATTTTATGATTTAGTCTTGTAAATTAGGGCCGTTATTTGAACGGGGAACAACAACAATAGAATTAGTTATATGAAAAGTAAAATTATAAATTATATTATAAGTAAATAAAATATATTTAAATATAGTGATAGAATTTTAAGAGAATATTTAGTAAAGGTGAAAATGATTGATTAAATAACAACCGAAGAAGAAACAAAATATATCTTTTTATTTTTAATATTTGATTATATATAATAAAGAACAAAAATATATATTGAAATATAAATAAAACATATTGATAACTAAATGAATTTATACTTGTTGTGTTTGCTGTTGAAGTAAACACCCTAATTTACACTTCAAATTATATATACATGATAAAATGATTATATGAACTTTATAACAAAAAATTTAAAAAAAAATAAAGTTACAAATACACTTTTAAAATCAATACCTATCTTTTATTCCTACATATTATTATTAGTACAGTACCATCCATATAATTAGAAATTGGGAATTTAATTATGGATAACATAAATAAATCGCTTGGGTGATGTTTTGGGGGAGGAGAAGGGAAGCGGCCAATCCCTTCGCCAGAAAGTCGCGGGAACTCCGGTCTCCGGTGCTCCAGACGCCAGGGGCTAGAGTGCACTTGCGCGACAACTACGTGGACTTCTCGGGGTCCTGCCTTCGCCGGCACCAGCCACTTCGGTGGGGCGGTAGGCGGCGGCGAAGGAGGGAGCGGATGTGCGCGGTTCGCCCCGGGGAGAGAGAGGCGGGTGGTGGTGGGCAAAGGACGCCCGCCACTAGGGAGATTCGGGGGGCCTCTCCCAGATGGGCTGGACGCGCCCAGGAGGCACGGAAATCCGCCGTGACTGGCCCCCGCGGAGACCGTCGACGAGGATTGTCGGCACCCAAACCGGACCAGCGGCCCTAGCCATACTGCAGGCAGCTCCGGCAAGAAGTCGGTCCCCGAAGCCAAAGATCATGAATTACTAGATGGGACACTCGTGACGTATTCCCTTATCTTTTTTCGACCTTGGTCCCGTTAATCCACCGACCTTGCAGATTTTGCTAAAAGTGGATAGTAATAAAGGGATCACGCGTGAGAGAAAGACAAAGATTTAGGGGGAGACGGAACGAAAATTAAAATCACGTTTCACCACCCAAAGCAGCGCACACGTTCGAATACGTTTGGCTCGCCTTTAAAAATGCACAGTGAAAAAATGTAAGCAGCCCGCATCCGTATACATGCTCTGAGTGTGCTACTTGCCTGTTCCCCATTCTCAATTCAGCATTTACCTATGCTGGAACATTGCCTGGGGACGGCACTAACACCATGCATGCAGAGGCACACAGCGAGCCCGACAGATTGGTCCGCCTTTAAAAATGCATGGTAAAAAAACGCTGCATTTTATTGCCTACACTGTAAGTGCTGTAGATGAGAATTTTTGGCTGCTTATTCTTATCTCTTTCGTTGTTATTGGAATTTAGATAAGGCATAGAAAGCAGCAGTTCTTTGCTACTTTCTCTAATGGAAAAATTTACCCCAGGCAGTCTTAGAAGTTACATATGGGTTAGAGCTTTAAGCTTTTATAGAGAGTGTCCCATCTAGTAAATCATGATCTTTGCCCGAAGCCATCAAGGACAAGCGGTGCCACCACCTCGACGAGGCGGCGGCGAGGGTCCTGCTGAAGGCGGCCAGAGTAAAGGTCAGGTGGGTCAGCTGCAGGCTGCGCAGGCGAATTATTGTACCCAGGTATTTTAAGTGCCTTAGGTACGGGCACCAAAACCAGGCCTGCAGGGGCCCAGACCGCAGTAAACTTTGCTTCCGGTGCGGAGGGCGGGCCATCCCGCAAAAGGGTGTGTCGCCGAGCCGGTATGCTTCCTCTGCCCGGAGGTGGAGGGGAAAGCCGGAGCTCGGCGGCATGTCGCGAGGTCAAGTGAGTGTGCTTCCCGCGATGCCCTGAGCCAGGCCAAACGTAAGTAATGGCATTTGTTCTTCAGAACAACCTGAACAGGGGCAGAACGGCCCATGACCTGTTGGCCTAGACCCGTCTCGAGAAAAACGCTAATGTGATTCTCGTCAGCGAACAGTATCGCGACGGTGACGAGCCAACATGGTATCGGTATGACCTTGGCACGGCGGCAATCTGGGTCCCGAATCTGACCATGAGACGGGTGCCGGCTTCGTTTGGGTGAGGAGCAATGACGTTACTTATGTTAGTTGCTACTTTACTCCAAATGAGCCGATAGCCGAATTCCAGACCAAATTGCATGGTCTAGAGGACGCGGTCCGCCGCATGGATGGGGATCTGCTGGTGGCTGGAGACTTCAACGCCAAGGCCTTGGAGTGGGGTGAACCCAGGCCGGATTCGCGCAGAGGACGCATCCTGGACTTTGCATCAGGCGCGGATCTGGAATTTTTTTCCGGAGGGGGTCACAGGATAGAAAAAAATCAAAAATAACAAGAATAACCAAATAAACAAAGGTTTGCAAAATATTGTTTCAGCTCTATTTTTTGAAATACGGGCTGTTTTGGAGGGGGTCATGACCCCCGTGACCCCCCCCCCCCCCCCTTGGATCCACGCCTGCTTTGCATCAAGGCTCGGTTTGGTGGTGTTAAACAACGGCTCCGTGTCCACGGTTCAGCGTTCTGGGCACAGGGAGATAATTATTGATTAATTATTAATTATTAATTATTGTTATTATTATTAATTATTAATTATCTTCCTGGCGACGGAGAGTCTGACTGTATGGGTGCAAGAATGGCACGTGGTCGAGGATTATGCAGCCAGCGACTATCAATATATCACGTTCTGCGTGCGTGGCATGGGGCCAGTGCGAACTCGGCGCGGGTAGTGCCCGCCATGATGGGATGTCGCTAGGATGGATACCGAAAAGTTATCTCTAGCCATCAAACGCGGCCAGCGATTCGTAGAAAGCATTCCGGAGAAACTGCCTTCTCCCGAGCGGGCTTGGCAAGTGGTAGACTCGAGAATGAGACTCATTCGTCAGGCTTGCCGAGAGGCCGTGCCGAGGAAGGGGCGACGTTCTGCCTACTAGCGGACGAATGAGATCGCTGAACTGAGGCGGAAGTGGCTCCGTCTCAGGCGGTTGGCTCAACGAGTCGACCGACACGATCCCGATGCAGCCCGCAGATCCACCGAAGCCAAAGTAGCGAAGAAGGACCTTCGCAGGGTCATCAAGGCGAGTAAGCACCACTGCTGGAAGCGGCTGGGGATGATCTAAATGATGATTCTTGGGGACTGGGGTATAGGATTGTTCTCCGCAAATTGGGGCGCTTTCTCATAGCGCCACCCTTGAAGCGGGGACAATCCGTTCCATTGTGGATGCCCTTTTTCCGCACCCAGCCGCTGGAGCCTAACCGCGCGACCGGCGGGGCACTCGAGGCTCCTCCCTTCACAATGGAGGAGTTCACGAGGGCCTCGCGGCGTCTGCAATCGGAAGGCACCGGAGCCCGACGGGCTCCCAGCAAGGGACCCGTAGGGCCGGCCGGGTCGTACAGGCCACATATACAGGGTCTTCCATTTTTAAATTCCGAAAATAAATCAAAATAAAACACACTTAGAATTCGAATTTCGATTGAACTTTTATTTCAAAATGAAGTTTGGTTTATGCCATTATATGTGAAACACAACATCATTTAAATGGCCACCTAGGGCTTCCTCGCAGACCTTGATCCGAAACAGGTAATTTTCGATGACTTTTCGGCACATATGGGGCGGTATTTCGGCCATAACTTGACGAATGTTGTCTTTCAAGTACTCAAGAGTTTGCGGAGAGTCGGCATAGACACGGTCTTTAGCGTAACCCCACAAAAAAAAATCTAGCGGGTTTAAATCGCCATCCATATACGGAAATTTTGGGTGTTCACATAGCCACCAAGCTCAAAATGTGCTTCATCGCTGAAGAAAATTTTATGCGAAAATTCAGCATTTTGCTGTTGTTGTTCGTTCACCCAATCGACGTATGCCCGACGCATTCCATGGTCACCACGCTCTAATTTTTGCACCAACTGGACTTTATATGGATGCAGGTGCAAATCCAAATTCAAAATTCGCCACAATGATGTTTTTGATAAGCCCAATTGCTGAGCACGCCGTGGAATCGAAACATTCGGGTCATCCTCCACACTGGCACATTACGATGATGCACAGGTCTCACAATATCCGCTACGGACCCAGTTTGTTCGAATTTACGCACTACATTAGCAATTGTGTGCTCTGTAGGCCGTCCATGACGACCAAAATCTGATCGTAATGCTCGATATACGCGTGCCGGAGAATCACCATTTTTGTAGTATAATTTAACAAAATTAACATGTTGTGCGATGCCAAAACGATCCATATTGTAAAATGGCACACATTCAACTAATGATATGACGCTTTGGTTGACAGATATGTCAAACGGTTGTCAGCGCAGGGTTGTATACATTCGGAAGCCCGAAATGGAAAACCCTGTATATGCTCGACACAGTCGGCAAACTCCTGGAGAAGCTCCTAAAGACTCGCCTCCATGCGGCTGTTGTGGCCGCTGGAGACCTTCCCAAGAGGCAGTATGGCTTGGAGAGCGGGAACCATTATTCCCGCCCGGTGTACCTACTGGTCACTCTGGATGTGCGCAACGCCTTTAACTCGGTGAGGTGGGGGGACGCGCTTTATGCGTTAGAACGCGCGGGTTCCCCAGTATCCCTTGCGGATGTTGAGGGATTACCTGAAGGTACGGCCTTCAGGACCGCACCCGCACCTACGAGACGGAGAATGACCCGGAAACAAGGGTCCTGTCGACGGGGGCAGCCCAGGTCTCCATACTGGGTCCCGACACATGGAACTATACATATGATGGGATCCTGCGTATGGAGATGCCGGAAGGGTCTTTCCTGGTTGAGTATGCCGACGACATCGCGGCGGTTATTACCGCTAGAGATGTCGCGACGGCTCAAAAACCGCTCAACCAGGTGATACGCTGGATTGGTCCCTATCTGCGCGACCACGGATTGGAGTTGGCGCTTCCTAAGACCGAGATCGTCCTTCTGATGAAGAAGCGCTTCCCCCTCCTGAGGGAAATGCGGGTGGAAAACATGTCGGACCACACGAAGCCCGCGATCAAGTCCCCGGGGGTAAGCCTTGATTGTAAACTAACCTTCTGGGACGAGATCCGGAGCAGGGCGGACAAGGCGGTTGCGGTAAGCAGGGTCATGGCCAACATTGATGGACCCAAACCCTGCAAACGGCGTCTGTTGCTCCGCATCGCTGAGGCCGTCATTGTCTACGGGGCAGAAGTCTGGACCGACACGATGCGGTGGACACCTGGCTTAACCGTCGGCATAGGGAGGTCGATTACTACCTTGCCCAGATGCTAACGGGGTACGGGCATGCACTACACATTCTTTGAATGTGCTCGTTGGAGGGCGGAGAGAGACGAGGTGGAGAAGGTGGCTGACAGCATAACCCCTGAAAATATAGTCGTGGTTATGCTGCGAGGGAGGGATTTATGGCGAAGGGGCGCCATTTTCGTGAAAGGGATCCTTCGCCAGAAAGAACATGGTTTTAGCCAATAGCACCAGCTAAGCTGGGGGGGGGGTCCGGCTCACGTAACAGCATTTGCCCGCTTCCATAAAAAAAAAAACAAACAAAAAAATATATATAATTAGAAACACCAGACAGTCCCAAGTAACATTTTCGTTAGACTAGAATGAGGGCCGGATCCAACTTTCCTAAAGCTGATCAGGATCGGCTCAAGCAATAATGTTAATTAATTAAATAAACCAGGGCATTGTTATTAATATATATTAGGACTTATTGTAGAATCCGCCGACGGAAATTGGAATGCCGATTTCATACATTTGGATTTTGAAATCCGCGTTCAACGTATAGAATCCGCATTCGCATTCCCGCCGACAGATTCCGCTCCATTATTTTTATATTCTTATTGCTTGTTATTATTATTAGCATGTAAATTATATTATTTTTACAATATCTTAATAAATATTATAACAATATTAATTTAGCAATAATTAATACACTGTTTTTCCAGAATTTTACATTTACTGAAGAAATTATAAACTTATTGTATTTATGTCAGCTTAGAGAAAGTAACTATTCGATAATTGCATTAACTCACCATAGAAATGTATTTTATAATCCCTAAAGTGAAAATTAAAATTTGGTAATTTATTATTTATTATGCCATAAATGTATGGGTAGTTTTTCGAATGCAAATTAGGCAATAACATCAGAGACAGATAAGTTTTTAAATTGGGAATTTCTTAAAAAAGTAACGTAGGGTTTCGACATCCGAGCTACAAAGATTGAAATAGGGCACTGACTTCAAAACTTCAAGAATTAGGGAAACCTATCTGTACACGATCAGGTGAAAAAGCGTCGCGGCGTTAAAATGTACAAAATACCAATTGTAAGAATCAAATCCAAACCTCAACAGTCTAGAATATCAGCCGCCATAAATACATAAAAGAATGTACGCAAACGAAATAAATAAAATAATAAAAAAAGGGACTTATGATGCGTACAATACGCGGAAAAATGCGACCAAATGCGTTTCTTTTATTGATGGAAAAACCTAGACTTACGGCGCAATGAAAAAGAATAATTGCTTCTCAAACGCAAGGACTTAATTAGTTCGAGCTTGAACGTAGTCTTGAAAATATCGGACCGTAGATACGAAAGTACTGCTGGTGACTATTTGATAACTTTATCAGATATCACGGGAGGCTATAATCTCTCGCATGCGATTTAAAATACATCTACATGAATGAAGAATTAAAGTGAAATAAACAGACGGTTCGAAGCATTATGTAGTCGTTCATACATTGATTATACAAGAAACAAATTACAAAATATGAAAAATTAAAACAGTTAATATTTCTATTACACACAAGATGTTAAAATTTAATTTAAAAAAATGCAACACGCATTGGTGGAAATTGTTAAACTTGAGAGAAACAATGAATCAAGCAGCAAGCTTAACATTTACAGCAAAAGCAGCAGCATCAAATTTAACAACAGCAGCAGAAAAATATAAAATTGGCAAGTATTACTTTAGTGTTCACCAATCAATGCATGACCTTTTTACGTATAGATATATAAAGATATGCATAAAACAAATAAATTAATCAACTAAAATGGAGAATAACGATAGAATATAATTGCTGGTTCAAAAACGAAAGTCTTTTGAAGCTCGAATTAAATAGTAGATAAAATTATTGAAAGAGCAAAAATTCGACTTTAAAGGTTTAAATGAAAAAATTAAGCAAACTTTACAATACATTCCAAAAACTTTTCAATTGCTTTGCATTTTGGACCTTGAAACTGATCATATCGGCGAATTTTTAAATATTCAAGAAACCTTTTACGATATTGTCGTAAAATTGCCAATGTCGTAGATCCCGGTAGTACGAGCTCTTCCAGAAGTTGAAATGCAAGTGAAAATAATGACAATTCGAAATAATGTACTAAATGCTAGGCGCCACGTAAAATTACCACAGTTTACCACAGTTTGACAAGAAATATGAAAACTGGCTTTCCTTTAAACATACATTTATTTCATTAATAGATTCGCAGACAGCTATGTATTTCGAACACCAATAAGCTACATTATCTGCTTTACAAGGAGAAGTCACTACAATAATAAAACTAGGATTTTAATTATGAATGATAATAATTATGCAAAGCATAGGATTTATTTAAACAGTCATACAAAGTAAAAATTTAATTTAATTTCGCGCCTTCTTTTTCTTTTAATGCATCTTCCAGTGTAAAAGCAAAACAGCTTATGGTCTCATGAAACGTTGACATTACAGTCTGCTAATGATGGTTAATATCGTGAAAGAAAAATTACGTAATAATACGCTAGAAAAATAGGAAGTACTCTTAAACGCGATCGTTTTCCCACAAAACCGTGGTACGCTTACCTAAAAGAGAAAGATCGGATACAACCATTCCCCCTCACGTGCAAAGAATTTAACCAACTACAAAAAGAATACATAACAACAATCAACGCGAGCTGTGGTCACTAATGTTTCCAATAATTGTGTAATTTGCAAGAACATACATACCCTTTATACAAATGCAAAAAATTTAAAACATTTTCTGTTTCCAAACGAATAAGTATTGTTAAAAATGCCAAACTTTGTTACAATTGCATACGAAACCATCGTACAATTTGTCAAAAAAAGCATAATTCAATGTTACATTTTTTATTCTTCGAAACAAAAGAGAGCTACTCAATTAAGAACGATTATCAGCTCAACGAATATTCTTAAATTTGAAAAATCGACGTCTCGTTTCGGAATAATTGCATGTAACTCTCTGTGTCATTCACAATTTATGGCCAGTGCCACAGTAAACGTTAAAGATAATGACAAAAAATTTTTAAAATGCCGAACGCTTTTAGTTCTAAAGCAAATTTTGTTACAGGAGTATTTGCGCGTCGATTAAATCTCCCAATACATACGTGCATGTTACCAGTTGGGTGCTTTGATTCAATAAACACTGTCTCGAAACATTCAATTCAGATCACATTCCAATACATAATAATTAAAAAAGTTTAACTTTCTTTATAATAAAGCTAAAATTGCGGACCCTGTTTCATCTGAGAATTTCAAAATAAAATATTCGACTTTCAGCTCCTGAATTTCACCATTCGAAACCAGTCAACATGTTAATCACATCCAGCCTTACATTGTCCCTTTTCTCGAAAGAGCAAATGGAAAAAATACGATCTGTACTTACAAAAAAACGCGTTTAAGCTGGGTCGTCACTGGCGGAATCGGCACGAAAAACCATGGTTTGGTATAATGCGCAATGACTAAATTCAAGTCTCTGGTTGAGAAATTATTGACAATCGAAGACTAAGAAGAAATATAATGCGAAAATCACTTTAAGCAAACTTTCAATAAAATATAGGCATATATGTATATCCTTAACGTAAATTCAAGAAAGATAATTTATTGAAAAAAGAATACATAAAAATAATAAATGAGTATCTTGAATTAGGACATTTATCTAGAATTCGTGTAACAACAATTATTATTTGCCTCACCATGCTGAAAATAAACAGTCCAGCACAACTACAAGCGTGAGGGTTGTGTTTAATGCTTCAACGAAATTAGCAACCGAGGTATTAAATGATCTCATGGTAGTTTCAACTATTCAAAATAAGATATACTCAGCTTGTCCATTTTCGTTCACATAAATATGTAATGGCCTGATATAGAAAAAATGTACCGTCAGGTACTTACTATAGATAGATGACAGAATTTTTCAACCTATCCTTTAGCGTCATAATGACAATTAAACTCAGTAACTTTTGACGTATTGTCAACTCCATTCCTGACAATTCGCACAATTCAGCAACTCACCTACGATGAAAGCAAAGACTTCTCAGTCGCATCAAAGGTCTTAAAATGCTATGTTGGTTGTTGTATGTTGGTGACTTATCGACTGGTGCTAAAACAATTAAAAAAGCTTGTAAACTTCGAAATTAAATAATTGCAGTATTAAATCGTGCCGGATACAGTATCAGCTAATGAGATAAAGAATATGGGTAAATAATCTAATTTAAAAACATTAGGGCTCTCATTGAAAGTGTAGAAACATAAAATTTATTATTCCGTAAATCCGATTGAACTAATATTAAAAATTAAAAAATGGAACGTGTTAGGCGAGATTGCAAAAATCTCTGATCCATAAGGATTGCTCGATGCCATAATTTTACCTTCGAAACAAATCATACAGGATTGCATTAAGGCACGCTAAAATTTTTCATCAATTTTCCTTAAGTTCCTAATCTTTACGAATCTTAAGCCTAACTAAAATTACCTTAATGCATTTTTGAGAGTTGCATTATAAGACAACGCAAAAAGTAAAGTGTAACCCAGTGGGAAAAAAAAAACAATTTAAAATAAATTGCGTAATCACTTTTATGAAGTTTCCTTAAGATTTGTATAATCCGGACCGTACCTTTACGACTTAACAAAAGATTCAGAAAGTGATCAAAAGAGCGTATAGGGCCATTATAGTTGCTTGTATCTCACTTATACAATCGTATAAAACCTTAAGCTGCCTTAAGGTGTCGTAAGGCGATTATATTTAGTTAGGGTATCAAAATGTTCTCGGTTAGTTTTGATGCACGTCAATAATCTGCTTCTAACTCCATGTTTAAAGTGTATTGTAACCAGCCCCTTGCGCATTTTTGTTACTGCAATCATAATTCTGCTAATTAATTCCTCTTTGATGTTAACAGAACTTGAGTAAGCTTTATCCATCATCGTTCCGATTCATCTGACAATAGACCTATTTTGATGCAATTCTTATAAAATTCCCCAGACGGCGATTACTTGCTTTTTGAAGTTACATTTCCGGTTACTTTTCACCTGTGGAAAATCCGCAAAAATACTACTTTTTGGGGCACACGTCGATTAGGGAATCTCTTTTGGTATTCTCGGATAGCCTCTCTTTCGTTTCCGTCTACTATACCGTAAATGTACATTATAAAATAGCCTATTTTTAAAAAATTAATTCGATCAGTTTTTATTTATTTCATCTTAAGAACACCCGTAGTAATCACTTGGGTTTTTAACTATAATTCATGCATTTTCTGACTTAGTATCTTTTGTACCAAAATTTTCATCAGGTATTAATAACAGAGGGTGAGGATACAATGAAGTAGCTACCTAAGCTAATTGCGGCAAAAACGTAGATTCCATTAACCTTTTTATGACTTTTCAGAGTATCAAATCAAAAAAATTACCTGCGCATGCTAAACGAACATTTTGTTCATTTACAGGACAATGAAATAATAACATACCAGTCAACGTTTTCTAAAGAACAGATTATTCAACCTTTTTTCTACCTGGATATGTTGTACCTTTGGTAATAAAATATGCAATTCGATGCGACGATTAGACATGAATTTCGGAGAAAATATGTGGAAAAGCTGATATTTAAAAACATTTTTTTTCAATTTTGACAGTAAGTCTACCTGCAGTGGCAGATGGCAGGTCAACATTTTTGATATTTTTAGGATAGTATATTTGCGAATCAATTGGATGTCGCTGAGTTCGGTAGATAAAAATAAAATAATGATGTACAGACCATGCAAAATTCGAACTTATGAATATCCTTTGACATAACAGTTGAGATGGCCCCCTACCATATCATAGAATTTACTTATATAATGAACTTATTATTATAGAATTTTACTAAACCACAATTAGGATTTACTTCAAACACATGTTAAATGTTGAAAAAATATCATGTTTAGACACCAAATAATTGCACAAAATATATTTTATAAAACAGTGGGTTTCTTTTGAGGTAATTAAATTAAATTAAGTGTAAGAGTAAAATGTAGAATGTAGTAATAGTAATATATATAATATGAAGGAATTTGATTGCTTATTAATACTAATCTTACAATTCAATTACAAAACTTCCCCGAGCGGTCGATAAAATAAATATTCTGTGTAATTAAATTTTAAACGTTTACATAATTCAATATCCCATTAACAGTTTATTTATTTAACTTCGCCATTTCATGAAATTTGATATTCTCAGAAGCAAAGTTTAAAATTAGTCGCTCTTCTATCGGTTATAATTGTTTAAAATTAGCCGCTCTTCCATCGGTTATAATTATTTTGAAAATAAAAAACCGATATATCGGCTCAAGGTATTTCTCGTAAAACAGCAAAGCTGATATAATGGGTGCTTTTTAGCTGCATAAGAACTTTCGACTGTTGTTGTCCATAGTTTGACAGTTGAGAATGTAATACTGTGTTAACATTTCTGTTCAGTAAGATTTGACAATTCATCATGAATCGTTTAACGCCAGAACAACACTTCCAAATTGTGGAAATTTACTATAAAACAAATCTGTTCGCGAAGTTCATAGAGCACTTCGTCCATTTTGCAGTCAACATAATCGGCCTAGTGAGCAAGCAATTCGTGCAGTTATTGATCGTTTTCGCACTAATTTTACTCTTCTTGATTCAAAACCATCAAGAAGACATTAACGAATCACCATTATATCCATTAAAATTGACTGTTTGGTGCGGTTTGCACACTGGCGGCATCATCGGTCCTTATTTCTTTCGAAATGAGGAAGTAACTGCCGTTACGGTGAATGGCGAGCGCTATCGAGCCATGCTGACTGATTTTTTGTTTCCAAAAATTAATCAGCTAAACATTGACGACATTTGGTTCCAACTAGACGGCGCAACTTACCATACAGCGCGCTTAACCATCAATTTATTGCTAAATCAATTTGGTGACATCTTCATTTCCAGAAGTGGTCCTGTTAACTGGCCCCCTCGTTCGTGCGACTTAACGCCTTTCGATTACTTTTTATGGGGCAATGTTAAGCCATTGGTTTATGCCGACAAAACAGCAACTCTTGCAGCATCGGAAGCGAATATTCAAGCCACCATTGATGCCATACGGCCAGATTTATTGGAAAAAGTAGTGAAAAATTGGAATGATCGAATGGACTATATAACTCGTAGCCGCGGTAAACATATGCCGGAAATCATATTTAAAAAATAAATGTCATGAAAGTATCTACTAAATTATAATAATAAAAAATTAATTCCAACGATATTTTTGTCTTGTATTATTATTTAAAGTTCTCAAGCTCTCAAAAAAACACCCCTCAAGGTACATATTTCTCACAAAGTGGCAAAGCTAAGGTAGTAACAAAATTAAGAGCTTACATGTTACTGTCCACTTATTAATTTTACGATCCATCTAATTCTGATGGGCTTTAATCAGATGTCGTATTAGATGAATTTTTGTACCTAGTATATAAGAAATTGTTTAATTTTTCATATATTGGAAACTTATATTCACGACTTAAGATTGACTATGAAAGATCGTTTTCAATTGTAAAGTCGGAAAGGAGAGGTGGAGGCATGACTATATCTATTAAAGATGAAAATAAATTTAAAATACTGAAAAAGTATACAAAGTATTTGTCGATCATACTAGAAATTAAAGGAATAAGAAATGATAACATATAAACTACGACGATGTACAAAGCATCAAATGAAGATGATAAAGAGTTTATTCTCCAACTAAACTAAACTAAACTCTAAACTAAAATCATTTCGATTTCCAAAAACTTCCTATACTGGGTCTGCCGTTTTGAAATACTAAATTTTGACAGTAGATTCGAATGGCCTCAAAATACTCTTGATACTAACATTCAGATTAAGGTGAGTGCAGAGTATAGCGTTGGAGGGCAGAGAGACGACACTGAGCAGGTTACTGGCAGCATAATCCCTGACAATTATGCTGCAGGGGAAAGACTTGTGGCGAAGAATTACCCTCTTGAAGGGTATTCCTCGCCAGAGGGAAGAGAATGCCAACAGGGAGCAATTTATTAATATCTATTGTTGTCTTATCCATAAAAATCGTTTTTTTATCCAATAAATTTCCCATGTTGAACGTCAAGATGATGGAAAACAGACGGATTCAATGGGTCACCCCTGTCCGTTGCCGTGAAAAGTGGGATCTTTATTAAGGGATCTTCATCCAAAAAAACTTTCTTAAGCTTCTTTCGATTCAAATCGAAGGATTTCAAAAATAAGTTCTAAAGTCATTAAATTAAATAGGGCCCTATTCTTGAATCCGCTTGGATCGATTCGAAAAGAAAAAAGCTATTAATAGTATTACATTACATAATAGAATCCCTAAATTTGCAATAAATTCATTTCAGTTACCTTTGACTTCAATTCATTTTGTGTTCAAAGTTATTAAAATAATTCAATAGAAAAATCCAATCGGATTATTTCTGTTTTTTTGGGGAGTTTTTGTAATGTTATGTAACTTAAATGATAAAATTCAGGAACTTTCTTAAGGAATTATTACCTGAAAAGCTTGTAAGCTCCTTAAAAAACGGACCCGAACGGATTCAAGAATAGGGTCCACACATTTTTTTTTCTCATGACATTCATTTAGATTCATAGGGTCTAAATTATTGTATCTAGAAGATCTTGGTAAATGTTTTATTATTATTTTTATTAAAACACATTAAGTATTTAATATCTTTATAATTTTAATCAAATTGCATTAATGATTAGAATTCGGCTAACTGTGGAAAACTTCCCTTTATGAGACTTATATCCTTATTTAATCCTTACACACAAATTTATTTTTAAACATACATTGAAATGAACAAGTTTTTCTTCTGAGTTATTTTGAATATAGAGGCACATAATATTATAATTAATCTGTATAAATCATAGCAGTATCATGTTTTATGAAATCAATTAAACTTCGAGAGGAATGAGGAACGAGTGACTCCCTTAATTTTTTGAATTTGATTAGTTGAAACTATATTAATATTGTTTAATTCTTTAAGAATATATATGGAAGTTATATCTTCACACAACAAACAATCGTTTGAAATACTTCCATTTGAGTTTCCTTTACTGAATAAAACATAACTTCCTTTATTATAGTTTTCTTTTAAAACTTCATTTATAAGATCGGTATTAAGCGCTTTCCTTTTACGAAGTAGCCCTGTGAAAGCCTTTCTCCTTTACATTTCGCATTGTAAGTAGTAGATGTGTTAGAATTTTCTTCAGTTTTGTTGTTCTCTTTAGATAACGAAACAAGTCTTTGGACGCGTTCATATCTTTCTTTCATTAAGCATAATTCTGTTTTCAAGCAGTGATACTATATGTTGCAAGTGATATGTTGGACGAACGATGACGACTTGATGTGGTGTTTGGTTCTTCGTGGATGGATGGATCGTAAAATTAAGAAATGAGCAGCCATATGTGAGCTTAACCCTTTTACTTCCTTAGAGCCGATATATCGGCTTTGCTGTTTTTTCAAGAAATACCTTGAGCCGATACATCGGCTTTGCTATTTTTGCGAGAAATACCTGAAACGATATATTACGAGAAAATAGCCCATTTATTAGTTCTACGACCCATCTAATACTAATAGAGTTTTATTAGACTTCGTATTGAACGCATTTCTATACCTAGTATATACAATTTTTTTTTAAATTCTTCCATATATTGAAAGCTTAGATTAACGGCTTAATATTGAATAAGAAATATCATTACAAATATTACATATTATTCTGACAAAATTTCGAAAAATCAAAACAACTGTACAATTAATGCGCAATCATAGGAAACGTGTTAAAAAACAATTAAAATATAGTATGCGTTAAAAAGTTTTCTATTCAAAAAAATGCCATCATATTTTAATGTAATTTTTCTTGTCTCTCTTGCAATAATATCGTGGATTATGTTGTGTCTAATTAACTCCGAACCCATTTACCAGAACTCTCATTTTATAAAAGTTCCTGATCAAAATAAAGGTATTGGATTACATATATGCACATATTTTGCATTCGAATGAAGTATACAACATTTTTCAGACATATTCAAACTGTTGATGAAACGTTATCTGTCAGTGATATTCAAAAAAGGACCCAATCTTACAATTTATCTTATATGTACTTTGCTAGGAGTATTTATACTAATAAATGTCATGTACCAAAGTGTGTAATTAGCTTTACAATAATTACAATAATAGTAATTTCAGAGCTAGAAAAGTAAAAACTATTGCAATGGTAGCTGCAAGAAGCGAAAGTTACTCTAATGTGCTGGTACAGATTTCTCGTCTAAAAGAAGAAAATGCAGTTTTATTAACATCATTGAAGCAACAAAAACTAGAAAAGAAAGTATTCGTCCAACATATCAATATTAATGCTGCTCTAATTCAGACCTTGAAAACAGAATTATGCTTAATGAAAGAAAGATATGAACGCGTCAAAAGAAGACTTGTTTCGTTATCTAAAGAGAACAACAATACTGAAGAAAGTTCTAACACATCTAGTTCTTACAATGCGAAATATAAAGAAGAAAGGCTTTCACAGGGGTACTTCGTAAAAGGAAAGCGCCATAACAAGTACTGCAACAATCCGATGACGCTTAATAGCGATCTTATAAATGGAATTTTAAAAGAAAGCTATAATAAAGGAAGTTATGTTCTATTCAGTAAAGGAGACTCAAATGGAAACATTTCAAACGATTGTTTGCTGTCTGAAGATATAACTTCCATATATATTCTTAAAGAATTAAACAATATTAATATAGTTTCAACTGATCAACTTCAAAAAATTAAGGGAGTCACTCGTTCTTCATTCCTCTCGAAGTTTAATTGATTTCGTAAAACACGATACTACTATGATTTATACAGATTAATTATAATATTATGTGCCTCTATATTCAAAATAACTCAGAAGAAAAACTTGTTCATTTCAATGTATGTTTAAAAATAAATTTGTGTGTAAGGATTAAATAAGGATATAAGTCTCATAAAGGGAAGTTTTCCACAGTTAACCGAATTCTAATCATTAATGCAATTTGATTAAAATTATAAAGATACTCAATACTTAATGTGTTTTAAGAAAAATGTCATGAGAAAAAAAAATGTATGGACCCTATTCTTGAATCCGTTCGGTCTTCGTTTTTTAAGGAGCTTACGAAAGTGCTTTTTAGGTAATAATTCCTTAATAAAGTTCCTTACTTTCATCATTTCAGTTACATATGACTTCAATCAAAGAAAAACTCCCCAAAACACAGAAATAATCCGATTGGATTTTTCTATTGAATTATTTTAATAACTTTAAACACGAAATGAATTGAAGTCGAAGGTAACTGAAATGAATTTATTGCAAATTTAGGGATTTTATTATGTAACTTAAATACAAAAGTAGCTTTTTTTCGAATCGATCCAAATGGATTCAAGAATAGGGCTACTGAAACTGGTAGAAGAATCGTTTACCTTGTAGTTACAAAAAAAAAAAAAAATTAATAATTTAATATCTAGGTTACATACTATCAAATACTTACTTTTAATTTGTACACCTACTCACTCTATCACTAAAAATACGTTAACTTTACATTTATATTTTCTCTTTTCTCGCCTCCCTATCTTGCATTTATACTACTACTACTACATTTAAATTTATAAAATGCAAATCAGGATTAAGCATTCAAATAATCATCTTTAATTTAAATCTTTCCCATTCTTCTAACATTTAGGTACAGACATTTCAAATTATTATTCGTAAATCAGTCTTAACTCGGCTTCCGTTTAAAAACTTCGACTAACAAATAAATTATTCAATCACCCATTGCCGGTGCATCATATTTCTCAGTGCAACAGTTTTTTAACATAGGCGTGCATGTGTCATAGGTCGCCTACGATGCCAGCAAACTTAAGTAAAACTTAAAACCCCGGAAACCTGTGAATCACCTCCACCAAAATTTTCATTATTTGGTTTGTAATACTTCATAGTTTAGTCTTTCTATTCTTCTCTTCTTCTTCTTTCTATTTTTGAGTTAACTTTCGATGCTATTTCGTTTATTTTCCTTTTGTATATCGCCAATTCGATTACATGTATCAACTGAAAAGTTCCCATTTATATCAGTGCTTTTCCTAGGTTTTCCTAGACTAGCTATATTCAAAACATCACTATCTTTAGTAATTTGTCGCTGATCAGGTGTTTTTGCATTTAGTGAGTCTTTTTTCAGCCTATTTAAAATACCAAAAATCGTATCTTTAATTTGAATAATCTTTTTCTGTTTTTCTTGCGCGCTAATTGTTTCATCGTCAAAATGCACATTTGATATTAAAAGTGTGATAAGATATTTAACATTAAGGTGCGATGCCAGTGGTTTTTTTATTTTTATTTTTACTTGCAAGTCTTCTAGCCGTAATTCGAACATATTATGTAATTTTCCGCTGGTGCCTTCTTCAGCTTTATCTCGACCTTTTTTAGCGCTTAGGGTGAGGTGTGTGTAATTATCGATTGAATTCTGTGTAACAATATGCTTTCTTTTTTCCCTAATTTTTGCCCGATAATGTCATCAACAAATGCTTCAACTGATTCATAGTTCTTATACTTTAAAACGACATTTTCTGAAGTTTTTTTTCCTTGGTAAATGTGTAATATAAACTCGCCCGGCTCTTGCGTGTAGCTTATTTCAGGTATCACATTATCATAAAAGTCAGCTTCTAGCCGATCCCGCATTATTTTTTTAACATCGTTCAAAAATATAGTACTATATACCAAGAAGGAGCAACTGCATTTAAAATGTTAGTACAAATGCTGAAAAATTTACCTGCCCTGCTCTATAGCTAGCTTGCTCAAGACTTTCCTTTGCCCACTCAAGTTTAACATTGTCATTTATTTTTACGGACAGTGATTTGAATTCTGCATTTTGTTATTATTTTATTCTCTTCAACTGGTTATCGGGTGTGTCGCGCTTCACTCGCTTAACATTACCTTAATTTACTTTATCAGGTACATCGCGCTTCACCCCCTTCTTTTCTTTTATGTCATAGTTTGGTAACGAAATTTCAGTTACTCCAACGCTCCAGCTATTAGAAAACTTGCATGGATTAGCAAGTGCATTTGTAAAAACTGACAAAGTATTTTCAGGATAAATTTGCACAGAATTGTTGCTAAACAGACATACGTAAAAGTCGTTGTTTACTATATCTACAGGCATCTTTATATATTAAAACCTAACCCAAGCAACGCCCCTTCAAAAATATTTTCTTTTATTGGTGAGGTTTGCGCTAATATATCTTTTTTAAAAATAAATCTTATCTGAGTAGAACTATCTCTCAAATTCTTATGTTTGACTGGTAAGTTTTCTTGAATGGGGATTTTAGTTTTCTTTTTCTCAAAAACTTGCGCTTTTGTACGTTTTTCATTGAAAAACTTTATTAACTCATTCCTATATTTATACCACTTTTCAGACAGATTTTTGTTTTTTAAGATCTTATCCATTGATTTATCAAACAATGACAGATTTACAGATTGCTCAATTTCACCCTTTAAGACATTATACGCCTCTGGTGAAAGAAGCAGCATTTTGTTAAGGCTATTAGATTTATGCATATTTCACAATTAACGAACCTATTACACCCGACAGCGCGCTTCCTAATAAAACTGGTAAAAATCCTCCCTGCTGTATTAGTATTTTGCGCTGTCTTGTATAAACTCATCGAGCACACTGTCTGTATATTCTATGTTTGTAAACGGAATATCTGATGGCAGCGCTTGGTGTTCCGTATTACACCATATAATTTTTTTAATTTCTGGCTGTATTATTAATATATCATTTAAAAGATTTTTAATAAATGTTGTCTTCCCATATACCGAAGGCCCTGCAACGATCATTGTGAATGGATGCCTGAATGCAATCATCTTTGTAGTAAAAACAAGACTTTTTATATAAAACGTTTTGGAAGGTATGGTATTTATATATTTGTTCAAAAATGAGCAGACGACAAATTATTAATGAGTTGCATAGACCAGCGCGTAAAAACTTTAAACACCGTCATGTAATGATCAAAGGTAAAGATGATTTATGGCAGGCAGATTTAGTTGATATGACCTCATATGCATCAGAAAGTCAAGACTTTCGTTTTTTAATCACTGTTATTGACACTTTTTCTAAATATGCATGGACCTTACCAATTAAAGACAAAAGCGGAAAAGAAGTTACTAAAACAATGCAGCTAATTTTCAGGCAGGAACGTATTCCGAGAAACTTGCAAACAGATAACGGAAAAGAGTTCTTTAACAAACCATTCCAGCGCTTAACGGAAAAGTATGATGTTAATCATTATTCAACTTATAGTGCATTAAAAGCATCAATTGTAGAAAGATTTAACAGGACGTTAAAAAATATTATGTGGAGGGAATTTAGTATGAATGGCAATTATCACTGGGTCAGTATGCTGGACAAGCTAACAGACAAATATAATAGGACAAAACATCGAACTATTAAAATGCGGCCAATAGACGTTGGTCCAGGTGATAAAGTTCGTTTATTGATAAGCGTGTATAAGAAACGCAAACTAAAATCAAAGCCAAAATACAGAAAAGGGGACTTTGTCCGTATAAGCAAGTACAAACGTATTTTTGAAAAAGGCTACACACCGAACTCGTCTACCGAAATCTTTAAGATTAAAGAAGTCAAGAAAACTTATCCAATAACATATATTCTTGGAGATTATCAAGGGAATATAATACAGGGTGCCTTTTATCAACTGGAACTATCTCCTGTCAAATATCCTCACTATTCTAAAAAAGCGTGGTGATAAAGTCTTTGTACAATGGCTTGGATTTTCACAAAAACACAACACCTGGATTAATATAAAAGACGTTTTATAAATAGCTTTTTATTGCAGTCGCAATGTTGATCTTGAAACGTGAATGCGATCGGCTAAAGTCATTTAAGACTTTAGCTCTGGATGACAAGAAATCATACAAGTTAGCAAAAAGCGGTTTCTTTTAACCAACCGGAGAGATATAGTAAAATGCTATTTTTGCTGTATTGAAATGAGTGCATTCACCTGTCCTGAAAACGTTGAGGCAGAACATCTTCTACGCTCCCCTAATTGCAGCTATGCACACGGCAAGGATGTATGTGGGTTATAAACCAGGTCACCGACTTACATCCACCACGTGCTCGCTAAGTACCCCAATTCCACTCAATAAACACGTGCTCTTGATAAGCCCTTTCACTCCCGTCTTATCAGCGATTCACGCCGCGCATTTTTAACCCGCATCTTCATTATCGAAAAAAGCAGATGGGCTTACCAAAAAACACAATCTCTGCGCACCAAAGTCAGTTTTTTCACCGTTCGCTTCTTTTCTACTTTTTTTTACCTCGCTTCTTATCCGCATCACCGTGCAGCGCGATCACCGATTTTTGCCTTGCAGCAGTGAAATTCACTTGCAAAATAACTCCTCGCACCCGCTAAACATATCCTATCACGATCACCACATCTCCTTACATGCTCTTTTTTTCTGTTTTTATCATCTCCGCGTGTTATAGCGTAACTCCTCGCATCCGCTTAACATAACCACTCCACCTTACTGACCCTTTCCAAAAACAGCTTTTAAGCACTATCTCTTTTAGAAACCGCTACAGCCATTTCGCCCTAACCTACCTTCCCCAACAACAACACTCAGCCTTTTTATTTTTAGCTCATGTGGTAATGACAAGGATGAGTCTATCTAGCGCGCTCTTTAACCGTTTCTTATCATCGGTGGGAACACGCGTTGCAGAAAAACACTTTTGTGGTGCCCACTTCCCACTTCCGCATATGCTGTCCCTACGTCGCATAATGCTTTTTTATATGAGAGGTGGTCACCTTACTACTTAGGATATACAATATATGTCAACGGAATACTCCCGATTGCGGACAATTTGCGTGCCATAGCTGATTTCCCAACTCCGAAAAGCGGTAAAGATCTTCATAGCTTTGTATGGCTTTGTTCTTACTTTAGAAAATTCATCATAAATTTTGCGATTCCGGTCAAGCCTTTGTATGACCTTTTACGGAAAGATGCAACTTTTAATTTCGGCCCCGAGGAGCTCTCTACTTTCAAATTGCTAAAACAAAAATTGTTCACTTGTCTTGTCCATTTATAGCCCCTTAAACGAAACAGAACTGCACTGCGATGTGTCGGATTCAGAGCCATATTGCTGCAAAAACAGAGAGATAATAAACTTCACCCTGTTTTTTATTTTTCAAAAAGAGCAACAGAGGTGGTGGCTATTACAGCTATGAGCTCGAGACACTATCCATCGTATACGCCTTAAGGCGGCTTCGAATCTATTTAGTTGGGCTAAAATTTAAAATTATTACGGATTGTCAATCTCTAACACTCACAATGAGTAAAAAGATGCTAAATCCGCGATTCAGATTTTAATAGTTAAGTAGGGTGCTTTTCATTTTGCTCTTGCTGCAGCTCAGCACCGAGACTCACATATAGGCAAAATTATGTCCATTTTGGAAAAAGAGGAAAGTCCAGCCTATACATTAATTAATGGTCTGGTGTATAGGAAGGACAATGGTAATGCTCTCTTTTATGTCCCTGAAATAATGATCGAGCGTGTCATCTGAACGCATCACGAAAATCTTTGTCACGCCGGTGCCAATAAATGTTTTGAGTATTTAAAAAAAACTTAGTGGTTCCCTGGAATGAAACCCAAAATAAAAAGCTTTATTGACACCTGCTTAAAATGCGCCCATTTTCAACCACCTTCTGGCAAAACCGAGAGTATTGATCATTTCGGACAATTACCTAGGGGAAAAATAAGAAGAAATACATCTTCCTAGCTGTGGACGGATTCACTAAATTCACCAAGCTGTATGCCATGAATAGTACGAAAAGAGACGAAGCAATTAAGTGTTTGAAATGTTATTTCAATACCTACAGTCGTCCTAGCAAAATAATTTGTGACCGCGGAAGTTGCTTTACTTCTGAAGAGTTTGCTAAAGTTCTTTCAGAGAATAATATCGCTCACGTGAAAGTAGAAACTCAGAGAGAGAGCGTAAATCGTGTATTAACACCGATGCTGGGTAAGAGATGCGAAGAAGATTCGGCAGGTAACTGGCACCATGGGTTAATCAAAGTCGAATTCGCGATCAACAATACCACTAATCGCAGTACAGGTTTCTCACCAGGTATGCTCTTGTTTGTGGTAAGTCAAAAGGGTGAAGTATGTGACAAATTAATGGAATATATTCAAACAATCAATCAAAGTGATAATCGGGATTTGACGGTCATAAGAGAAAAAGCTTCTGAGACGATCCAAAAATCCCAAAATTATAATAAACAATATTACGATAAGAATCATAAAAATCCAAGAAAATATTCCGTGGGTGGCTTGGTAATGATCAAAAATATAGTCACAACACCAGGAATAAATAAAAAGCTCGTACCAAAATTCCGAGGTTCGTATGAAGTTTCCAGGATATTATCTAACGACGGGTATTTGATTAGAGATGTAGAAGGACTACAATTAACGCGCCTTACCAAGCAACACAAAGCCATATATAATGTGTGTTTGCGAGGCCTGAATGCGGTTGCATAATTCGCTCTGATATATTAATGTGATCTCTCTATAAAAGTTAAAAAATTCGTTGGATTTATAAATCGCACTTAAGTGAAATATGTTACGGTTAAAATCATTACTATAGTACATCTAAATATTATAGCATTCGCTTTAATACACTTAATTGTATATATGTACGTGCAAGATGATTGAATATTATATATAGCGTTCACCTTTTTCCATTTTCATTGGCTATATTATATATTATGTAAAATGTTCGAAAACGAATGCGTAATAGAAGGAAAATGTTAACAATGTTCAAACAGGATTAAAATAACCTTTGTTTTCGGTTAACATTGCCCTAATTGGAAAATGCATTCCATTATGTAAACTATAGGTAACATTTGGGGTAAAACTATTGTTTGTTAAGCTTAATTGTAAATTATATGTAAAGGGCAATCGACAAATGCGAATGGTATTTATTAATCGGGTCGATTAAATGTCAGGATGGCCGAGTTGTAGGCATCACAGTAAACTCGCTGTTCTGAGTGCCCTTAACGGTTCACCGTTTGTCGATCGCCTCTTCAAGATCGTTCGCTGTACTAGAGTCAGTCGTTAATAAAGAGCCAAATCAGTTCGACGTGCAGGGCGTTGTATTTCTATTAGGTCCAGCTATTAGGTACAGTTCAATAGTATGTTTTAACCCCGACTCTCTGAATTCTTTTGGCAACTTTCCTGTTTACACTTTAGTTTTTTTTAAAATTTTATCCGTTATTTCAAAATTTTTATTGCACAATCCTGTTTTTGTTATTTCATCTTAACTTGAAGGTTTGCAATGCAGTACTACATGTGTACTATCGTGTTTCGGAGCTTATGTTGCATGTTTCCGTTGAACATGATTGGTTACAGTAAATCCCACAATTTTTAAAATAAATTTTGCAATACAAGGTCATAATTTGTTTGTCATTCAATTCATATGTTTTTCAGGGAGAATTGGTTCAAAAATTTTTTCAAATTGATTGCTTGGGAATACATCCTTAAAGAATCTGTTTGTAATATGATGACTTTTTACCAGAGTTACGAGTTCGATAAAGTTCATTCTTATTCACAAGTTGTTGTTTCTACTTCAGCGTCACAAACAAAAATTAATTTAAATTTTGACAGGGTTTTTATTAGGTCTTTGTCTAGGCGTTTGAGTTCAAGATTACTAAATTTACTTGATTTTTCCATTCATTCCGTACTAGATGCAGGATACCTGAAAACAATTTCTTTTGTAAATGATTTATTTTGTGCGGTGAATCCAGCTAAAGAGACTTTCTTAAGGAGGTCAATTCACCTCCACAAAGGTACTCGACATTTATTAAAAAGCTCATTGTTATTGTAATATAGTAAGTCTCTAACTAATACTTCGCACAAATTATATAGCTGCGAAAATCTAATATAGATTTTTAAAAGTTAGTGTACACATTTTGATCTTCATCGATTTCCACATTCCCGTCGTATGTGTATGCTGACACAATACAAGTAACAGTCATTAAAGCCTCCTTAAATCACCCTTCAAATCGAACTATCCGTTGATTTAATAGATTCCCACAAGTAGAATTATACGAGAGATCTGTAGTTAAATCAAAGGCTATTAAAAAGGAGCCATCATTAAAGAATTTTTTTGAAATCAGCGTACCTGACCAATATAAAAAAATATGAACAAATTCAAACTAAACGTTATAATCCGACCGAATCGTAAAATTTTTTCTTCGAAACGTTTGCTAAAAATTTTGTTGTTGTTGAAAATAAATCATACAGTGGTATTCTTAACTGCAACTATTCAATTAGGGACAAACATTTAAGTAATATAAGACGGCATTTACAAAAGAAACATAATTTGGTATTTTCTGAAATTAAAAAGGCGTCTCAAGTAGAAGAAATTAATGAAGTATCAGATCCAGAATGCAAAAAAAGAAAAATTGAAATAAAAATAAGTGAACGCGAAATAAAGAATATATGTATTAAACTGGTGAGCAAATATGGATTGCCTTTTAATATTTTGAATATTGCTCCTTTACAACAGTTAATTGATCCAAAATTTGAAGCGCTGAATATGACACAAATAAATGAAAATAATGTGACTCAATACATTTCAAAGGAAGCAGAAGCTATAAGAAAACACATTTCAAATCTTTGTAAAAAGAGATTGTTTGAAAATTAATAGCGCCACTAGACACCATCGCAGGGTGTTAGGAATAAATGTTCAATTGATTGTGGAGGGAGAAATCATTGTCAAGTCCCTTGCGATGAAAGAGCTAAACGATAGACATACTGCGAACAATTTAAACAAAATTATACTGGATACACTACAAAAGTAAGTATATTGTTATAATTTCAGGTTCTACTCCATGTCATCCTGATTTAAATACCAGGCAACAAACTCCAAATGTGTTCACAATGCCTCTTTTCCATAATTTAATAAATTTTCAAGATAAGCTCTGTAGTTGTAGTTATTATCAGTTGGAGCAATCGGGTAACCATTTAAGTAAATAGTGCATTGACGAAAAAGTGAAGAGTTCATCACGCACCATGGCAGCTGCTACAATAGCTGCTATCTTGTCCGGTATAAAGTTCTCCTTTTCCATTTTTAATTTTAATCAGTTTCAAGCATAAATATATACATACTTGACAAATCCCGATATGTATCTCCATGCTCCAACGAAACAAATTCCAAAACTGATGAGTTATCTAACGAAGCTATGGGTTTGTATGCTACCTTTTCAGTTCTTAAAATTTTACTTTGAACAGCCGGTCTCGATAAAAAATCTAATTCGGATTTCATACAATAAGAGGTGGTATACCATTTATGTATGAAAATCAATTTCATTCATATGTCCAGCATGGCTTCGCCTACATTCCTGCATCCGAACATCAATGACCTCAATTTCAGCTTGAATATTGTTTTTAAGTTGTTGAATTGTTTCTGGATGATTAGCATATACCTTACTTTTCAAATAACCCCACAAAAAATAATCAAGTGGTGTTAAATCCGGGCGTCTTGATGGCCAAGCAACTTCAGAATATCTTAAAATTGCTTAAATCGGCAAATTTTGTTGACAATAAATAAAGTGTTGCACAACTTGTGTGGTTGTTGAAACCAAAGGTCGTTGACATCCAATTCATTCAATTTGGGCCACAAAAAACCAGTTAACATGTTACGATAACGTGTTCCAAACAATGACTATATGAACTGGATGATCATATTGTTACGGTCTACGACCTTCCACTGAACCGGTTTCATCAAAACGATCAATAATTTTGCCAATTACACGCTTAGTACGACGTCCATGTCGACCAAAACTGTCACGTAATTTACGAAATGTTGTTTTATTGAACGACGATTTTCATAATACATTTGGACAATCAAAATACGCTGTTATGTTGTTATCGACTTCATGATTATAAATAGACTCTTAGATACCTTGAATAGGTTTACTAGTCCCGTTTTCTAAAATAGCTTTTCCAGTTTTAATAGCCTGTTGCTTTAAAACCTTGACCCCTGAACAGTAAGTTGAATGTGTTGCTAAAAACTTTAGTAATCCGCTTAAAAACTAACAATTCCTCGACCACGTTGATAGCTTAGAGTTAACCCGTAGAGTTCACCTATGCCATTTAAATTACCTTCACTTTGTATTAAATAAAAACGTGTGTAATAAGAATTCATATTGCTTTTTTTGCTTTACTTTAACGGTGCGTAAGTGGCGTGTAACTTCTTGCTATAACAACTGCGCATGCTATTTATAACTTTTATTATCTTTTAGAATGAATCATAATGTATGTAGGGATATATATAACTCGTTTTGAAATCAAAAATCAAAAATAAATCACCTTGTACATCAGTTATTTTAATTGAAATACTTACTACTAATAATTGCGGTTTTCCCTATAGGACAATATTCTACATGGTTAAAATGTATTGCCGTTTCATTTTTGTTTATAGGTATTATACGCAGAAATCTTATTGATTTATCTCCTATAACTCTTGCCTTGATTAAATCAGTGTAAATGTATATAATATCACGCTCGTAATAGTGATCACTAGGTTTAACATCACGAGGTAATCTTTTACTCAATTTATCAACTGTATCATTGAATTGATTCTATTTCTTAATTGTAGATATGTGCTATGTTTGTAGGCTAGCAGTGCCGAATAACTCCTTTAGTTTTCTTTCAGTTTTCTGATAAAAAATGCAAGCTCGTATTGTTTAAGATGCAGTTGTGAGGGTCTTAATATATGTAGACTGTTTAGAAGCCTTCTTCGTTTTTGTTTTATTTTCCTCATTTTCCATTTGTTGTATGAAACTAGCAGTTTCATCAACACTCATGTCTACAGGTATAGTATACTGTGTTATACCATCGTCAGCAGTTACTATTCTGTAATCTTTATTTTCAATATCGGGTTCGGATGAAAGCCCATAGTTGCATGCCATATTCCCAGATTGGTTTGATAAGAGCACGGAAGATTAGCACTTTATATTCCAATCTCATTTTGGAATGTTTGCCTATTAGCCATAACAATTGTTTTGTTTTTAAGTTACATTGGTTTCTCTTAGTTTCAATATGCTTCTTCCAAGTCAGTCTTCTATCGAGATGTAGACCTAGATACTTAACTTCATTTTTCTGCGGGATATGTTCTTCAAAAAGCTTTATTGGGGGGCATGTTTCTTTTCTAAGAGTAAACGTCACATGGGTGCTTTTTGATCCGTTTACTTTGATTCTCCATGTGGATAACCAATCTTGGATTTGATGTAGGTGACGATCAAGGTTTTTTGATGCAATTTCTGGGTCCGTATGGACGCTTAGGATGGCGGTATCATCAGCAAAGGTGGAGATAAGAAGGCTGTCATTTGTTGGAAGATCGGACGTGTAGAGAAGGTATAGGAATGGGCCAAGGACACTTCCCTGAGGCACCCCTGAGAGTATCCCATGAGGGCGAGTAGTGGTGCTTTTGTGTCTCACAACAAACTTCCTGTTTAATAAGTAGCTTTGAAAAAGTTGATGTGTGTTGACAGGCAGCATAGCTTTGATCTTGTGGAGTAATCCCTCATGCCAGACTCTATCGAACGCTTGGGCCACATCCAGGAATACCCCAGAACAGTATTTTTTTTTCCTCAAAGGTTTTTTTACACATGCGACAATTCGATGCACTTGCTCTATCGTGCTATGTTTTTCTCTAAATCCAAATTGGTGCATCGGGATAATCTGGCTCTCTAGTAGTACTGGTTGCAACTTTTTTAGTAGCAATTTTTCAAAAAGTTTAGAGAAGATTGAGAGCAGGCTGATTGGCCGATAAGAAGATGCAAGTGTAATATCTTTACCCGGTTTAGGTATCATAATGATTTCAGATAATTTCCAATCCGGAAAATGTCCCGTACAGAGTATCCCCTCATATAGGTGCTTCAAGTACTTAACAGCTATATGTGGCAATTCTTTTATCATCTTTACGGTGATTTTATCGGGGCCTGGAGCTTTCTTGTTGTTGAGATCTCTGATGAGTTTGTAGATTGTTTTGAGGCTCAATAGCGATATTACTCTCGATGCAATATTGATAGGAGGAAGTCTACTATTTCCCATTGGTGCGTTTGGCGTGAAGACATTGATTAAGTGTTCAGCAAAAACTGCAGCTTTTTCCGAGTCACTTCGTGCCCATTCTCCGTTGCCTTGCCGAATAGGCGGTTCCATTACTATGGGATGCTTTAGTTTTTTGGCTGCCTTCCAAAGAGAATAGTCTGTAGAATCTGTAGGGGTAAGATTACTAATATAGTTCTGGATTCCCTTGGATCTGCTTTCCTCTAGCGCTCTGTGGAGTTTCCTAGTGCAGGCAGCTAGCTGGCTTTTTAGCCGTGGAGATCTGGATTCCTGCCATTCTCTTCTTATCCGTCTCTTTTTCTTTATGAGATCGTCAATCTCAGCTGAGCAAACTCTTTTCGGTTTTGTTATACTTCTGTAGATAGGAGTAGAAATCTTGGCTGCTTCAGTTAGAAGTTGGGTAAAGCTTTGCGTCGCTGACTCGACGTCATGCTTGGTTTTTAAAGGAAATTTGGGTTGAATATGAGCGCTGATGTATTTTCGGTAGGTAAGCCAGTTTGTACTTTTGTTGGACAAACTAAGAGGAATTGCAACGTGTTTTGGTTTAAAATCTAATGAGATTATGCTGGAAGAATGATCTGATGACAATTCGAATGATGTTTCAGCCTTCAGATGATATCGTTTTAGGTTTTTCGTAATTCCGAAATCAATTAGATGGGGTATTTTGCGGCTGTCTGTGAGCCAGTATGTTGGTTGACCGGTGGATACAATATCGAGATTTGCTTTTAGGATAGCCGACCGAAGACTTCTTCCTTTAGGTGTAATGAGCCTCGAGCCTCAGTGGGTATGCTTCGCGTTGTAGTCACCTGCAGCAATAAATTTTGTACCAAGTGTTGCAAAGAATTCTGAAAATTCCTTTTCTGAGATTGTGAAGCGCAGGGGGCAGTAGACGGCGCTGGCCACTAGTTTTCCTCCTAATTCATCAATGCATATTGATGTGGATTGTAGATACTTCTCACAGTATTTATTGTACTCATGATGTTTTATTCTTTCCTTTATCAGAATGCCAGTGCCACCACATGCTTTACCATCAGGGTGTTTAGTATCATAAAATCTATATCCCTTTATGTTGAAGTTATTGGCTTGGGTAAGGTGAGTCTCGAAGATAAGCATGACGTCTATTTCATTTTTCTCCAGGAAATATATTAGTTCAAGTTTATGTTGGCTAAGACCGTTTGCGTTCCAGTGACAAAGTTTCAGATAGTTCATTGTTTAGAGAGAAACATTTGCAGTAACATATTCTGGTTTTTGATTAATTCTTGCATCATGTTTTGCATAGAAGTCATAAATTGGTTCATATTTTGGATGAGTGATTGTAAGGTTTGGTTTAGATCGCCTGAAGGTACTTCTGTTGCTTGGGCATGTGCAGTGCCTTTTAAAACGTTTGCGTATGAGGTTTTGGGTTGGGTGGTTTGGTCGATAATTGCTGCAGGAATATTCTTTCGAGCAGTTGACTCTGTTTGTGTCTCTCTTTTCTTATGTTGCATTTCATAGACGGGGCACCCCCGATAATTTGCAGTGTGAGGGCCTCCACAATTGCTGCATTTCTTGACGCTGCCATCATTTTTTGGTTTCTTGCATTCAGTGGTTTTGTGGAGGTCACCACATATAACGGAGACCGATGGCAGCCTGCAGTAAGTTTTGGTATGGCCGAACTCCTGACAGTTTAGGCATTGTGGTGGACCAGATCGCTTTCTTGGCTCTTCAACATAGATTCTATGATTGAGTAGATATTTCATATTATATATCGGATGCACTTCGTTCTTTTTTAATATCCTGGTATCTGGTTCTAGTTCCACTCTATATAACGGTTGGGGTTCTTTAAAACGGTTTATAATGTTAAAAACATTTTTGGCTACGAATCCCTCGATGAATAGGGCATATTTTATATCTTCCACAGGGTAATTCTTTTCAATGCCTTTCAAGACAACTGTAAGCCCTTGACTAGATTTCAGCTGGTAGGTGTAGAAATTTTTGCTGAGCGTTTCCAAGAATCTAATTAATTTGCGATAATTTGCTTCATCACAGGTTTGTATTTTAGTTTCCTCAATAAACGCTTTGCGTACGTTAGTGACGTAGAAATTGATTTTGCCAATTTCTGTAGATAGTTGGTTGATCAGTGTTATGCTATTTCTTTCACGGAGAAACACAGAAGGAGGCTTAGCGCTAAGCCCTGGAGGATGCTCGTTATCACCTTGAATCACGTTGTCATCGTTTACAGTATTCAGTAAATGGAATTTATTCTGAGTTACTGTTATCTCTGTGGCAGAATTTATTTTGTTGTTGTTGCACTTTGAATGCTTGCCGATTTTGGGCTCCTATTACGTTTAGTCACTGTCACATATCTATCAATGCCTGTTTGAACGTAGCTGTTGCATATTTCCGAGCCAGATTTTGCTGATTTGGGCTTCAAGAGTTCAGAATCGCTGACTGTGCTGCATTGTTTTGCCTCCATTTCGGCATTTGCGACGGCGTCGAGGAGACTGCGCTGATATTGTTTTCATTGTGTGTAAAACACTTGAGGCATTCAACTCGTCTGCTGCAGATTGATGATTCGGGGAGGAAGATGGCTTGGGGGGGGGTTCTGACCAGCCCCATAAAGACATTTGGTGCTAATCACTGTGCGCCAATCACTTGTACACCAATCACTACTATACGGGAGCTTTGCTCTCAAGATAGGTTTATGCACTTGGGTTAGGGGAAGAGTTTAACTTTTGTTGCTCTTTGCACCCAGATCCACTGCACATTTGCCACTTGCTTATTTGGTAACTTTGCACGAGCTTCACAAAAACACGTCCGATCGCGACGGCTGCCACGTCCATTTTTTTTAAATGGGATTTACTGTTTCGTTTTTATTAGAAACTTACGCCCTTTTCCGTTCGGCTTATGATTGCCTTTTTAAGGTATTGAATGTAATTTCACGAAGAGTTTTTGTATCATCATTGTCGGCATTTTGAATGATAGCCTTTCTTAATTTGATTTGGCTTTTTTAAACACATATAGCATATACTTATTGTCCTTTAATCGTTTCATTCGTGATGCCGTTTTTACTATTCAAAGAGTTTTGTGAGTAAAAATAAATTGCAAAGTCCTTTTTAAATATATCGGTTCGAAATCTTAACACGTCGTTAGTATCTTGTGTTGAATCAATTAGTAAATACCCATAAGGTACTTGAGTAATCTTTTCATATATTCTCAAAAGTTCGATGTTATTTTCTGGATAAATTTACCTGACTGAATGTGTAAACTGAGTTTTATCTGTAAGTGTTTTAAATACAACAAGATATTTACAATTGAGCGACATATCGCGGCAGAATTTTTTATTTTGAAATATAATTAATTTCAATTATGTATAACTAATCAACTATATATATAACTTTTATATAAATGAGAAGGAGACAAATTATTGAAGAGCTACAAAAACGAGCTCAAACAAATTTTGAAACGCCAACGTGTTATAATTAGAGGCATAGACGATTTATGGCAGGCAGACTTGGTTGATATGAGAGCTTACTCTTCAGAAAATCAGAAATTCCGTTTTAATTGATACCTTTACAAAATATGCTTGGTGGATTTTTTTACACGAATTTAAGAGATGTAATTAAATCCTACTTTTGTTTTTATTTCTGCGTAATTAAATTAACTTGTCAGGGAAGCAGATTAAAGCTTTTATGAACCTACTTTGCATTTTTGCATTTTCCAAGATGCAATTAAATTGGAACGGCTTATATCATCAATTAGCTTAAACTAGGCAATAAACATGTTCAACAGCAACAATGGCCTTAAGCCCGACTGCTGATAATTTTCCGCTGCGACAATTGTATGCAAACAATTGCTGCTTCTTCATGCACAACCAGGTATGCATTCCACGCAACCCATAAATGGATGTTTGCTTACATTATCTAAAGGTGTGCAATGACTTTACACTTCACGTCAGATAAACAAGTTATTAAGCTTTCATCAATGTTGTTAACCCCATTAATTGAGCCCCTGCTTCTTCAACTATGGCGAGTGTACAACTGGGTGTGCTTTCTACGCAACCCCTTAATGAATGTTGGTTTACATTCTCTAAAGGTCGACCATAAACTTGACGTCATATATACAAATTATTGAGCTTCACTCCCCAGCCCCATTTTGAGCTTCCATCAATGTTTACAGTTCATGTTGATCAGATGCATAACTTGCTCGCACTACGCAGCCTAAAAAGGTGACACTTGTACACACAAATTAAAGCAACAACCAGAAGCCTTGATAGCTGCCATACAAGCCTCTTAAGCTGCCCGTTTCAAATCTTCGAGTAATGCAACTTGCTTTTAATTCGCATTACAAATCTCCATCAATGCGTCAAAAGCTTTCATTACACCCGGCTTGCGATGCCAATAAATCGAAACAGGTATGAAGTACTTGTCAATTAAACAGGTGGTAAGCTCCGACCCTAGTCCCAGATAATGAACGTAGGTCCTCCAGGTATGCAATGCGGATGCGCAAACAGGTGCGCACCCGCCCATATAATTGAAAAGGTGTTAAGTACCTGTCAATTCAGTGTTAAGTGTCACAATTAATTTGCACAATAGCTGTCAATCAATTTAATTAATAACCCATTAATTAGCTAATGACCAATATAATTAGCATAACAACCTAATTAGTTTGCATAATTGCAATTAATTGCACTGAATTAAACATTTTGGGCTACGTTCATAAATTTAAGCATATTACAAATGTAAAAGAAATTATTTTATTTTATTTTATTTCGCTTAATACAAGCTACAATATAAAATAAAAATTAACACTAAAATAAAACTATAAACTAAAATAAAAATAGAAGGAAGGGGGAGAAGGGTGTAGGGTGGAGAATAAAGAAAATAGAGGACAAGGCAGATTAGGGGAGACTATTTAGGTGGTGCCTGAGAGATTTTTTACTAAGGTGAAAGTCGAAGGAAGGGAATGAGTTGGCTCTACGAAGCATTCTAGTGAGGGGCTCAGAAAGACCGTAGTTGGTGCGATGGTAGGGAGGGCGAAAGAGAGGGGCCGAGCGATGCTAAAAGCATCAAAATATTTGTATATTTGTAATAATAAATATAATAATTGTCAGAAAAATTAATTACGTTTTGTTAAACGAAGTTTTCCTATAATGATTAACCACAATAATACAAATACAATGGATTTACACGATTTCCTATGGAAGCGGACGGTACGATTTTTGTTCTCTCTCTTTCGCTCTCAAGCAGTAACAGCTCGTGAAATGACGTAAAATTAACGTTCTATAATATCAGCAATGTGTCAGCGGACTTAATTGCCCTTACAGATAATTCTTTGGAGAACTATCAAATGAGCAATAATTTGTTTTATATAGAACAATTTATGATCATTTTCTGAGACAAAGCCTGGTTTATTCATCTCTTGCACATTAGGGCATCCTGGCACGATACAAGAGTACATTTCTGAATTTATTTCTTTTAAATTATAAAAAATAAACAACACTATATAAATTTCAATATATCTTCTTTCGTCCTTCTCAGGCAGTAGGTTGCTAAATTGGTGGACGATTGAAACAGCAGAATGAGCGGTCCACTTTATATTTATGTATGTTTCTGTTAAAACACACAAAAGGTACAGCAATCAGATAATATGAAAATACATTAGAAGGCAGCTCTAATGACCACAGATTCGGTTCGTATTTGTTGCAATTAAAATCAGGCGAAAACTCGTGGTTGTAAACAAAAATTACAAACTTATTTAATGGCCCATGTTATTGATTCACTGAAAAGCGAAGCTAGCGAAATGGGCGATAAAAATGTACTAAGAAAAATAATTGCATTATTTTTTATCGGTAAAGCTGTAGAACAAATTATCAGAATGCACGGTTACTGCCGTATAGGGGCACCGAATCCATCGGTGTCGCTATACAAACGGAACTCTCACCCGAACCTGGCAGAGACGGCCGTGTATCCTCCTACACGGACGATGCAGTGCTCCGGGGAGGGGGTGCAGCTGGAGGTTGAGGTGAACGTCTGCCTGCGGGATTCGAGATCCAACACGCCTCTTTGCTGCATTCGTAACCCCGAGGAGCTGTAGGGGAGGGTTCTTCTGAAAGTCTACGGAACCCTCGGAGGCAGGTCACTGGTGATTTGTGGCCTGCACGAGGAGGGGAAAGGACGGCTGGAGGTTAAACTTTCCCCTATGGAGCACGGGGGTAGCGGGAGGCGTCTTGCTGGCGATTGCCTCAACTATGGTCCGAGAACGCGAGCCCGTGCCTGAATGTGGGAAATATTATACCCATTGGGAATTTAATTATAGACACCATAAGGAAATCGCTTGGGGGGGATGCTTTGAGGGAGGAGAAGGGAAGCGGCAGTCCGCCTGCCGATCCCTTCGCCAGAAAGTCGCGGGTGCTCCGGTCTCCGGTGCTTCAGACGCCCGTGGCTAGAGCACACTTCCGCGACAGCTCCGTGGACCTCTCGGGGTCCATTGGGGAAGTTCTGCCTACATCAGCACCAGCCACTCCGGTGAGGAGGTTGGCGGCGGCGAAGGAGCGGACTGGCGGATCCGCGCGGTCGGCGACGGGGGAGAAAGAGGCGGTCGGTGGTGTGCCGAGGACGCCCGCCACCAGGGAGATTCGAGGGCCTCTCCCAGAATCAGCCGGGCTGCCGACCAGGCTGGCGGTGGTGGGGGAAGGCCTCGAGAGGGGCTTCCTCCAAATGACGGCGACAATCCAGGAGATGTTGGCTGCCTTGAGAAAACCCAAGAGGCTATGCGCGAAAATCCGTCGCGACTTACCCCCGCTGAGACCGTCGACGAGAGTTGTCGGCATCCAGATCGGGTCGGCGGCCCTAGCCATGCCACAGGCGGCCCCGGCAAGAAGTCGGTCCCCGAAGCCATCGCGGAAAAGGGGTACCACCAACCCACCACTCCGGACAGAGGAGAAGACTCAAAAAAGGAAGAAGGCGGAGCCGATTCCGGCTTGGACTGAGGTGGTTCAGAAGGACAAAAGGGCTAAGGCTAGCCCAGCCAAAGCTGATGGCAAGAGTGGGGAGGCGGAGGGGAAGAAAAAGAAGGAGAGAATATCCGTAACAGGCAGGGAAGCGAAGACTGCGACGCTGGCGCTGTCCCGGTCGGAAGTTCCTACGAGGAGGACCAGGCCGGAGCCGGTTCTTCTTAGGCCCGCGGAGGGGAAGACCTTTGCGAACATGCTTAGCAGACCCCAGAGCCTCCCTGGAGATCAGGGTGCTGGACAGCTACACAACTACGCTGGAGGTGCCGAAAGCCCTCAGGAGGGACCTCGGGTGCTAAAAAGGCCACCTCCGAGTTATGCTGACCCGTACAAAGGGCTACAAACGGCCGTGGCCAACGGATAGCCATAGCGGACAGAGTAAAAGTCAGGTGGGCCAGAGTAAAAGTCAGGTGGGTCAGCTGCAGGCTGCGCAGGCGAATGATTGTGCCCAGGTGTTATAAGTGCCTTGGATACGGGCACCAAAGCCAGGCCTGCAGGGACCCAGACCGCAGCAAACTTTGCTTCCGGTGCAGGAGGCGAGGCATCCCTTAAAAGGGTGTGTCGCCAAGCCGGTATGCTTCCTCTGCCCGGAGGTGGAGGGGAGGGCCGGAGCTCGGTGGCATGTTGTGGGTTCGGGGGAGTATGGTGTCTTCCGCGATACCCTGAACCAGGCAAAACGTAAGTAATGGCATCTGTGCTTCAGGGCAACTTGAACAGGAGCAGGGCGGCCCATGACCTGTTGGCTCAGATCCGTCTCGAGAAAAACGCTGATATGGTTCTAATCAGCGAACAGTATCGAGACGGTGACGAGCCAACATGGTATCGGGATGACCTTGGCACGGCGGCAATCTGGGTCCCGGATCTGCGACGCTTTAGCGTCACGGACCATGCCGCGGACGCCGGCTTCGTTTGGGTGAGAAGCAATGACGTTACTTATGTCAGTTGCTACTTCACTCCAAATGAGCTAATAGCCGACTTCCAGACCAAAATATAATAGATGGTCTAGAGGACGCGGTCCGCGGCATGGATGGGGAGCTGGTGGTGGCTGGAGACTTCAACGCGAAGGCCTTGGAGTGGGGTGAACCCAGGCCGGATTCGCGCGGAGAATGCGTCCTGGACATTGCATCCAGGCTCAGACTGGTCGTGTTAAACACCGGCTCCGGAGACAATTATTAACGTCTCCCGGAGAGTCTGGCTGCACGGGTGCAGGACTGGCAGGTGGTCGAGGACTATACAGCCAACGACCATCAATATATCACGTTCCGCGTGCGTGATATGGGGCCAGATGGAATACCGAAAGGTTGTCTCTAACCATCACACGCAGCCAGCGACTCGTGGAAGGGATTCCGGAGGAACTGCCTCCTCCGAAGAGGGCCTGACGAGTGGTAGACTCGACAATGAGTCTCATTCGTCGGGTTTGTCAAGAAGACGTGCCGAGGAAGAGGTCCGGCAGGGAGGGGCGACGTTCTGCCTACTGGTGGACGGATGAGATCGCGGAACTGAGGCGGAAGTGGCTCCGTCTCAGGCGGTTGGCTCAACGAGTAGACCGACGCGATCCCGATGCAGCCCGCAGATCCGCCGATGCCAAAGTGGCGAAGAAGGACCTTCACAGGGTCATCAACGCCAGTAAGCACCGTTGCTGGAAGCGGCTGGGGGATGATCTAAATGATGATCCTTAGGAACTGGGGTATAGGATTGTTCTCCGCAAATTGGGGGCGCTTTTTCAAAGCGCGTTCCTCTGTGGATGCCTTTTTCCCCACCCAGCCGCTGAAACCTAACCGCGCGACCAGCGGGGAACTCGAGACACCTCCTTTCACAATGGAGGAGCTCACGAGAGCCTCGCGGAGTATGCAAAATCAGAAGGCAACAATGTCTGCCTGAAAGCGAGAATCTTTCCCTACCGGTGGAAGGCAGCTAAACTTGTGCTGATCAGCAAGGGCAAGGGACCTGTAGGGTCTCCCGGGTCGTACAGGCCACTGTGTATACTCGGCACAGCCGGCAAACTCCTGGAGAAGCTCCTAAAGCCCTCTAAATACCTCCTCCTGAGGAAGATGCGGATGGGAGACATGTAGGTCCAGATGAAGCCCGCGATCAAGTACCTGGGGGTGAGCCTCGAATGTAGCCTCACCTTCTGGGACGAGAGCCGGAGCAGGGCGAACAAGACGGCTGCGGTAACGACAGCCCTAAACAGGGTCATGGCCAACATTGGTGGACCCACACCCTGCAAACGGCGTCTGTTGCTCCGCACCGTTGAGACCATCATGCTCTATGGGGCAGAAGTCTGAGCCGGCGCGATGCGGTGGGAGAAATACCGCAAGCGCTTGCTCTCGCTGCAGCGACATGCGGTCCTCCGCATCGCAAACTCCTACCGCACGGTCTCGGAACCGGCGGTTTTGGTGGTCACAGGGATTATTCCGATTGACCTCTTGGCCAGAGAGCGACAGTCTGTCCACCAGGAGAAGCCTGTTTTGGGGCGAAAGACCCAGCGAATCGTGCGGGCCAGGACCTTGGCGTCCTAGCAGAAAAGGTGGAACTAGGAGTCACGGGCCGGTGGACAGCCCGGATTATTCCCCGGCTGGACACCTGGCTTAATCGTCGGCATGGGGAGGTCGATTACTACCTCACCCAGATGCTGACGGTGCACGGGCACTTTCGGGCCTTCCTTTATCGCATAGGGCTGTGTATACTGCAACTCCCCGTCGGACTCCGCTCTCCACCCATTTAATGTGCTCTTGGGGGACGAAAAGAGACGAAGTGAAGAGGATGACTGGCAGCATAACCCTTGGCAATATAGTCGCAGTTATAATGCGGGGGTGGGATTTATGGTGAATTGTCGCCCTTTTGGGAAAGGGATTCTTCGTCAGAAAGAACAGGACGCTAACAGAGACCGCCTATTGGCATAAGGATGCCCTGGCGGGGGGAATATAAGACTCCAACCCGAAGAAATGTTTTACAGACCGAGGTGGAGCTCCTGGGGGAAAGGAGCAGGGTTTTAGCCGGTAAACCCAGCTAAACTGGGGAGTCCTGCACACGGTGCGTAACAACATTACCCCGCTTCCATAAAAAAAAAAATCAGAATCAAAATGTTTGACTTTAGTGCTATAAAAGGAAAATACAGATTGGCATGTATCTCGCAAGTTTCATAAGAAGGCTTTCCACGAGAAGCCAAGATATGCATTCATATTCGTCCATAAACTTTGACCCATATAATTTACGATCTATATTGATAGAAGCAGTTCCAAAAATATAAACATCGTCAATTCTAATGATAAAAAATAGCAAAACCTTATAACGGTCATTTAGTAAAGATTGCCTTAGATATGTTAAAAAAGCAAGACATTTTAGATTAAGTTGAATTAATTTTAAGATTAGAAGTGGAAAAAATTCAACGAATACTGTTGTCAATCGAACCGACCGATCTGATCAAAGGAGAGTGTAATATCCACCAGTCTTTGTATCCAAAATTAATATGCTTAATTTCGGCGGAAAAATAATGTAAATGTTCAGAAAATCGCACAATTGTTTTCAGCTCATATAATGTATAGGGTAATGATAGCTAAAATAAAGCCTTTCAAGCATAATCGTACCATAATGTGACTCTGAGTCACATTTAAGCTTTGAAATTAAATATTTTGATTATTTTATATCGAATTTTCGAAAACTAACACTAAAATATAAATCAATTAAACTATACACAGAAATAATATCATTTTAATTATTCCCATGGTTCTCATAAGTGTCGGAGAGTCACATCGTGGTATGTTTCCTTATAAAAACACATGGTATAATTAGGGTGAAGAATGGCATAGAAAGGTAGCCGTAAAGTTTTGGAAGAAGCAACACTTACTTTAACACGACAAAATGATGTTTGCCCAGAAGCTATTGTCCATAGCATACGATAATTTTGATCGATTTGTATTTATTTATTTAATTCGCTTAATACAAGCTACGTAACAAAAACAATTAAAGCTAGAATTAAATTAAACTTATAAGCTAGAGAAACAGCAATAAGGGAAGGCAGGATTAGATTAAGTTAAGCTAAGGAAAGGGAAAGGAGCCTAGAACAACAATTCAAGAGGAACTGTGATGGAATTCGTTCCTAAGGGACGATTTAGAGAGATGGAAGTCGAAGGAGGGAAGGGAGTTGGCCATTCGAAGCATACGGGTGAGAGGCTCGGCAAGTCCGTAGTTGGTGCGGTGGTAAGCAGGGCGAAAGAGAGGGGCCGACCTGACATAGCGGGGGTTGGTGTAGAAAGAAATCCGCTGAAGCAGAGAAGGACAATCAATCTCCCCAGAAAGCAGCTGATGGATGAATGTAATATCAGCGAGGTCGCGCCGCTTCCATAAGGGCTGCAAGTCAATAAGCATCAAGCGGTTTTCGTATGGAGGAGATACAGACGGTCAGACCAGGGAAGCTCACGTAAAGCAAACCGAAGGAACCTACGCTGAACAGCTTCAATCCTGTTGATGCTTGTAGATTGGTATGGAGACCAAACTTGGCAAGCGTACTCGAGGAGAGGCCTGACGAAGGAGACGTAGAGGGATTTGGCAGCATAGGGATCAAGGAACTCCTTAGACCAGCGCTTAACAAAGCCAAGTGCAGAGTTGGCTCTAGCAACCACACTGTCAATGTGATCACGAAAATTAAGTTCGCTATCACAAATGACACCAAGGTCGCGAAGAGAGGAAACATAGGGAATAGTTTCATCAGATAACTGGTAAACTCTGGGGGGAGAGGAAGGGCGTCTGCGGGAAAAAGTAATAGATTGGCATTTGGAGACATTAAGCGCAAGAGAGTTTTTGTGGCACCATATATTAAAGTTGTCAAGGTCGTCTTGAAGGAGTCGTGAGTCCGTGGGAGAAGATATCCGTTTAGTGATTTTCATGTCGTCGGCGTAGATAAAAAGATCCGAGTGCTTAATAATACACTCAACATCGTTAATAGCCAGAATGAAAAGCAACGGACCTAAATGGCTTCCCTGTGGAACACCAGAATTGGCCACGAAAGGGTTAGAGGATGAGGAGCAGAAGAGAACCTTGTACTGGCGTTGATAAAGATATGACTTCAACCAGGAGAGAAAAGGCTGATTGAAGCCAAGGTAGCTGAGTTTGAAGATAATTAGTAGTTTATGTGAGATTTTGTCGAACGCCTTGCTGAAGTCAGTAGCGATGACGTCGACCTCCTCACCGTTTTCCAAGGCACATAGTGTTTTAGAGACGAAGTCGGTAAGGTTAGTAGTAGTTGATCTGCCTTTAAGGAAACCGTGCTGTGAAGGGGAAAATAAGGATTTACAATGAAAGAATAAACAATCGTATACAATTTTTTCGAAGAGTTTGGGTATGCAGGAGAGCTTGGCTATAGGACGGTAGTTGGAGATATCACTCTTACAGCCCTTTTTATGAATGGGGATGATAAAGGAATCTTTCCACCTAGAAGGGAAGATATCTTGGGCAATAGAAAGTTGAAAGATGTGGGTAAGAAGTTCAATCAAGTATTGAGCGCACTTTTTCAGATGGCAGGGACTCCGTCAGGACCTGGGTTGTGATCATCAGCAAGAGTGTTGATGGAAGCAGCAACTACTGAAGAGTCAAAGTTGACAGATGCTAGGGTAGTCTGTGGGCAAGAGCGCATGAAGTGGAAGTAGGTAGCATCAGGCTCGGGAGAATGCTCACTGAAGGATTGACTGAAGTGTTTAGCGAAAAGATTAGCAATTACGCGAGGGTCGGAGGAAGATGTGTCGTCAAGTTTAAGTGTTGAAGGATAGCCGCTAGATTTTCTTTTGACGTTAATGAATTTGTAAAAGCGTTTAGGATCTGAGCGAAGAGTTGACTGCATATGTTCCAAATATTCGAGGTAAGAGGATTGGCTGCGTTCAGAGAACAGGGAAGCCACAGAGAGGTAATTGGACAGGTCGGGATCCGATCGAGTTAAGAGATAGGCCTGCCACAGTTTGTTTGGGACGATTGATCAAGTAGGTGATTTAATTTGCTAAAATCCCCTGCTCGGAAGTTGAGAGAGTAAGACGTTTCGGAGTGAATATGAAGAAGGGGGGATTCAAGAAAAAAGTGAGGAAAAGTGGGGGGTGATACTGGTCCAGTATGGAGAGGAAATGAGCACTCTCGATGACAACCGAGTTGACTGGATCGGAAGCAAAAATCAAATCTAACTGTACCCAGATTGTTGGTTACACCACTAATTTGGTAGAGACCAGAGTCGGAGACGCGATCAATGAAGAAAGTCTCTTTATCAGATAGGGTGTTGAAAGGGACATAATGGAGTTCGTCATCAGACCGGATCCATTGAAGGCGAGGGAGATTAAAGTCACCAAGAACGATGACTTCATCATTTGGACCAAGACTATTGAAGAGTGAATCAATCACATCGGTGGCAATTTTATACGTCTCAAGCGGCTGGGAGGGACGAATGTAGACATAGAGTATATACAAGAATTTAGAAGTTAGAGAAATTTTGATGCAGACGAAATTACAATTAGAGGTGTTAGAGGAAGTAAAAAGGCAAGCGCCGAAACGATTGCGAACAGCAAGGAGGACGCCGCGGCCAGTAGGGGCTAAGTCATTATCGCTGGTGTCAGCACGAAAAACAGTGAAGTCCGCAGAAAATAATTCATTGCTATTGACGCTAGCAATTAAGTTGGTTTCTGTGAGGGCAAAAATGTCGTAAGGGAAGAGGAAGGAATTATGGAAAACTGAGTGAGTTTTGGAGCGCAGGCCTCTAACGTTTTGGTAATATATGGAAAGACAGCTAGGGGGACGGACTGTGGCAGAAGAGGGTAGGGAACGGGAAGAGGAATGAGTGCTGGCAGCGTTAGGAACTAAAATAATTTGTGTGATCAGCGCGGGCTTTTTGAAGGTGGGAGACACGCCGAGAGCTAAGATAGGAAGCGAAGGAAGCTAAATCGGTTGATACTTTATCCGGAGTAATGCCGAATTCAGCATGGTATTTGAAAAAGAGCTCGCGAAGGGCAGTGAGGTCAGTAGGGAGGCCCTCCTGGTGAATCAAAACCAACACGTTAGTTTTAGTTTTGCCGTCAATACAGACGGAGTCTGGTTTGTCATGGAGGTAGGCAAGGAGAAGGCGAACGTTAGCGTGGATTCTATGGTCACGCAAACGTGATAACAGATAACGTCCTTCAGTTGATCCTGCGGATTTCATGGTGAGTTTAACAATAGGGGGGAGGAGAGGGTCAGTGAATGAAGGTCTGGTGTGGGGATTGGAAGGGAGGGGGTCCGGATTGGCGGGAGGTGGGGCCACGGAAGAAGAGGACGAACAGGGAGGAAGGGGGAGGGGGGCGGAATGACTGGTTGTGAAGGAACCAAAGTATGGGATTTGACAAAATTAGGGTATTTGAGAGGGGTGGAGAAGTTAAAGTTAGGGAAGAGGCTGGCCTTGTACTGCCAGTTGGGATCAGCGGCAGAAACATTGGCAAGATTGGGAGGGTTAGAACGACGTTTAGTCGGATTATTGGAACCTATAGATTTGTAGGAGGGTGATTTAGGGCTAGTAGTGGATTAGAAGAGACAGAGGGACCAGAGTTAGGCTTAGGTTTAGCATGAGGGCTAGGGTTGGTCTTAGCTTTGGTAATGTGATTAGAGTTAGACTTAAGTTTAGCATTAGGGCTAGGGTTAGTCTTAGCTTTAGAAATGTTACTATGACTAGAATTAGACTTAAAGCTAACAGACTTGGAGATCCATTTCGATATGCTAATATTACCATAGCTAACGGGCGGGAGAAGAGCCACTCGTATTTGCAGTGAAGAGTCACCTTAAATTTGGATGGCCCACCAACATGGGGCGGGCGGAGTTTCTCACAGACAATCGGTGAGATCGAGAAGTGTCTTGCAAAGAAGGTGCGGATCCAAGTAACATCTGCGAGGTGGGGGGCGCCAGCCACTAGGAGCACTGAGGAAGTCTCGGAGGCAGCGACGTTGACACGGTGGAGTTTCACCAGCCTAGAACTCCATTCCTTTTCGGTCCAGAGAGTGCCGAATTTAGACACTGGGGGGACCAAATCACAAGCAGAAGTTTGAACAGAAACGGAAGAAGTAGATGGAGGAGGGCGAGGCACGGACTTAGTGATGTCGACGGTGGCAGAGCTGGGATTCGGCGTAGCAGCAGTCTGAGTAGGCGGGGAAGTCGTGGCAGAAAGTGTGGGCACACGGTCCAGAGCAGGGAAGGGGCAGCTGATGGCGGAAACGCTTGTCGGTCCTACAGTGGACGATCGAGAGGGCGAACGAAGATCGGCGGAGATGGAGCCAAGGAGCGCAGCGTTGGCAGACACAGCCGCAGAGCAAGAGCCGAGGTCATTCCTAATTAGCTTCACCGAGCGGCGAACATCATCGACGGCAGGCAGAACAGCCGCGGGGAGATCGGCTACAGAGAACGCTTGTAGTTACCTCAAGCGAAAAAGATACTTTACATATACTACGGAGGAATGGTAAGAATAGTATTTCAAAATATTAGCGGAAACACAAACATAATAGTTAATTCGAAATGCCTCGCAAGCGGCTCAGCACTTACATCCTTTACTATCACCCACTCTTCAGATTTTATATTTTGTAAGATTTATAACAACAGACAAAATCAAACAATCATTATTCGATTTTATAACTCAATAATCAGTTAATCCAACAACTAACAGAAAAAAAAATTCAAAGCATACCAACGGGAAACACTGAATGGCAAGCATGGCAAAACTACTCAATTCTATATGACTTTCAAATAGTTTATTAATATTTCTAGAAGGTTCTTCGAAGTTCCTAGGATTTTTTATGAAGTATCCAGAAGGTTCTATCAAGGTTAAATTCCATTTCTATAAATTTTCTAAATTGTTATATGCGGTTTCTTGAAGGTTTTATAAAGTTTCTAGTATTTTCCATGAAGTTTCTAGAAGATGGGTATGTAGTTTCTAGATAAGAATTATTTTTTTATCAGCAGGAGCACGCCACACTTAAATAAAACGCAGTTCGTTTGTGCGAACTCTTGAGCAAATTTTATTCACATAGCAAAAATATAAGTTTTACTCATTGCTAAAGGAAGAAGGATAGTAATAAAGTAAAAAGAAATAGAAGGCGATCGCTCGCAGCACTAAACTAATTGATAAATGAGGAACTCATAATAAAAACATAAATATAACTTTTATTTATATAAAACCTAACAACGATATTGTAATATATGCAGATAAACAAATAAATTAAAATGGGAATTACTTCCCCTTGATGACGGTCAGAGAATGGCGGATTGGAATGGAGAATTGTGAATGGCTGCTTCTTTTGCGTGATGTACAAGTAGTACCGGACGTCTAGACGGAAGCGTTGAAGATAAGAAATGCAACGGGGAAGACTAGCCGAGCTCAATCCAAAATGATATTTCCTGGCGAGTCATTGTGATCCAGCCATTTTGTGGATGGTGTGCGGGTGTTCGGAAGATTTTAAACTTATCTAAATATTCCCATTTTCTTGAGAAACATCACCATCACTTTCAGTTTTTATTATTGGCAAGTTTTTATTATAGCCATGCACAGTGAGCTAATTATAGATTGGAGCATTTTCAGTTTTAGTTGCTCCATTTAAGATAGAGTAGGATCTTGATTTTAGTAAACTAAGTTCTGTTCTTGAAGAGCGTAGTGTTAATGTCGATTTAAGAATATATCTGCTGTTCACTTTCTTTAATGTTTTAATGTTTTTCTTCCTTCCCCAAATTGTATTAACAAATGTGAATTCGACAACACTGCCAAATTTCACATACCTTAATGTAGCCTATTTTCGGCAATGTCTTACCCTGAGCAGATGTCAAAAAATGAAAGATAACATATGCTGATACCTAACATAATACTTGGAGCGGAATGATGTATTTGCAACCGAAAGAATACCCATATAAGTATATAAAATTTTATAAAGTTTTCAGATGGTTTTTAGTAAGTTTTATGTAGTTTCTAGAAGGTTCAATGAATTTCTAGAAGTTTCTATGAAGTTTATAGATGGTTCTATAAGATTCCAGAAATTTTGCGATCATCCAGACCAAATTGCAAACCATGCAGTGACTTTTTGTGGATGCAATGGTTTTTCCATAGTTGCTTGTGGATTTTGACTGCCCCAAATACGACAATTTTGTTTGTTGACATATCTACCATGCGAAAAATTGGCTTCATCACTGAAGATAATTCAATGCGAAAAATCGTTATCTAAACGCTGTTGCTCGATGGAAATACATATCCAAATGCAAAATACAACAAAATGTGCCGTAAGAGAGGTCCAAATGCTGCACGCGCCATGTATTGAATAAATTTGGATCTTCTTCGACACTTTCACTAACATTTTGGGTTGATCAATAATGTATAGACCTTAACACATCTGCTACAGATCCAGTCCTCGTAATGGAAGAAGCATACCTTCTACAGAATCATCATTTTTGTAGAAAATTGTCACTGTTTTCAGGTTCGGCGATCGATAATGTAAAATGGCAATAAACGTGACAAACAAGCAGAAAGATAAAAATCAATTTCAATAAAGAGCATCTAAAAAATATGTAAATGAACACTATATACTTATTCAAAACGAATCAAAAACGGTTCATTTATGAGCATCATTCAAACTTTTGGGAGTTATAGGGTGATTTGTAAATTCCAATTTTTCATTCCGTAATTAATATGTCCAGCCATATTTACACCTGACAGAAATTTAGCTATAATAGATGGTCAGTCAGCAAGATCATAGTTGAAAACCAAGCGATGACTATGTGTATTCTAAGTTGAAATAAATAAAAAATAGCCAAATTCACTGTTGAATACGCCGATATAATTTGCGTTTATGGCGTAGTCGATGGAAACGAAAAAGAGGCTGTCCTAGAATTCCAAAGTAGACCGGGTACTTTAAAGAGGGATATTTTCGCGGACCTTCCAGAGGTTAAGAGATACCGGAAGTGTAATTTCAAATAGGAGAAATACCCGATCAGGAACATCACAAGCTTCTGCCGAGGTCGAGCAGTATATAATCAGCATCTCCAAGCAAAACTCTGGGATGAGCACCAGACGAGTTCCAAGACGATTAGAAGTGCCTTCATATATAATTTGGAAGGTTCTTCATCGAGAAGATTTACATCCATATCATTATATCCCAGTCCAAGGATTTCTGGAAAGAGATTCCTAGAAAATATTGGGTTTTACCCTTGGCTTCTGGAATGTGAGTACAGGCGCTTCAAGACCGAATTATGTAGACAGATGAATCGCAATTCTCAGCTACGTTGAGTAGATCAAAAGATACAAATAAAAGATGATGTGCATACCATGGAGCATTGGAATTTATGAACCAATCTGTAACTTCAAAACCTCTTGCCGTACAATTTTTTTTTTGTCTAGGTCAGGTCTTTCATTCCATTTATTTTGGCATACCCACTAAAAGACACCTTGCATATTGTGCGAAAAAATAAATATAAGGGGACCGATCAATCTCCTGTTTGAAACCTCCTCCAATTTGACAACCAACTGGCAGTGAGGGACGAGAGGATGTGAATCTGATTAGCGCTATGGCTGTCTGTTTTATTTTCATTGCAAACCTAGGACAAGTTATGGCAAGATCTGGAAATAAGGCCAATAGCCAGAATCAAGTGATCAGTGGTGTGCCGGTACGCGGTTTCACTACCTCGACGGAGCCCCGCTTGACGTGTTAAATTGAAGAATGATTGTTTTAGAAAGTAGTTATATATATAGCCCTTCTTTTTCTGATTACTTCACTTTAAGATGCTTTTTCGCCAGAAATTGTATTATTGTATTAAATGACAAGAATTGGTAATTATTAGAAAATAAATAGAGCGATGCTCTTTTTAATTAAACTCTCCTTTGGTGAGATCTGTCAAAATATCTAAGACGAAAAATTGAGTAGTCCATATATATATCAATATTGGTAATATAAGAAAAATAGCTCTATTTCCTATCTCAAGCTGCCGCCAATTTGACAACGAACTACCAAAGAAGGACAAAAGAAGATGTATGTGATCAGCGCTATGGTTTTCTATTATTTTCGCATTTAAACATAGGATAAACTACAAATAACTTACTTCTTATATATTCAGAGATAATATTCTAAATAATTTTAAGTTCTATTGTAGCTTGTATTAAGCGAAATAAAAATAAGAAGGCACTGTGTTCTTCTTTAATTTAATAATTTTTATTGATAAATTGATGTCATCTTCCAAGAAATAAACTTGGGAAACAACATTTCTACGCTTTGGAATATAATCCGAACGACCTAAAAATCTATACTATTTATTCATTATTTCATGCACCTTAGGGAATCTAAATAATAATAAATAATATTTTTTTTTATTATAATTGGCTCTCCTTTTCCTATCAATTCCTTACCCCCAGCCTTCCACCCGTCTGGCTACGTCCACTCCCCTTGCTGTCTATCCCTGTACTATCAAAATGTCAGAGGCTTGCGTACCAAAACTTCCTCAGTTTCTCAGAACTCTCTTGCTTTTATTTACAACATTTTTGCCAACTAACTTAACACCCAAAATTTATAGTAATGAATTATTTCCCAAGGATTTTTCTGTTTTTCCTGCTGATGTCTGCGACCACGACTTAATCCCCACTAACCGCGGCGTACTTCTCGCTTTGGTTCATTGTTTTGGTGATATTCTTCACACTTCCTCTAATTCCTCATGCTGTAATTTTGTCTGGGCGAAAATCACACTAGCCAGCAAATTCCTGTATATACTCTGTGTATACATTCGCTCCTCCCAACCACTTGAGTCCTTCAAAGTTGTCACCGATGTGGTCGATTCCATCTTTAATATCCTTGGGCCCAATGATGAAGTCATCGTTCTTGGCGACTTTAATCTCCCCCGTCTTGAATGGCTTCGATCTGATGGCGATCCCTACTACTTCCCTTTTAACGCCTTCTCTAATTAGGAGACTTTATTTGTCGACCGCCCCTCCGACTCTGGTCTCTGCCAAATTAGCGGCATAACTAATAATCTTGGCAGACACATTGACCTGGTTTTCTCCTCTGATCCTGTTAATTCGGTTGTCTCTCGTAGCACTCATCTTCTCTCTACCCTCGACCAGTATCATCCTCCACTCTTGCTTACCCTTTCTCTAGTACCCACACTTCTCCACTCTACTCTCCTTATCAACCTCGGAGAAACCATGCCTCTTCGCCCCCATGGTAAAACAAAGAATTTCAATCCTTTTGGAACAGGAGAAACAAACTATGGCAGGCTTATCTCCTCTCTCGCTCCGACCCCGACTTCTCCAGTTACCTCTCTCCGGCTTCCCTTTTCTCTGCACGCAGCGAATCTTCCTATCACGACTACCTGAATCGAATGCAGTCAACCCTTATCTCCGACCCTAAACGTTTTTACCAATTCATTAACATAAAAAGGAAATCCAGTGGCTACCTCTCCACTTTCAAGTTCAACGACACTTCTTCTGCAATAACTCTCTCTTTGCTCATCACTTTAGTCCTTCAATTAGCATACTTCTGAACCCGATGCTAACTATTTCTACTTCATGGACTGTCGTCCTCAGACCTCCCTTGTTTCTATCAATATTGACCCTGCAATGGTTGCTACCGCCATTCATACCCTTCCTGATGATCACAACCCAGGCCCTGACGGTATTCCGACCACCGTACTGAAAGAGTGCGCTCTACACTTGATTGGACCCTTGACCTCACTTTTTCAACAATCTATCACCCAGGGTTTTTTCCCAGTCAGGTGGAAAAACTCCTTTATCATCCCCATCCATAAAAAGGGTTGCAAAAGTGAGACCTCCAACTACCGTCCCATTGCCAAACTCTCCTGCATACCTAAACTCTTTGAAAGCATCGTTTACGACTGCTTGTTCTTTCACTGTAAATCGATTTTTTCTCTGTCCCAACATGGTTTCCTAAAGGGCAGACCGACTACCACCAACCTTACCGACTTCGTTTCTAAAACACTGTGTGCTCTGGAGAATGGTGACGAAGTTGACGTAATTGCTACTGACTTCAGCAAGGCGTTTGATAAAATCTCTCATAAATTAATTCTCTTCAAAATACACTCCCTTGGCTTCAATCAGCTCTTTATTTCCTAGATGAAGTTTTATCTTGAACAACGCCAGTACAGGGTCCTTTATGTTCCTCTTCCTCCAACTCTTTTGTGGCCAACTCGAGGGTCCCCCAGGGTAGCCACTTAGGGCCGTTGCTTTTCATTCTGGCCATCAATGATGTCGAATGTGTACAATAAAAACCCTCTTGAGCTTAATGTCTCCAAATACCAATCGATCACTTACTCCCGTAGATGCCCCTCTTCTTCCCCCAAAATTTATTGGCTATCTCATGAACCTATCCCTTAGTATCCTCTCTTCGTGATATAGGCGTCATTTGTGACAGCAAATTTATCTTTCGTGAACACATTGACTGCGTGATTCCTAGAGCTTGGCTTTGTGAAGCGTTGGTCCAAGGAGTTCCTTGTTCCCTACGTAGCCAAATCCGTCTTTGTTACCTTCGTCAGGCCTCTCCTTGAATATGCTTGTCTGCTTGCCATTTCAATCCAATCGAATCAATAGGATTGAGGCTGTCCAGCGTTGGTTCCTTCGCTTCGCTTTACGTGACCTTCCCTGGTCTGACCATCAAAACCTTCCCCCCTACGAAAACCACCTCTTGTTGATTAACTTGCAGCCCTGTGAAAGCGGCGGGACCTTGCTGATATTACCTTCATTCATCAGCTGCCTACCGGTGAGATAGACTGTCCTTCCCTACTCCAGCGAATCTTCATTTGCACCAATCCTCGTAACTTCCGTTCGGCACCTCTCTTTCGCCCTGCTTATCACCGTACCAACTATGGACTTTCTGAAACTCTCACCAGTATGCTTCGGAAAGCCTGTTTTGACTTCCACCTGTGAAAATCTTCTCTCAAGAATGCCCTTAATTCCTCCTAATGTTGCCTGTTCTTTTCTTTTGTCTCTTTTCTCTCGTGTTTTTTATTTGTTATATTATATTATTGAAGTAAACTTCTTGTTTTTTGTTAGTAGCTTGTATTAAGCAATAAATAAATAAATATTTAAATGCAATCAATAATGAAATGATATATGTATGCTTTCTAAATGTTTAGGATATCTAAGTAAATTAATAAATTACTTTTATATTTTAATAGGTAACCCTTCTTTAAAATAATTTTTTGTGGCGTCTTTGACCGAGAGCACCCGAGCACTTACAGAAATGGACTTTTATATTGTTCAAGGATGCCCTAATACGCAAGAGATGAAGAAACTGTGTTCAACTGTTGTTGAAACTGTGTTGCCGGGAAATTATCATAAATTGTTTTGTATTAAAGGATTTTTTGGTCATTTGGTAATTTTCCAGATAATTGCCAGAGAATATCTTTAACGACAATGCAGTGCTCTAAAATATCTTTGACATTATAGAACGTTAATTTGAGGTCATTTCACAAGCTGTCACTGCCTGAGAGCGAAAGAAAGGAAACAAAAATCACACCGTCTGCTCTTGTATATAGTAAATCGTGTACATGAGCGGTCCATTGCATATGTTGGCTGTGGTACTAACCTTTAGGCTTTTTATATGGAGTGAGCAGGCATATTCTATATGTCAGTGGTGCCCGCATATAAACATGCCCCTTATTGTCAAATGTGATATTTGACTCCATGTTTTATCGTGCAGAACGTGTAGTGATTCTATAATGGGGAAAGGGTTGTTTTCTGATTTTTCGGATGATGATGAAAATAAAACAGAGTTTAAAACTAATAAGGAATATGCGAAATCTTACAATAATGTGAAGCGAAAAGAGCTGCTTAAGAAATGTAAGCTATTCAAATTATGAGCTTCTAACAAATTAACAATTGTCGTTCTAGTTAATGACCAAGAAGAAAGTTCCTTTTCGTCTGATTTTGAAAGTGACTACTCCGAAGATGAACTTGTTCATAATCCTGAATTCGATCAAGAATTTTTAAAGGCTTTAGTTTCATTAAAAAGTAAAGATCCAAAAATCTATGACAAGAAAACTAAATTCTTTGCAGATGTTGAAGTACACAGGCCAGTTTCCGAAACAAGAAAAGATAAGAAATTTACATTAAAAGAATATGAAATAAAAGTTATAGAGCGAGGCGGGACTTTTGAAGATGAGGGTAAGTTATAAAGATAATGTTGCAATTTTAAGATGTCTGAAAAGTGTAATAGCTGTCGCTGCTTGAAGTTAGCCGCATTTTGACATTTACAATTTTAAAAACAAGAAGAAACAAAGAGGAACAATTACAAATTTAAAAGTCGTTAAATATCGGTTTGAGAAATTCAATACTTTTTTTTGAATATAATATATTTAGGCAGCGCTTACATGAATCCTTGGAGATATATGTTTATATAATAAAAATAAATGTATATAAATTTACACATAAAAATGCGCCCATACATACATATGTATGCATTAGTGCATGCATACATAATTTCACACACTAATGAGTATATAGTTTTTTATATATAGATGTGTGTCAAAATACATATCCTACCCAAATGCAAAAAAGTTGGTCTAGTGACAAATTTTAAGTCTTTTATAACTAAGCATATATTTTTCAAATAACTATTTATTAAATAAAATTTATTCTTCTTTTATAATCTCTGGAAGTCATCCTCTTAAATTATTTCAAAACAAATAAAATTCAGGTCGCAAATTTAGTAATAATTTTATTTTGCATTATTGAGTAGCCATGCAAAACAGTTGATCTAACCTGAATTGAGTGCAGAATAGCTGGTCTACTCTGAAATTTTTATGTAATGCTAGTTAAGTTTGTGTTTGCAAATTTAATGGAATTATTCTAGATACAGTTACACTCATTCCTTTAGTCGCTCATAGCCAGATTAGTCATTTAGTTTGTGATAATGCCACGTGGTAAACCAATTTCACCCGATCTTCAGGAAGTAATTATTAATTCTTTTAATAATGGAAATTCTTCGTATAAAATTGCTAAAAACTTAGGAGTACCCCGTTCGTCGATTCAAAATATAATTAATTTATACAAAAGAGGAGAAAACGTTGATTTGACGAAGAAAACATGAAGGCCGTGCATAGCTAGTTTAAGGGACAGGAGAAATTTAAAAGCAATAATCAAAGAAAACCGTCGTGCTAACTCTGCTGCTATAACCGTTAAGTGGAGAAAAACACTTAAAAGAGACATTTCAGTAGATACGTGCAGGAGAGAAATCAAAATATTAGGATACAATTTTTATAAAGTCAATTAAGACGAATTCATGAAAGAAGTTATAGAACAGCGTTTTCAAACAGGCAAAGGAAAAACCACATCTTACCGTAAAGCAAACGAAAAAATGTTTAGAGTGGGCCAAGTCACACAAAGATTGGACTCTCAGGCAATGGAAATCTGTTATATGGAGCGATGAATCGAAATTAATTTTTCGCATGTTTTGGAGATAATGGAAAAATAGTTATTCGCACTTCGGATGAGCAATTTAATAAAGACTGCTTGAAAAGAACTGTAAAGTTCCCGGCATCAATAATGCTATGGGGATGTATGTCTGGTCGAGGCGTAGGTCAACTATGCATCGTAAATGGTACAATAAACGCTGCAAAATATCAAAATATACTAGAAAAGGAACTCCTTCCTTCTATTAAAAAACTGGAGTCCGCTGAAGGAGAATATATTTTCCAACAGAACGGAGCTCCCTGCCACACAGCAAGGTCCACAATATCTTGGATCAGGGCTCATGACATTCCTTTATTGGAATGGCCGTCTAATAGTCCTGATCCAATAGAGTCTTTTTGGGGAAAAATGACGAAAAGACTAAAAAAATATCCGGCCAGAAACCTTGAAGAACTTCGTTCATTAATTACTACTGTTTGGGAATCCATAACACAAGAGGAATGTGAAAATTTAGTGGTAACTATGCCTCGAAGAATAAATGACGTGATAAAGAACAAAGGTGATGTAACCAAATGGTAATAGAGTGAATAAAAACAACTTAGACCAACTATTCTGCACTCAATTCAGGGTAGACCAACTATTTTGCATGGCTACTCAAAAATGCAAAATAAAATTATTACAAAATTTGCGATCTGAATTTTATATGTTTTGAAATAATTTAAGGACATGACTTCCAGAGATTATAAAACAAGAATAAATTTTATTTAATAAATAGTTATTTGAAAATTAAAGGCTTAGTTATAAAATAGGCTGTTAAAATTTGTCACTAGACCAACTATTTTGCATATGGGTAGTATATATATCTATATGTGTATACATCTTCAAAGATTTCTGAATGAGCCAGGAGCAGCCATTTTTTCGCTCTCTTTAAAGGGATATGGCGTTAGTAACCCTAATCCCTTAAATATAAGCAAGTATATATTTAAACTTTTTGCTTATTTATTTAGTAACTGAGAAAAACTGATTTGTTTTGCGAATGTCCTTACAGTTTCTGCCTTTACTATTTTATCCTATAAGAAACAAAATCAACAAAAATGGAAAAAGGAAACAATTTTCTGCTTTCTGGCTTTTTTTTTCTTCTTTGTCATTTTTTATTATTGTCTCCAACTTCGCTTTAATTTGAGAAGTGTGTTGTCAAACAGCGACAGAGATTCCAGTTGACCCGCCTCTCGTGGCATTTTACAATTGTTTTGCTTTAATTTTCAATTTTCTTTAAAATATTATAGATTCCGACCACCGTACGAATCAGCGGCCTCAGTCTCCATCATATGTGCAAGAGCAAGAGAAACTTAAAGAAGAGTTTCGTAAAGTTGAACATAGAAATGTTGATTCAGAAGAAGAATTTGGTGGAATGTTTAAAAAAAAGGAAAACTTTGATGCTAAGGTAATTTTTTCAAAGATATTAAAGAATGCCCCCTTTCCAAATTGTGTTCCTATAAATGGTTTAAGTTCGGAATAGGGGAAATGGGCCGATTCAAATAAAATTTTGCAGGAGCCTTCCGTTTGGTTTAAAACGCTATAATCATCAATTAAAAGCTATACAGTTTGTATACCTAACCAAGTTTTGAATTTTGCACAGCTTTACACTTGCTATAAATCTGCAGATATTCTGGTTTGCAGTTTAGGCCTAGTGAAGTTAGGCTATCGATGTTTATAATAAAAAAAGACGAAACAGACTCATTAGTTTATATTTTTTAAAAGCAATATAAACCTGCCGGTTACCACGAAGCCAACGTACTAGATTTATACATTTTCTACAGTATTCTACTTGCCAATATTTACATATGTATTTTACCAAATTTTACAGGGTGGCCCATTTAAAAATTGGAATTTCTTTTGGTTATAAAAAAACGACTCAATATTTTTCAATTGTTGAACATTTATTTGAAAGGTTGTTTTATGTAATTTATTTATGAAAAACAATTTCGGTCAAATGACACTAGTTCAGTACAAGGTCAACGTGCATGTAATATTTGCTCTTCCCATAAATTGCGACCAATGATAGCCCAAATCGACTTGGATCGACATAATTTGTAAGGTAATGTGTAATAAGGTCCAATACTGCACACATATTTCACGTGCTTCTTTTCACCCGGCATTCAAAGTCCAATGCACTCTGGTGAGTGCGGACCACTTAAAGTGTGAACTTGAAATGGAAACAAAGTGTTCCCCATGGAAATAAATGTTTAGTGGATCGCATTTTTAAAGTATAGTGTAAATTGACACTTGCGTTTATAGTTTTTATTTATCTTGCGATATCCTCAGATAATCACGAATAGCATGAAAAGTATTTTACTTTGATCCATAACACCAATATTTTTTGTTATTGTATAATGATAGAATTGCTTCAAAATGCATAAAAAACGAAAAACAAAATGGCTATTTTGGTTCATCATGTATTTCTTGCCACTCAAAATCTTTTACATATTGATCACTATCAATATCGCCATTTTCATGTCGTCTATCAAAATGTTTTGCCTTTGCCCGGAACAAAACTCTGAAATACAAATTCGTACAAATTCAGTATAACCGCTAGATTTGCGAAAATTTTAGATGAACAGAGAATGAATGGGAAAGTATGTGTTGAAGGTTAAGGATAGGTAATAATAGGAATAAATGCTTCAATTTAATTTATCATTAAACTGTTATTCTTTATTTAAAAGAATTGCACTAAGAGAAATCGTTCTTACTGCTCAAAGAGTCGTCTCTCAACTAAACTCTTATCCTGACTAAAACAATTTTTAAACCGTGAGATCCTAGACCCTTTCTTTAAAAGTTTAAACAAATCAACAGATGGTCTAAGAAAAATATTAAATAACAGACATATGGCACCTACGTATAGACAGTGATAAAACTATAAAATGAAAGGACTCCTTTCATGACCTAAGTGTTGTTGGTCATAAACTAGGATTAGAATCCTTTTTCCTTAAATCTCATAAAGCATGTAAAAACTTATCCGTTTAAAACCAGATGTTCATTTCAAACAGACATGCAAACATAAACATCATATTTTAGAAAACTAATAAAAATAAAATAAACATAAAATATTGAAAGATTCATTTTTGATGAATTCAATAGTATGTGAATAAATGGATTATTTTTTCTACTATAAGACCAAACATCGGACTTAGAGGAACAAATATCAATTTTACTGGTATGACGAACCATTGTGACTAGGTTGGCCAAATGCAGTGATTTAAACGTCTTTTGATCTACCGCCCTCACCCTCAATTCCGACCTAATGAAAGTGCAAGACATTTTTTCTTCAAATTTATTTTTATTCCCCTCTGCCAGCAATGCTCCCACCTCTTCAACCTGTCCAAATAATATTCTGCGTCTTTCCTTGCAAAATAGTTGTTTCCTTCAAGCGCAACTTTTAGGTTAGGGAACAAACAAAAAAGTTGCTTGGGTTAGATCTGATGATTAAAGGAGTTCAAACTGTAATTCGTATTGTCTTGTTGTCTAATGATGCGCAGTATTCTCCTGTAATATTTTTTCCTTTTTGAAGATAATCGATTAATAACTATGCCAAAAAACAGTCGCCATCACTTTCCCAAACGAAGGAACAACCTTTGCCTTTTTTGGACCCAATTCCCCCTTCACAGGCCGCTGTTTTTACTGTATTTCAAGTGAGTACCTTTAAAAGCATTCCCAAACACATTCCCCAACTTTTGTTTACCAGCGCTGGCATCATGTTGACGTCGGAAACTTTTCAGGCAACCCATGTATACTTTGCGAGCAATTGAAACATGAAATGAAAAAAAATCTGCGGCTCTAAGAAATTTTTGTTGAATTATCCTGTTTTATTAAATGTTAATAAATCATGTTTGGAATATATTTGTTTGATACTACTTTTACTGGAGTAGTATAATAGAATATTTAAAACAAGAATACTCGGAAGAGTTTAGTGTAAGACATTTCCTTTAACTAATGCTACAAAAAATGCATAAATTATTAAAAAGAAGAGCTTTACAGTGTCACAATTATTTTGAAGAATCAATTTAATGTGGATATTAAAAACAATATTGATTAAAGTTTACAACTTCCTTAATTATAACTGTATTCTTATTGCCTTTATACATTTTTTTAATTAAATTTCAGAATGAACCATTTCTTTGACAATGATTTCATTAACCTCTGCAAATCGGTAATTAAATTACATCCACAAAAGACCATTAATAAAAAAAATGATAAAAGTGCTCAATAACGGAATAAAGTGCTTTCAAGAAAAAGCTATCATCTCACTTAAGTTTTTCCACCCGCCTAGAAAGAACAAGGTCATGAATAACCCAGCTAAGCGAGGTGTTTTCTCATTGCAATTAATTTCACGGTCTTCAAGACCCCCATCTGGACCGATTATATCACTTTCGCCTAGGAGAGCAAAAAGCTAAACAAGTAAAAATGATCTATGAATGGCGGTGACCTGGTCTTTGAAATTCCTTCCAATTGCGGTAATTTCGCCATCATTTCGGACTTAAGGCACTCAACGAACATCGAGTCTATTCTAAACGGTCTACCCAGCGAAATGCCTTAGTGATTGAATCAATTTGTTATTTATTCGGGTCTTGACAGAACCTGCCATTATTCTTCCAATGGATGCTCCTCTTTAATTCCATTTGATTACATGAGTCATGGCAATTTTTCCGCCCTATGTGTGCAAAAATTTATTTTTTAGCATCGCCAATTGATTTTGCGCGTTTTCTGATTTTAATGGCTCAGTGGAGATTACTTTTATACAAAGGCTGCTTCAGAGGATTTTACTTATCAGCGGTAAGTAAATAGCCATGGAGATCTAATTCCAAGACCGCATAGTTTTTTAAGTAAAATGGAGCGTAGAAAGCAAACCAATCGATATGTTGCCGAATTTTCCACGCTCTAATAACATTACGTTAAAGAACCTCTGGCGATCCCACGAACTTCAAATTAGTTTTAAAACAGTGTGACATTTTTTTTCTGTGGTTCTTACGAGCCCACTGAACACCAGCTCAGTAATCATACTTGATATGGTTTTATTTTATTTTTTCATTATGGCTATTACTTTGTTAGCAGTATTACTTCAACTTAAATTTAAATAAAATCTAGGTAAATTCTCATTATCAAACTTAAAATCGTCGTACAAAATTTTTTTTATTAATGTAATTGGAAATTTTTACCAAAAGTGTGTTTACAAATTAGAAATGGTCTGAAACACTTTTTACGCCAGCTACTTTCGACAAGATCTTGCTATCTCTGTACTTCTCTTAGAATGGTTTATTTATTTACTACAAAATCCGTTTTATGAATAGTGCAAATACTCGTAAATCAAAAATATGATTTAGGAATTTATTGGACAGTTAAAAATATATAACATTCGAAAATCAGACTATACACTTTCTGTAGAAAAACGTCCTTTATTTAAAATGATTCAATTTCCGAATATGACGTGTTAGTGTATCTAAAAGCAGAGATATCTACCCCATCTATTCAAATATGTCATACTATATGAAGATAGGAAAATACACATAGAAACTTTATTGATAAGGAGTAAAAGATTAGCTTCTGCCAAATGATTGCTGCACTACAGCTTCCTGGTTCTCATACTTATTTTTGAACTACATAAAGCAGGAAATTATACAAATACAAAGCCAATTAAAAGAAATTGGTTTATGAAAAAAAGTTCGCTGGCCGGCAAGCTTCAGCGGCTGAATTAATATCTATTTGTGCTCACCCATATCTGAGATACTTATTACCTCATCATAAGTAAAAGTGAAGCCATCGATTTCAAGACGAAATTTCTGGAAAATGACTTGCGAGGGCAGTGGAACGTTAACAAATATTTTTACTTTTCATATCATTTTACCTCAGGAATTTTAATGCTAAAGGGATTCGTATTTTTAGCAATTTATCTGTTTTTACTTAGATTTCCGAGAAATTTGATTAAGGATACCAGATGGACGGGTTCATTTTCACATTAAATCCGATAATTGAAATTTAAGGAGGGTCAAAATTATATTAAGTAGCTTCATCATCTGAATGTGATATTTGGAGCATTAAAACGTTTCCCCTCTTACAAACTGCTTTCTAGGAATGGTTCCCAGACGCGCTGCTGGTTTTGAATGACAAACGCACTAATTGAGACCAATAATAAAATTGGACTTGCCATGGATGTCATCTGAATTGTATCTCTGAAGGTTAACTTTAATCGATAAATGGCACTAAGCTCATTCATTTTGTAATGCCATAATATCTTAAGCTCTTTTAAGATTATCAATAAATTTAATGAAATTTATTTTAAAACATCATTTAGTCATTTTTTGCGTTTAGTCTTATTTTTAAAATCAGATCAGTCCCACATGTAATTCTGCAATAAATCAACGAATCTCATAATAAAATTGATAATGTTCTGATTATCAAGAATTGTATCTACTATCTTTAAAGTTCTGGTTGCGAAACAGGCCAAATACTAAATAAAACTATTTATGATTATCCGATTACTTGTGATTAATCACTTATTTGTATAAATATTTATAAATAATAAGCTAAGTAAAATCTACAGGCTCAATCACCTCAGTTGAGTAAGAAATTCGATTTTTGGACTTTTGATTTTTTTTTAGTATGATATTAAGGAAATATTTTTAAATGATGAATGCCCTTATGGTCTTTAATTTTTAAGTTTTAGATCTGCACGATGTCATTTCAAATTATAGATTTTATCCCAAATATTTGCAAATGTCTCCAGATTTAATTGATTTTTGATGTCTATTAAATTTTAGGGAAAAAAAGAAAATTAAAAGAACGTTGAACACAAATATGTAATAGCTGGTTTTATTGAAAAAATTATGGTCTCTAATACCGTGTTATTGTTCGACTCCAAAACCCTATCCGCATGCATGCAATTAACTGGGCTGCTTATGCTATTTTATGCAACGGATGCTCATTGTGCTATGCAGGTATAACAAGTTAGATTCAAATTATATCTGATATTATGACCGAGCTGTACACTAGGATTGAAGAGATATAAAAAGAATTTTATATAGGTATTGAATTTTTGGTTTAGATGATACTGGCTAGGTAAGAAGACTTTGTCTTAATGTAGGGATATGGGCACTCTGATTTTGTTGAGAAATTGCGTATATATATATTCTGGACCCGAAGAGGTTAAACGTCCATTTATAGTTTGTTTAACTGGTTTAATGAAAGGCAAAGTATACATAAAAAATGTAATCTAAAATAAACATTAATGTTTCTGAATATAGAAAATTGACAACTGCATAATCAAGACAAACACATTAATCCTTCACATCAGTAAAATCAGAATGCACGTTACGATCGAACATTCATACATACATAATCTGTTAAATTCGTAACCCTTCCTTCTTGCCGTAGATTAGTAAAAAAAAAATCCATTTGTAATATATTCTGCTAGCATGCACATACATATCCTACGCGCAATACGGGTTGAAATGAATCATTAAGTATATAATGGAGAAAGGAACTCTCATTTCTCAAAATCGATATAATTGAGAGATCTCCAGCAAGATCTCCCATGGGCCCTTTAACAAGATTGTTTATAAGAGAACTAAAATTGACTCATATTTAGAATTCCCATACAGCATACAACTCTAAATAACTGACAGATAGGGCGCAAAAGATCGATTGTGGCGTTCGCTATATGGCACGTAGCCCCGTCCCCGAAACCAAATATCGTCAAAGTCTTCGGCTTCAATTTCCCCGAAAAACAAATGGGCCAACATTAGGGCTCGCCATTGACGTCTTCATTTTCGAAGACAAATGGGCCAATGATGCCGTCGGACCAAAATCCGCTCCAAACAGTCACTCGTGGGTGCATTGGCTCTTCCACGATGACGTGCAATCTGTGCCCCAGATACGACAGTTTTGCTTATTAACATAACTACCGAGGTGGAAATGAGCCTCGTCCGAAAAGATGATTTTCCGGTGAAATTCGTCTTCTTCGGCCAAACGATCTTCCGCCCAATTTGGGAACCGTAGACGGTTCGGATGGTCACCCGGCTTTAGCTGCTGTATCAATTGAACTTCATATGGCAAAGTCTTTACGCAAAATTCGCATCAAAGAAGTGCGTGCAATGTCCAATTTTTAAGAACAATGACGAGTTGGTGTTGATGGTTGCTCACGTACACTTTGAACAACAGCAGCAATATTTTCGATTCAGCGCACCGGATGAGTACGTACACACACACCAACATTCCAGTTTCACGAGCTCGCTTCACGAACTGATCCACAAATTGGGTTTTTGGAAGTTTTTTTTTTCAAATTTCTCACAGTTTGAGTAGAAGACTCACGACTTTGGAAGTAAGTTTTTAATATTTCCCAACTTTTGTCAAGCGAAAATCGTCCCATTTCGTAAATGTCAACCCTTAAACTAAATTTCTGTCAAGTCGAAAATGACATAATCAACTAAACTTCAAATTACTGGTAGTTCAAATTCCAAACACTAGATGGACCACCCTTTACTATGCGAGTACCAACAAATACTAAACTACGAATGTACATTAAATTTACTTTAAACCTTTTCTTTCACACGCATGTTTTCAACGATAACATTAAATTCACAATAGCCAAAAAAGGAAAGCGCGTGGTGAAAAAAGCATGTCGTTGTAGAACCTAACAATAGCTGGACACATGGAAATTATATAAAAAATGGTAAGTAGTACTTTCCTACTTCGACCAAGAGCTCAGACTCGATTTCTGTATAAAAAATACAGTTTCGAATTCATATAAAACTCGCCTTTTCCATGTAAAGCAGTTCCTATTCACCCCGTCTCGCAATTACGAATTACTACAATGACCCATTTTTCTGAATGTGTAATTTGTTAGGAATTGTATATGGGTTAGAATTTTGAGATCGTTATTTTACTTTGTTAATTTCGAAGTTTTGGAATATTCTATAACGGCTTCTTTGTTCGTTCAAAATGTTCCGAGCTAATTTATGCTTTAGAAATATGCCGAATGTATTCTTTTCGACTTGGCGTAAAATGTGGATTCAAGGAATATTCTCTTTGCTGCTGCAATAGAGCCAAATTAAATGTAAATGAGACAATACTTAAATGATTTCCAAGCAATATAAAATGTCTTTTAGATTATGTTCTGTAAATATTAGAGTTGTATTCCATTCTAAACATTATCTTCCGGTTGTTCCGTTAAAAAAATTACAATCGCTCTATTCCTATTGACTAGTACGGGACTATTCACTCGGGGAGTAGTATTTGGGTGGAACTCATTATCAAGAAAAGCTACTAAATTGTATCAAAAATTCTTCTTTGATCGTCGAATATTAAAAAACAAAAAAAACGTTTCACTTGCACCTTATTTAATTTAAATATCTAACTTTTGTTCTCTAAGAAATTGTATCGTCCACACTGTAGATGCTGAAAATGAAAGTAAAAACCGGAAAACCTCGTCTAATAATTTCAACCATTGTATTTCACATTCTCAATTTTTGTTTTTAAGGACGAAGGACAGCATAAGAATTGGACTATTGGGAACCAAGTAGGGAAAAATTTAGAAAAATCTCTAAATCCTCTAAACGCTTACTGGTCTCAACAAAACTTGCCTAAACAGGAAAAATCTTTAAGGGATTATATTATAAATAACGGGTAATATTTTGCATTTCATATATATACAGGATGTTTTTTAATGGGTATGCCAAAATGAGTGGAATTAAAGATCTGGCAGAACTACTTGAACACAGCTATCTGAATAATACAAAGTCAATGTTTTACAAACACAGTGGAGCATCAGCGCATACTGGTAACATTGTGAAAATAAAATAAAATTACATGACCAATTTCTTGAACGCTCAATTGGACGAGGTGGACGGATTCCTTGGCATTTCGATAAAAATAATAAATATTTATTTATTTATCGCTTATTACAAGCTACAATAAATTTAAGGACTAATTAACAAAAAAGATTAAAATTAAAGTAAAAAATAATAAATTAAAATTAAAATACTGGAATGATAATGGGGGAGAGCACATGACAAGAGAGAAAATTAAGAACATTAGGAAGAATTAAGGGCATTCCTGAGAGAAGATTTAGTAATGTGGAAGTCAAAAAAGGGGTGGGAGTTGGCTTTCCGAAGCATACGGGTGAGAGGCTCAGAAAGACCATAGTTGGTACGGTGATAAGCAGGGCGAAAGAGAGGTGCCGAACGGAGGTTACGGGGATTGGTGTAGATGGAGATCCGCAGGAGTAGAGAAAGACAGTCGATCTCACAGGTAAGCAGCTGATGAATGAAGGTAATATTAGCAAGGTCCCGCCGCTTCCACAGAGGCTGCAAGTTGATCAGCAAGAGACGGTTTTCGTAGGGGGGAAGGTTTTGATGATCAGACCAGTAACTTCCAAACGGTTGAAATGGCACCCCTCCCCTCCCATACGATTTTTGTTTGTCTAGGTCTGGTCTTTCACCCCACTTATTTTGGCACACCTACTAAAAAACACTCCATATATATATATATATATTATATATTATATATATTGTATATATATATTTATCTAGCTATGTAGACGAGGCGGACGTTAGCGCCATAACTAATTATGAAGAAACCATTGGCGATGAAAATTTTTCTGAAGATGAAAATGAATTGGAACTGCAAGCTGAATTTGAGCATAAATACAATTTTAGGTTCGAAGAACTGGATAAAGAGTTTATAAAACGTTATCCACGAACAATAGAAAATACAGTTCGTAAGAAGGACGATAAAAGGAAAAGAAAACGTGAAGAAATAAAAGAACGGAAAGAAAAAGAAAAACGGGATAAGTTCAAAGAGATTGAAATCCTTAAAGATCTTAAGCAAAAGGAAATAATGGAAAAGATCCGCAAATTGCAAGAAGTTACCGGAAGCAATGATTTACCTTTCCAAGAAGAAGACATTGAAGAAGAGTTTAATCCTGTGGCGCACGATAAACGTATGAAAGAATTATTCAATGATGAGTATTATAACGTGGAAGAAAGCGAGCAAAAGCCAAAATGTCCGGATATAGAAGAACTTAAAGTAGAGGACTGGGACAATTATGATCCTGAGAAAGATGAAGATGATGACGAACTGTATAAGTATGAACCCCACTGTGAAAATGATGATTTCAATATGGACAATGATTACAATCCCCGCAATGAAAGTAATTTTCAAGAAAACCTAATTGAAAACACAAGAAGTAAAAAAAACCGACGAAAGCGCAAAAATCGTTTCATGGAAATGATCAAAACAGAAAAACCGCCGTTTAATCCCGAAGATGAAAAAAGTTACGGCGATTATATTGAAGAATATTATAAAATGGACTGTGAAGATATAATTGATGACTTACCTTGTCGATTCAAATACGTGGAAACGGTACCAAATGATTTTGGATTGACCACAGAAGAGGTGCGAACTTGTTTAATAGTAATATAACAAATAAAAGCATTAATTTGTTTATAAATATTTAGATTTTGTTGGCAAAAACTAAAGAATTAAATCAATGGGCTAGTTTGAAAAAGACAGTGCAGATAAGATCAGAATACGAGGAAAAAAAGGATCAAAGACTTTATAAATTAAAAGCTGCTAATGAAGAACTCAAAAGGAAAATATTTATTAGCTTATATGGCCCGCAGTAAGTATAATAATATTAGTTATGTTAAATATTTGTATTTACAGGCATTGTTTTTAGATCTGAGGATAATGAGGACTATCAATGTGAAGAATCGCATTTGAAAAAACGCGGCTTTTCTGCGAATAATGAACCACAAAAGAATAAAAAACAAAAAAATGTTTCTAAGGCAAATTCCAAGAATTCCACGCTTATTAAAAGAACTAAAGACAACGAATGTCAGATGGAAAATGCTGATATCGATGGAAACTTACATGCAAAATATGACATGAAACAAATCTATTCGTCTGTTAATGACAAAACACCAAAAACCAAGAAAAAAGAAAAACGCGCTGAGACAAATAATGACTTATCTCTTGGTAAAAAATCCAACAGTAACGATTCCCAGGTTATTGAAATATCAGATAATGAAAAGAGGTGTCTAGAGGATGCTAATTACGATAACCCATTCAAACAAATGGTCGTAAAAGAGAAAAGTGAAAGGAAGCAGACGTTATTGAAGCAAACGGAAGGTACAACAAATAAAAAAGTCGTAAATAAGACAATCAGAAAATTTAAAATTGATAAGAAAAAAGTAAAAAATCAAAATTTTAAGGCGAAAAAATCTCACGAAATTAGATCGAGTGTATGCAAAAATCGACTTCAAGCCTATGGAATTAATCCAAAGAAATTTATTAAAAACCAAAATTTTGTTATGAAAAAAAAAAAAACATTCTAAGGTAACTTTTGTTAATCATGTATTTTTTTGTAAAATATAATACACCTGCAATATTTTAAACTATTTAGTTTAGTATCTAGATAAAATAAAATTTCGCTCACTTTTCACTTGTTTGGGATAAACATGGTTCAATGCCCACAAAGTATCAATACCTACTCATTTAAGTAGTATTCATATCATCTCCCGGTACTAAGGGGTTCACCTATAACAACGATAAGATTTGAAGTATAAATAAAACAATATTTCGTTCAAATGGTCACCTCAACTCTTCTTCAACTGGTTGATCCGGGCACACTAATTTTCGATGATTCGGGGCACTATTTCGGGTGGTATGACACCAATGATGGGTCAAATGTTAGCTTCAAGTTCATCAAGAGTCTTGTAGACATAAACCTGTGATTTAACATGACCCCACAGAAAATAGTCTAATGGTGTTAAATCGCACGATCTTGACGACCAGCTGTGGAGACCATTTCTCAAAATTAATGACTCGCCGAAGTTTCCGCGCAATAAATCCATTGTAACGATCGCTGCGTGGCAAGTTGCGGCGTCTTGTTGAATATAAATGTAGCCACTTCTTGAGATGTAAACTGTTGACCCTTGATAATAACTGAAAAGGTTTGTAAAATGCCGTTGTACCCGATTTGGTCCTTAAATTTGTTAAGAAGTGTGATGCCTACAGCGATATGTTCAACCTCTGGGATGTGGTGGATATTTGTGGTGTTATATATGATATTTACTTTGGCTTTTTAATAATCTGTGGATACAATTTTAAATCTACTATATTATTTCTTTTACAGACTGACAAATTGTTTACCATTTTATATTCATTCTTGATGCCAAATATCATTTATCCTGATTTTATAATTTTTCCAAAATTAATTTTATTTATGACATTATTATTATTTTTTATCGGTTTAAGGTCTATTGTATTGAAAATGGTAGGTTCAGTTACAGGTATGCAATATAAACTAAACATGTTTCATTTAGTACTATTTTTAATATATCTTCTATGTTGTTGTATGTATGGGATATTATCTATATTTAAGTTCTCTAGAATTAGATTAATTTCGATTTTTGACAGTATGTTTGAGCTTACAGTGTTTGTCTTAGCTAATTCGATTAATTATATTGTGAACCCAGTATTAATTCTGTTTCGAATGATCTGTCTCTTTTATTTAAGTTAAGAATGTCATTAGTTACGTTAGTTAATTTGTAATACTGTCATTATGTGCCTGATTTATTACCTGTTATCTACATTCAAGGTTACCTGCTATCCACTTCCATGCTGTAGTTTAGGATACGATAGTTTGATATTGTTTCGTATTCAGGATGTGAATGAGGTTGATGTCGACATTTTGTATCTTTGATGTTCCTGTTGACAGGGCTATAAACTGGGAATTCGTGAACTCAATAATTTGGCCGTCTGTGGCGGTGGCGGTGATCACGAGCCTGGAAAACAGTTTACTTGCGTATATTGCTCTTATGTATTATTTTGCCGGATTCTGTCATCACGGTGGAGGGTTTACTTTCGCGGACTATTTCTTGAGTGTATTTCGCGATTAGTTTTGCACATAGGCGCCACAGCGAGAAGTACGCCACGGTTAGTGGGGCTTAAGTCGTCGTTGCAAGCATCGACACGAAAAACAGAAAAATCTGCGGGAAATAATTCATTACTATAAATGTTGGGTGTTAAGTTACTTTCGGTAAGAGCAAAAATGTCTTAAAGAAAAACAAGAGAATTCTCGAAAACTGAGGAAGTTTTGGTACGCAATCCTCTGACATTTTGATAGTACAGGGAAATTTGAAATTGGCGATATTTGGTCGTGCCGGGCTCTTTGAAGATGAAAGATACGCCTAAAGCTGATGGAGGAAGCGAAACTGGCTAGGTCAGAAGACATCTCATTGGGAGAAATGCCAAATTCGACGCAAAACTTGAAAAAAAGCTCGCAAAGGGTAGCCAGGTTAGTGGGAAGGCCTTCCTGGTGAATTGAAACCAGCACATTGGTTTTGGTTTTACCGTTTATACAAACAGAGTCTGGTTTGTCGTGGAGGTAGGCTAGGAGAAGGCGGACGTTATAAGTTATCATATCATAGATCCGGTGGTTGCGAAAGCGGGACAACAGATAACGACTTTCGGTGGGTCCAGCAGACCGCATGGCGAATTTAACAACAGATGGGAGAAGGGGGTCAATAAATGATAGGAGAAGAGGGATGAGATGAGATCGACGCATAATTCAGGGATTCCTCGTTGTCCATCACAGCGTGCTCGGGGACTCTTAAAAAAAATAAAATTTCTCGCAACGACTTCCTGACGTCTTCTATTGCCATTGATTTCAGAATTTTGGCTTGCGCCAATTTCGAAAATGTATCCATCCAAAATGTATTTGTTTAGTTTTAGAATTCATCTTAGGGAAGTAGTATTTCTGCAGTTTGTTTTCTTTGGCATTTCTATGGGCTTTTTTGTGATAATTTATGATAATATTCTCCTGGTCGGCGTCGTTTTATACATCCTTCATCCCGTGAAAACTTTTTTTTAAAAATATTTAATTATTAATTATTTATTTAAATTAATAACATCTTCCAGTGAGATTACAAAACATTCTAACATTGTTTAATAATTTTTTCAAAACAAAATTTTTAAAAAACTACTACTACTACACTCTAGACATGTCTAAAATTCACCCAGAGCAAGTATTTTAGTACGAATACATTTAGAAGTGGTTACGCTGTAATACTAACCTAAAGATCATCAAGTACGAGATGTGCCACTCTCTATACAAGTCCAAACCTCTAACCCATATGAAATTTCTAAAACTGCATGGGGAAATTTTTCCTATTAGATAAAACAGCAAAGAACTAGTGCTTCTCACGCCTTAAATGCCAATAAGAACGAAAGAGAAAAGAATAGGCAGTCAAATATTTTCATCTACAGCACTTACAGTGTAGCCAATAATATGCAGCGTCCATCCGTCAGTCGCGTGTGAATTACTGTCAAGCCATCCTCAATTTCAACAACGAAGAGGACGATTTTGAGTCGAAAATCATCCGTCCTCTTCGTTGTTAAGATTGAGGATGGCTTGACAGTAATTCACACGCGACTGACGGTCAGCAGACATTAAATGTTGCACTGTTTGCATTTTTACGGGAACATGTGTAAGTCTTCCACTAAAATTCGCTGTAGGGTCCGTCTGGTGATGCCAATTGCGTGGCTCGTCGTCTGGTTGATGTTCCTTCGTTTTCAGCGACATCGGCAGCGATATTCTTGGCAGAATGACCAGTCCGGTGACGGCCACGCCCTGCAAGGTCTCTTGTGGTTCCAGTTTGTTCGAGTCGAGAAGCTAAGCGGCGGAATGTTTGCCCTGTTGGCGTGACACGATTAGGAAATCGAGGTCGAAAAGCACGCTGCGCTTTAAGATAAAGTAAAATGAAAAGCTCGTGGCGGAAATCAAGTTGTTGCATAGACCGAAACCGAGATGACTACCACAACACCACAAAACCCGAGGAGGTTTATTTGAGTGAACAGGTACTGGCTGTTCCTCTAAATTGACTGAGCTAGATGGAGTATTATTGTTGATGTCTTTCAGAATTGGATGAGAAGAATTATCCCAATAATTAATTTCGGAAATGTTGATAGTGAAGTAAGGCTTTAACATGGGGCCTCTGGTAGTTCAGTTGTTAGCGCGCTGTCCTACCGTCCCAGAGGCTGTGGGTTCGAATCCCACGAATAACCATGGTCTCCTGCGCTACGTGGTAACACAATGGGCCAAAAATTAGCCTAAGTGTGCCTTTCTAGGCAGCCACAGTTAAAAAAAAAAAAGGCTTTAACATCTTTATCTTTAATTTTAATTCTAAAGAAATTTTGATGTTTTGTTACTACAGGAAAAGGACTGTTATAACAACTACTGAAAGAACCTCTAGATGAGTCGTTCAGAATGAGTACATGAGAGCAGCTTTCTAGATTTTTGAATTTGAAAAATTTACGTTTAGCGTGATTCGAAGCTGGAACGGGACCCATATTGTTAATATCTCGTAAATGATTGACAAAAATAATTTGGTGTAAACTTTGAAATTTAAATTCAAGAAAGTCTCCGGGGGGTCTTAAGGATTGACCGTAAAGTAATTCCGCTGGAGTCGCTAAGAACTCGTCTCGAAAAGCCGTTCGAAGGCCGAGTAAAATCAAGGGGAAAGAATCAGACCAGGAATTAGTTTTGATAGCAAGCCCAAGGCTCTACCATTTGATTGTGGATGATAAGGAGTAGTCCGGCTGTGTTTGAAACCTTAAAATTTAGAAAGTTCTTTGAAAGGCAAGACTCGAATTGTTTTCCCTGATCAGTAACTCCTAAAGTTATAGGAACACCGAAACGGGAAATCCACTCTTGAAAAAGATATTTTGCGCAAGTTCCAGCTGAAATATCTGCTGAAGTTATTGCCTCAGGCCATCAAGAAAAACGATCGATAATAGTGAGACAATATCTGAAACCATGAGATAGAGAGCCAATAATGTCCATATTCTGATGGGTTCCCAGGGTTGCTCCGAGTAGAGCTGGATTACTTGGGGAAAATTGGGGTTCGGAGCCAGCCTTTAAGCAGAACTCCTGGAGGAGAAAGTTACTAGAGCAGAACTCCTCGGGAAAGTTATGTGGTGCCGTTTATAGAAGCTCACACCAAGTGACCGAGTCTAAAGTCAGTGTAGCAATCCCTGTTTATTTCGAATTTGTTATGCTACTTATACAAAATATATTTGCCCTACTATAATTTCATAAGATGACCACACTTCCAATCCATAAAGGGTGTCAAATTCTTAGGGTTGCGACACTTTGTACTGACCCGTGTGGTTTGCGTAGCGTGCGCCCGCTTAGTGCTCTGTTTTTGGGTTGCGCGGTCATTACCTCACGTGGTATTTCTTTATGCTGCACTTAGCTGAGGTCAACCGGAAGTATTCTGTTTATTGTAACCCACATTCGGTTTTCATTAACTGGGTGAGTTATTACCGACCGTACTTCGTGTAGATCGGGTTTATTTTTGCGCGTTGCACTTTGTGTTAATGCACCTCTTGTGATCTCAGTTGCTAGCGCTTGTTTACTAATGGATAAAGGGTCTATAGTGGTCGCATATTACAACTTCTCCCTTTGGGGGAAAAAAAATTAATATTAATTAATATTACTTAATTTTTTGTTGAGTTAGGAGTGTGGTGAACATGATGATATTTTAATATATGCCTAAGTATGACTATTACATTATGTTTGTAATATAAGATTCAACTATGGCTAAGTATTAACCTCTGTATACTTTACTAATTTTGTCTAATCATGTATTTGTCTTAGTCTATTTTTTGTGAATTACAATTATTTTGTTATTCCTATCTTTTATTGTACAATTTACTGGATCTATTCCTATTCCTTCATATGGTCCGTTGTATAGTGAGTCTAATTTTTTTCTGTTCCGTGCTTCTATGAGTATTAATGGTTTACAATTACTTTTGCTCATTTGATTTCTTGATATTTTTGACATTTCTAAATAATGTTTTGTCCTATTTAGTGCCGTTTGTGGTCTAAACTGTAATTCTCCACAATACAAGTCATAATTGTATACGAGTATTGGGACTGGTTGTTTGGCAAGGAGTTCTGATGAAATATTGGCATTTTTGGCGAAAATTAGTTCGAATGGCGTGAATCTACGTGCAGTACTAGGTGTGGTATTGCAACAGAACGTATAGTAAGGTAACCATGTGTCCCAATCATCCTTGTTATCACTCACAAAGCATCTCAAGTATTCGTTGAGGCATTTGTGATTTCGTTCGTTGATTTTATTTTGCTCATTGGTCCGTATGTTACTATACATCCGTTGACTAGTGCGCGAACAATAGTGTTTGCTGCCTTGTCTTTAGTTGATAATTACGATATATTTACTTAAGTCACACTGTATTGTTACTGCTTATCGGTTGCCGCTGATTGTTTTGGTAAAAGGTCCTACCGTATCTAAGGATACAACATCAAATGTATTCACAGGTGTTGTTGAAACTTGTATTATTTCCTTATTGCATTTTTGGTGCTTATTGCTCGCACATATTTCGTATTTTCGTATGTATTTCGCAATAGCTTTTTTCATCGTGCTCCTCTTATATGAGGTCTGTTCAAAAAGTATCGCGAATTTTAAATTTCAGCGGGCTACGTATATTTGATTTTTTTATGGCGTTATGTTGGTATTCATATCCCCCACTTATGCTGACAAGCTCGGCTATTTTGAATGTTTAGTTAATTTTTGATAGCTATTTCGCTTGGACGTGTTTTGGCTCGTCTTCCATTTTTGCCTATTCCAAAAAATGGATCAAAGAATCTGAATTGTCTGAAGAATAATATTAAGTGCGCGGACGCATTTCGAATGTTGACTGTGGCATATGGTAAAGCTACCTTGGACCAAAGCAACGTTTATCGGTGGTACAAAATGTTCTGAGAGGGCCAAGAAGATGTGAACGACGTAGAGCGTGCCGGACGCACGAGCGCGTCAACAACGGATGAGAACGTCGAAGAAGTGAAGAAAATAGTATTAGCCACGTCATAACCATAAACCCATGTTATGATCCTCTGGAGCATATTTGGGTCGTCGCGGACAGAGTCCAACAGCTCCTTAGCAATGTTAATGCGATGCTGTTTTTGATCGAAATTAAGAAATTTTGGCACGAATTTCGCGGCGACCCATCTCATGCCCAAATCATTGGTAAGAATCGAATAGCACGAGCCAATCGATATGTTTAGGTCCTAACCAATTTCTCTAACGGTGATTCGAGGTAACTTCTGTTTGGAAGAATTTACATTTTTCTGAGTTTAATTTTAAATTTCTTTCTCAAAGCCTTTTGAATACTGGCACTAATTTTTTAAGGTGATGTGACTGGGAGCATCCTATTACGATGATATCGTCGATGTACAGGAAAGCTATTCCCGGGGTCAGTTCTGCGGTAGCGATAGCCATCATTCGTTGGAAGCTATTTGAACTTATGTTGAGTCCGAAAGGAAGTCGCGTAAATTAGTAATGGCCTTGATTTGTGGAAAAAGCGGTGAACTTTCTTGAGTTTTCTGAGTGAAATTTGAAGCTTGACATAAGGTCTAGAGTAGAAAAATATTTTGCTCGTCCCATCTGATCGAGAATGTCTTCTAACCTTGGGAGTGAGAATTTATCGGCTAGGACTTTCCTATTTAGATTAGGAAAATCAACCACGAGTCGCCAATTCTTTTTCCTGATCAGTGGACTTCTTTGGGACCAGGAGTATTGGAGAATTAAACTGTGAGAGTGAGTTCTCTATAATATCATCTGCCAGCATTTTCTCTACCTGTCTATTAATTTCATGCTTATGAATCTCTGGCATCCGGTAGTTTTTTTGTGTATACTGGCACATTGTCGGACAGTTCTATGTTTTGCTGATAGAAATTATTTGTTGAAATTTAACTTAGATATTACCTTACTTGTTCTGTTTGGGCTGTCTCCTATTGTCTTTACAATGTAAAAATTTGACAGTGCTTCTGTATCTATTACCGACTCTTTTATGATTACCTTTCTGCTTGTAGTTTTCAAAACTTTTACTAGGGGATAATTTTTCGAAATTATGGCACCTGATATGAAAATTCCTCGCTAAATTTCTGTGTTTATTATGACTAAATCATCAGAATTGCAATATTTACTTTTCTGATTAATTCGCAACAAGACGATATAACTATTGAGTTTGGGATTGATCCACTTGAAATGGGCAATGCCAGTGTTTCACTATTACAAGTAAAAGAGAGTGTCCATGTATCGTAGTCGATGTAAGCTTTAAATTTTGTGAGGAAGTCTAACTTTAGTATTGGATCAGCTTCGATTGCGAAGTTTTCATTCAAAATCTGTAACGTGTGCTGAACAGGAACTTGTTCATTAAAAGAAATTTTTGTAGTGGTGGTTTTTATAGATTGTTTTTTCGTGTTTGTTACTCCCTGTATTATGCAGTTATTTTTGAGATTATATAATTGGTCATTCCTAATTTTCACTCGCTTAAATATAGAGATGTCTGCGCCAGTGTCTATGATAAATGTGCAAATTAAGTTGCACATTTCGACGTATGCTTGTATAAAGTTTTGTTAATAATAGATTTAGTTGGTATATTCTGTATTTGTTTGGAGTGTACCCCCCAACCGGGCCACGTCTGCTTCTAGTTGGGGGTTTTGGACTTTCCCCGACCCGTAATGGCTTACCCTCCTTATTGCGTATTTCTCTGAATAGTTTGTACATCGCCAGCTTGCTGCTTTTGCATGGGACGGTAATTGCTGTTATAATTGTGGTTTGGCCACAATTTATTTTGATAGTTGTAGGCCGGTCTACCGGTGTTCCTATAATTTGGATTGTTGTTACTGTTGTATCTGCTGTTGAATCTGTTGAGTTTGTAACCGCGCCAATTGTTTCTTCCTCCGTTTTGGTAATTTCTTACTCTTACAGGTTGATTACTTCTATACTGGAGGATGTTGCAGGGTTTAGTATAAGTGCAGTTTCCTTTCTTGCGATATTGTCGATGAATGCCTAAACTGAGAATTTTTTTCAGCTGCTTCTCCTGACGCCACCTTCTCAGTTATCAGTACTCTGGTCAGTTGGTTGGAGATGTTTTCTATTTCGCTAGCAAAGCCTGTTAGTTTCTTATTCTCTTGCCGTGATATTATTAGTGTATGCTATATATTTTTTCGACTTTGGTCCCGTTAGCCCACCGCCGTTGCAGATTTTGCTAAAAGTTAAAGCTATTAATAAAGGATTCGCGAAGTGAAAAAATGGAAACAGCCCGCATCCGTATATATGCCCTGAGTGTGCTACCTACCTGTTTTCCACTCGGACGGCACTAACACCATGCATGCAGAGGCACACAGCAAGCCCGAGATTTTGGTCCGCCTTTAAAAATGCATGGTAAAAAAACGCTGTTTTTTATTGCTTACACTGTAGGTGCCGTAGATGAGAATATTTGGCTGACTATTCTTGTCTCTTTTGTTTTTATTGGAACTTCAGTGAGACATGTGAAGCAGTACTTCTTTGCTGCTTTCTCTAATGGCAAAAATTTCCCCAGGCAGTTTTAGAAATTGCATATGGGTTAGAGCTTTGGGTTTGTATAGAGAGTGTCACATCTAGTATTTCATGATCTTTGGTTTGCACTGTGTATTTGAAATGGGTTAAGGTGTGACAAGGAGTGCCTGGTCTCCTTCATTTGGGATTTGCGCTGAGGTCTGGAAAGTTGCAGCGGGTTTGCACTGTGCATTTAATTTGGTACTAGGTGCGTGGGGGAGGTAAGTGTTTCTTTCTAGCTGGAAGGTGAGTGTGGTGTACACAGGGCGGAGATACTTGCGTGCGTTCGCAAAATGATAATGTGCGATCAGAACGTGTTTGGAAAAGGAGAAAATGATCACTAGCGGGAAATTGTATGCACATAAAAGTGCAGAGAATCGAAAAGAGCTTACTAAGTAGGCTATCGGGCGGGAAGAAGGTAAACAAAACGCACGTGGTGCGATGAGCCCGCCCGGGCCAAGAAGGCTTTATCTCACTTTTGCTTATAAGATGGCAATGCGAGGTCCGCGGCGGCTACTTTGCATGCAAAGTGACCTTGCGCAATCAAGGCACTATTCGGAAAAAAGAATAAATCGATCAACGTTTTCGTAAAAGAAGATGGCAAAAAGAGCAAAGAACTGAAGAGAACTTGGTGAACAAGGTGCATGCATACGGTGGGTATAATGACCTTTCTGCTGAAAGAACAACCCAGAAGCACTAAGAAAAATGAAAGTGGACATGGTAAAAGTGGGATGTAGAGGTAAATGACAGAATTGTGGAATTTTTAAAATTTTTTTATTTAAAATAAAATCATTCACAGTAAATTTTGTATCTGTGTAGTGGGCACAGAATGCTTAAAATTATACTCCAACCTGAAATATGTGTTACTGCCTAGCTGGTGAGGAGGTAAACGCACGTGGTGCGGTACGTATCAGTTGATGTCATGTGGTAGTGTATATTTTGTATGCATAACGTGGATGCAATCACTTATTCTGCTGAAAGACGAACCCAATAAAGGACTAAGAAAATACTAAACGAAAAAAATGTAATGAGTTCGATGCACATGATTTGTAAAGGTGAAGGTTGACCTATTAAAAACGAGGGGTGCGAGTAAATTTTGAGTAAAAGAAAATTGTTAGCAACTTTTTATATTTACGGATAAATGTTTAGTAAAAGAAAATTTTTTAGGAACTCTTCATATTTCCTTTACGTGAAAATTTTTCCGATAAGATTTTAATTTTAATTTTTTATTATAAATTTCCTTGCCGTTAAAAATCAGGAAGTGATTCGGTATCTTTTGTCCGTTGTGCTTTGCAAAACTGTATAAATATATACCTGTATATGTTGATTAATAAAAATATAGAATGAAGACAAACAACTTGGTGTGTTTTTATTTAAAAAGTATTTTATTATATGGTTATTACATCAAAAAGAATCTTGGTATCTTTTAGTTTTGTTAGATGTTTGTAAATTTCCAACCATCCATGGCGCAAAACCATGACGGTGAGACACTATCTTTGCTTCAAATAAGGTCGGATCAAATCCGAGGGTAACCTTCTAATTATGGTGATGATCCAGATGTATAGTATAGTATATATATATATGTATAGTTTAGCAAAAGATTTTCGTCTGTGACCTCTGAACCTTTTTTGCTTTTTTTCCGTACCGGTTTAAGATTTTGCTTTTTGGACTTTGCTGAGCACCATTCACAGATAAATTAAATCTAGTTTGAAATTATATGAATTCTTTATTCTATTCCCCGTATATGCGTCGTTGTCTACCATACCAAATACTAATAAATTTGGTAATTGCTCTATTACAATATTGTCTAAAGATAATGTAAATGTATTTGCATTTATACGATAGTATAGGTTTTTACTTCAACTCGCTTATATGGTTATACGGCATTTGAACGCTGAAGTACATTTTCGTGAACTTTATGCTAGGGTTAACGGTGACGTGAGTCATATACCTAGTCTTGCCATAAATTCTGTCACACAATTTCTAATGCGCGCTTTCTCAGAAATTAGTCTGGAATTGTACCGTTATGTTGCACTTTGTAACAAATGAACTGTACGTCCTAATATTCCGATCAGTTTGGTGACAGTCTTCACACTCCATAAGTGTGGAAAAAATGCTTCTAAAATTTTGAATTTGTTGAAACCGCTAAAAATAACAAAAAGATTCATTTATCGTCCACGTACCGTTATAATAGTCAGTGCCATCAAAACTGTCCGAGAGCGCATCCGTAGAAATCCACTGCGCAAACAAAAAATTTTGTCGAGGGAGTTGGAAATCTCCACAAGATCGATATCGATGAGTAGACTCAATCGAGATGATCTTCATATGAAGGCTTATCGTCGGTAACAGCCCACATGTTGACTCCACGGTTAAAGGAAATAAGATTGGAAAGATGCAAGAATCTCTTGCTTTGGCACGTAACCAATGGTCATGAAAATATCCTCTTTACCGACGAAAAAATTTTTACTGTGGAGCAAGTTTTTAATAAACAAAATGATAAGGTTTATGCAACATCATCAGAAGAAGCTAAAAAAATCATCCAGCTTCTGTAATGGTTTGGTGGGGTGTATCCCATAAAGGTGTCACAACACTCCATTTTTGCGAAAAAGGTGTCAAAACCGGTGCGGCGGTTTATCAAACCAACGTGCTGGAAGGTGTTGTGAAACCTTTATCGCAAACTCTCTTCGGTGGGCAACATTGGGTCTTCCAGCAAGACTCTGCTCCTGCTCACAAAGCAAAAAGCACACAGGAGTGGTTTCGCAACAACATTCCTGATTTTATTGCACAAGAAGATTGGCCATCCGGGAGCCCAAATTTAAATCCGCTGGATTATGCATTATGGACAGAGTTAGAGAACAAGGCCTGTAGAACTCCCCACCGCAATTTGGACAGTCTGAAAAAATCGTTGGTGAAAGCAGCAAATGAAATGTCGTTGAATACCGTGCGTGCCGCTATAGACCAGTGGCCACAACGTTTAAAAGCTTGTATAAAAGCTAAAGGAGGTCATTTCGAGTAAGGCTTTTATTAATTAATTAACAATATCTTATTAAAATAAATTTCGTTGGAATAAACATATTATCTTTTATTGTTTAGATTTTATGCTTCTTTAAAGTTGTGACAGAATTTATGGCACGACTAGGTAAATAAGAAATATTATTAAATAGTTCTCTAATATTCCATTGTAGGATCGCGAGTGATTTGCTAAAATTATGAGTCGTTCATTATCTATTAAAAATTAAATTAAGTCATTTGTTCCCCATCGGATCATAATGATGAAAATTCGATGTCGGGGGTAGATAATAGATAGATAGAGGTAGATTTTATAATTTCTTGTAGTTTAGGGTTGTTGTTTTTTTGTATTCTGAGAAGCGGTAATTTTGAAAAAGAAGGTTCCAGCTTTTGTTTCAATTTTCTTGAAACCTGGAGGCATGGCTTTTGAAGTGGGTTGAAAATTTGTAATTTCAACTACTGAGGAGCGAGAGTTAATTATTTGGTCGTATGGTATGTAGGGCCTTCCCCGACCTTTTTATTTGCCTAATATTCCTTCCTCGCCTCATACATCGTGTATTTATTGATTGTTATTATTTTCAAAATATCTTTTTGTTTTATAAATTCCGGTCATTCCCTGCTGCTGGACTGTTGCTTTTGCTGAGTTTCCACCTCACAGTTGACGCAGAATTTTCTTGTGCAAGAGGCTGGATCAAATGTGTCAGGCAGTCCACACTTCCTACAAATCTACATTTCTACTTTACACCATTTTGCCGTGTGGCCCAATCTCTAGCACTTCCTGCACCTCATTGGGGTAGGGTACTATTCCCTAATGTGAATGCTTTGCTATGGGCCCCTAATCTCCTTCCCAAGCCTGTATGCTTCAAAAGTTAAAATCAGTAGACCCGTAGGCGTTGTTTTTGATGGATCAGAAGGGTCGTTCCTAGTAATTTTGACTACTTCTGTTATCCACTAGGATTTGAAACCTTCCAAGAGTTCTTCCTGAGTCATGTATTTCAAATCGGAACAGTAGGCCGTGCTCTTCACAAAATTTAGGGTGCCATGAAGTTCAGTTTTAACGGTCATCCCATCTAATTTTGTAATTTTCAGAACGTTTTTCCGCAACGTTGCGATTATCGACTAATAAAAGCAAAGACCCATCGCGGAAGAAGCTCGCCTGTGAAAAACGTTGAGAAATCCCATTTATTGCCTTTCGTATGCGAAATTGATTAAAAGACATGAGTGGTTTACTTTCGTCTAAAATCTTTATTACAATAAACCTAGGTTGGGAATTCAAATTAATCTTTTTCTCGACGGCTCTAGATAAATTTGGGAAGCACTGGTCTGTTGGCGAGACAGCTTCAAAAGCTCTTTTGTTCAGGTTCTTTATCCTCTTGGTAGGTGGCGTACCCGTATCCAAGAGAGAAAAGGAGTTGACGCTGACTAAGCCATACGCCATTTTGGGGTTGCAAGTTCCGCCTACCCAAATGAAATTATTTCCGCCGAGGGAAATTCAAGGAATTAGGGTTTGGAATACAATTAAAATGAAAATAAAACTACAAATCTAATAGTATAAGTCAGTTGCCGTTCTAATAGAGTCTGTACTGAAAAGCCCGATTACTTTTCTTGACTATTTCAATCCTGCAATCTTGAAAAATTCTCTTTCCCAACTTTTAAGAGGTCCGAAATGGGCCAGGGATGAGCCACCCCAAGCTCTTCTCCAAGCAGGGGGTGGTAACGTGGAGCCCAGTGACACCTAGGATTTTTTTGTTTCTTGCGAGCAGATTTTTTTTTTCAAAATTTCTTTCTTCTCTCTTGAAAATCTTCTCCTTTCTGGGCAGTAAATCTTCTTTCCAACCGATCCTAATTGGATTTATCCAATTGGTCTCTCAGTCGCGCTGGAATTAAAGGAGGAAAATACAAACGTTACGGAGCTCTTCCAATTAGCAACCTTCCGGGTCAAAGTATCATGGCCAATTGTATGTTGAAATATGTACTTTAATCAAAAAATAAAAATTATCGCACCAAGTGTTTAGCGTGATTGAGTGACAATCAAACAAACTTTCGATTTTATACACCACTTGCAAAGTACGTATACGGGGGAAGAACACTTATAGTTCGAAAGAATTGAAAATTTACTGTACTTTCGCCAGAAATTCATTAATATTTTTGTCTACAGCGAATGTCCCTGTGATTCCCGTGGATTAATTTTTATAGAACTTCGATGTCCATAGAATTAAAAAAAAAATTGATATAATATATACTATAATAGTTTTACCTGGAGGTTTAATAACGCGGAGTCAATATAAATTTCTTGAACAGTCAGACAGCTTACTGACGCACGTAAGAGACCAGTTCATGGCTTGTAAATATACATACAAGGTTTTGTCTCCATATGCATTCTCTTTTTCTTTTGCTTCCACGTAGGAAATGTAGCCTTAGAAGGCATGATATAACTACTTTGTATTTGCAATATATGCTTTATCAAGCTTCTGCAGATAACTCTTAAATCCTTACTTGCTGAAAATCGAGTGAGTAATATCCTCGATACATAACTGGCGAATGATGCTTCACTCGGAATTCAATTCATTCTACGATAATACACGCGTTCCATCTTCGTTTTGGAAATGATACATTTACTCAACAACTTTATAGTTTTTACTAATAATGAGACAAAAAAATATTATTGTTAAGTAATAACCAATTTCATCCGTAAATGAATTTGAACGTACTTAAAACTAAGTTACAGATGAAGAGACTATAATAGTGAGGACGATTATTGCCATTATTACCTAGTGGTTTCCCTGCTAGAATATCTATTTTGCCCAAATGCTCCTCCTACACCTACGCCTGCATAACCATAAAGCATAATTTGCATCAGACACGCCAAGAAGCACAATACTATATTTGCCCGCAAAGGAATCCACTGGAATAATCCCTTGCACAAACTGGATTCCTAATATGTAGCTTGTTTAACTGGTCCCAATACAACTTGCTAAAATATGTCGAAGATGTTACGTGTTGAGTTCACAATGAACTTTCTAGACGTAATTATAAAGTTCATAAAGTAATAAGTTTTAGATAATTTTTCATTTTACTAACCATGCACTCGACATCAAAATGGTGCAGTTTTCATTCTCTCTTACTAGCACTATTAACGGATTTTGAGCAGTCAGCAATGAGTGTCAATTATTGTCAAATGCATTATTTGAGCACTTGTCAAATTTAATGATAATAGAACGTGAAGTAACTACACCGAACATTTTAAATAATTGCTGCCAAATTTAACGCTACCCCGGTGTAGCTTGTAAACTCGAACAGACTGCTACTATTAGGTATGTTCGATGAATAACTCTGCCAAGCCCCAGGCAAAGATCATGAATTACTAGATGGGACACTCGTGACGTATTCCCTTATCTTTTTTCGACCTTGGTCCCCTTAATCCACCGACCTTGCAGATTTTGCTAAAAGTGGATAGTAATAAAGGGCTCACTCGTGAGAGAAAGACAAAAATTTAGGGGGAGGCGGAACGAAAATTAAAATCGTGACGTATTCCCTTATCTTTTTTCGACCTTGGTCCCCTTAGCCCAGGGACCTTGCAGATTTTGCTAAAAATGGATAGTAATAAAGGGCTCACAAGTGAGAAAATGACAAAAATTCAGGGGGAGGCGGAACGAAAATTAAAATCACGTTTCACCACCCAGAGCGAGAGGGTGCTGCGTGAAAAGTGCAAGTTAGCTACTATCCCACTGGAGTAGCGATAAATTGTGTAATGTAAGCTTTTAGATAATGCATTTTGTTATATTTTGACTATATTAGTTGTAAATTAATTGTTATAAATAGTAATATCGGGTATTGGTCGGGTATCAGTCTCGCGAAATAGCTCGGCTTTTAATTATTTTCCTTTCTTTCAGATCTAACTAACCTTGCATTTCAGCAAGCCATTGAGTACTCTGGTACAAGCACCGGCAGCACCCACAACAATTGCTAAGGTACAAAAACCTGGAAAACTAGTCATATTCAAAGGCAAATATTTTAAAACAGGTCTGCTTGTTGAACAACACTGACAAGCCCCTGAAGTACCGAAAAGCACTGAAATCGTTCGATAAGATTTTTGACAGCGAACTCGGGGCGCCTCTTGCCGGCACGGGTTTTTAACACGGTGTTCGATGACCATTTGACAGAAAATTCGGGCGAATCTTGGCGCACCCGGCTTCATGCTGCGATAATACCGGGATGAAATGGTGCTGTAAACCATTAATGTAACGGCTAGTGGCATTTAAAGGAGAATTAAATAAAAAAAAATGAAAAATCTATTGACATTTTGAAATAAATTATATAAACAATGTAATTTGTTTTTATTACTTAAAATAACCATAGTAATTATTGTAGTATTATATAAATAATTTATCCAATTTAATTAGTATATTAATTTAATGGAGCGCTAATTATTTTAGCAATTAAATTTCGCTCGTCTTTATAAGATTAACCTCTTCAGGGATACACATGTGTACGTTCAGTTTTTTAGAAATTAGAATTATGCAAATTAGAAAAAAATATTAAAATATATAAAATATATATAAAATAAAACTTTTTTAGTATAGCAGCACGTATAATACTTAATTATACTAGAAATTTACCGCTTTAAAAATATTTCAAAGTTGTCTCTGATTCATTTCTGTTTCGTTTTTTTTTTGAAAAATATCGTAAATATTTTGTAAATAAATTACCAGTTGTGTAGAATTATTTTTCTATGTAACGTCATATTTTGTAAAATTACTTAGGTTTTTTAATTTTGTATTAATAGCGCTTTACTGCCTAATTTGTGAACTTAATTTATTTTTATATACTAATTATTTTTAAATTTATTTTAATTTACTAATTTGTTTTTGAATTTTGTGTTGGATTCTGAATAGGTCTTTATAAATACTGGGTTTTTTTGGCAATTCTCAGTTCGCAATGGGTAACCTAAAGATCATGAAATACTAGATGTAACACTCTCTATACAAGCCCAAGCTCTAACCCATATGCAATTTCTAAAACAGCATGGGAACATTTTTCCCATTAGAGAAAGCAGCAAAGAACTACTGCTTCCCATGCCTTATTGGAGTTCCAATAAGAACAAAAGAGGCAAGAATAGGCAGTCAAATATTCTCATCTACAGCAATAAAATGCAGCGTTTGTGTAGGCAATAAAATGCAGCGTTTTTTTACCACACATTTTTAAAGGCGGGCCAAAGTCTCGGGCATGCTGTGTGCCTCTGCATGCATGGTGTTAGTGCCGTCCCCAGGCAATGTTCCAGCATAGGGAAATCCTCAATTGAGAATGGGGAACAGGCAGGTAGCACACTCAGGGCTTATATACGGATGCGGGCTGTTTACATTTTTTCACTGTGCATTTTTAAAGGCGGGCGAAAGTATTCGAACGTGTGCGCTGGGTAGGAAAACGTGGTTTTAATTTTCGTTCCGCCTCCCCCTAAATTTTTGTCTTTCTCTTACGCGCGAGCCCTTTATTACTATCCACTTTTAGCAAAATCTGCAAGGCCGGTGGGCTAGCGGGATCAAGTTTGAAAAAAGATAAGGGATATGCCACGAGTGTCTCATCTAGTATTTCATAATCTTTGCGGGTAACCATGTGAAAGCCACAGGTAACCACAGGTTTTTTTAATGACTTTCTCATCGAATAGACCCAATTTTAATGCGCCACAAGTTTTTTTAATAAGTTTCTCGTTAAACAGACCTGTTATTATTATACGTCAGTAACCCTTCGATAAAGTATTAGTTAGCCTTGAAATAAATTTGTCAAAAATAGCAAAATTCTCGTGAGCCGAATATTGCAAATGCGGAAAATTAAATAAAAATTTTCAATATTGTAACGTTCCGAAGTCTGGTTTGTTTGTGTTTTTGACAGTTGAACGAAATTCCAATCAGCTTAAGGATTACCACAGTACGAAAATATTGGAAAGATATTCATCAATCGTGTACGTCAACTGCCAAAAGAATGGGAACAATCATCGAGAGGATGTCGGGTGTTCAGGATGTAGATATGACAAGTCCAAAAGCTAAATTTGTTTTTGAAACTATCAATAAGGAAAAAGTAGTGATATTTTCAAAGACGTATTGTCCTTTCTGCATTATGGCAAAAGAGGTTAATTTTGCTTTATGTTTTTTCACTAATTTAAGCCAATTTATTACAGCAATTCGAAAAACTTGAGTATCCATTCTATACCATTGAGCTGGATAAAAGGGATGACGGGAATGAAATACAAAACATCTTGCTGCAAATGACAGGAGCTAGATCAGTATGAAAATTAATTAATTGATATTTTAATTCCGGCAGACCTAGCAGCAAAAATAATTCATTTCCAGGTCTGCGATAAATGATACATAATAATAAACCAATCAATTTACTGCCTCTACTCGTATAGAGCTGTATTGTTTAATTGATTGTATATTTCGTGTCTATACAAATTTGGAAACGCGGGTTTTATCTGGATTTCTGCTAGGTTACGAGAAAATTTTTAGGAAATGTCAATTTGATATTCATTCAAAGTGACAGACTGACCAAATGAATGTAACAAGGTTCAAAATAATTGCTATTCCAAGGTGTATCCGGGTTTGCTTTTAGTTTACTCCTATTAATCTTTTCTCATGACCGAACTATACCTATAAGGGTATGAAAAGTGCTCATGTACCATAAAACGCCGATGAAATAATTTGTAATTCTCTCTTCATTAAAGAATAATATTTATCTCAATTATACTTAGCGGCAATTCAGCCCTTAAAATTGAGAAAACTACCCTTGTAAGGGAGTGGAAGCATACTTGAGCCAAAAAACGTTTTAGATATTATGTACATTGTTCGGTAGAAATGAAACATAGGAGAAGACTTGTGAGCCACTAAAAGTTTTTCGAAAGAGGAAGTTTAAAAATAGGTTTTTCATTTTCCCTTTGGGAGTTATAAGATGATTCTTAAATTCCATTTTTCCATGGTGTGCAGATCATTATTTTATCGACTTTCTTAATGTCTTTTCCAAAAACGTCAACAAGGTATAACATGTCCCAGTAGGGACAAAATATGGAAATTTATTCGTGGAAAACTTTTTATTTTTCTTCGAATTTTAAAGAAATTAAACTAAAATTAAGATTAAAGTGTTTGCTGTTTAATTAAAAAGCTAATATCTCACAAAAACTGCTCAAAAAGCGTATCGTCCTTGTCCTATGTGAGTTAGTATCCAACTAGGTATGAAGGAAGTTTGTATTTAATGTTTTGCAGCGGTCCAGGTCTAGGGGCTTTTCACGAGGTGCGGATAGCTAATAGAAGCTCAAGTTCAGGAGCTAATAAGGAGTAGCATAAGAAGGCTCAATTTCCAAATTGATCGTTGTTCTGGTTATTAATTTCCTCTATTCAAAATTCTTAGTATATTGGAAATGATTCTTAGCTTACAATTTCTTTTACATTCGATTATAATTGATTGATTACGCCGCATTATGCTGAATGAATTTATTTACTTGTTTATTTTTTGTCCAACGCTGTCGTTTGCTTACAAGCTTTTGTTTGTTATAGATAGCGTTGCTAAGGCTTTTTTAACGTAATAACTAAAGTGTAAACTTGAACTTGAAAATTGTTTCATGTGTTCTTACTTACCAAGGTGCTTTAATTTAGTGCATCACATATTAAATAAATATGAGTACCCCTTAACCCTTTGATTTATGAATTGATCGACGATTGTGAATGCCACTTTTGATGAAAGCTTTTCTCATTCCACAAGCAAAGGATCTAATTTTTTTTCTATTTTGGACTGTCAGTAATGCCTAGTAGCTATTTGTAGAGACAAAGTTTTGCAGTTAACATCACTATTCTGTTTTCTGTTTTGTTTTGAAGATTCCAAATATTGTTTCGCTTTGGTCAATGTTTTTTGTAATCTGAATTTAATTTCTTTATTGTATAAATCGTAATTGTAGATTAGTTCTGAATTAGCATCTGTGAGTTCAGATGGGAGGTTAATTCTTTTTGCAAATACTAGTTTAAATGGTGTGTAATTGCGAATGCTGTTTGGTGTGGTGTTATAGCAAAATGAACAATGTGGTATGAACGCATCCCAATCATCTCTGTTTACATTTACAAAGCATATTAGATGTTCGTTACGGCATTTGTGATTTCTTTCAACATAGCCTATTGTTTCAGGATGTGCAACAGTTGCGAAAACTTTTTCTCTTTAAAATATATTGCCTATCTCACATATTCAGTTCCGAATCAGATTTTATTTTACTCATTGGTCCATAAATGAGTATAAATTCGTTAACTATTACTTGTGCATTAGTGTTAGCTTCTTTATCTCTCTTCGGAATTATTACGATATATTTACTTAAATCGCATTGCTTAGTTGCTACTTATCTATTATTACCATCTATTTTGGTAAAAGGACCTATAGTGTCTATAGATACTATGCCGAATATCTTTGCTGGTGTTGTTATTTCTATGCGTTCTTTATTGTGCGCCTGATGTTTGTTCTTCGCACAGAGCTTGCCATTGTTTATGTATTTTGCTATAGTTTTCTTCACCTTTTTCTCTCTGTATATCTCTTTCAGCTTTGTGTACATTCTAGACTGTCCTAGATGGCCTCCAGTAGGTCAAAAGCATGCAGTAAGTCTGTAATCTGTGTCTTACTTTTGAGGTATACTGGTGGTTTATATGTTTTAAAATTTATATTTCTTAGCTTTTTCTTGCCTATAGTTTTAAATGCGATTATTGTAATTAATTTAAATATTTTACTTTCTACAGAAAGTTTCATAGTATTGCTCGGAAATTGTATGTTTCTTTCTAATATTTCAAATATCTGCTCTAGTGCAGTTTCTACTGATTGGTTTATATTTATTATATACCACTCATTCATTTTATTTAATTTGTGCACAATATTCATGTATCATTTTGTTTACTTGACGCTGTATTCGTCGATTTTTAATTTCAGTTCTGGTAGAATAATAACTTGGTTTGGGGATAGCGTCTCTACGACGCACAGTTGATCAGTCGCTGTTTCAATTTACTGAGCGTATTTTCTCATTTGAGATTATTTTGCTTGTGCATTGCTCGCGTTTGCACTCTTAGTATACTTATATAGATTTCTTTTAAATCATATATATCAATTTTGATTCTTTTTAACGCATCTGGACCAACATTATCTTTTCCTTTAACATAATGTACTCGGAAACCAAATTCTTCGAGGTCTAGTCTCATTCTTCTTAATTTAGATGTAGGATTCTTCATACCGAACAAGTATGCTGAAGGCCTGTGGTTCGCTTTCACTGTAAATCTTCGGCCATATACATATCGGTTAAAATGAATTATAGCCCAATATGTGGCTGTAAATTCCTTTTCAATTCTTTATTTATTTCTTTCTCCTTGAGTAAAAGTTTTACTGGTATATGCGATGAGGAGTTTTTTTCCGTTAATATTCTGTAATAATATGGCACCACACGCAAAATTTGAGGCATCAGTTGAAATAATAAATTTATTTTTTTGTTTTTTGTTGACTTTCGTTCTACTCAACTTGGGAGTTTTGCTTTAATAACTTATTAAGTGCAGGCGGGATTTCTGCAAAATTAGGTACAAATCGGCGATAGTAATTGCGAAAGGCTACAAATTGCCCAACGTCGTCAGCGCTTTAGGTATGGGATAATTTTTGAATGTGTCGTATTTTGAGGTGTCTGGGCTAATATTTTATGGCCTAAATAGGTGAGTTCTGTTTCAAAGAAGTTACATTTTGCTGGATTCAACTTAATATTTCATTCCCTTAGTCTATTAAAAATCGTTAAAAGGTTTTTCAGATGATGTTGTAGATAACATAAGAAGACTATAATGTCGTCGATGTATAAGAATGCTATTTCAGATGGTAACCCTGCCATAGCTATGACCATCATTATTTGAAAACTGTTTGGACTGATGTTAAACCCGAAAGAAAGTCTGGTATAGTGAAAATACCATAGTGGATTGTGTACCTAGTGAAATTTGGTGAAATTCTGATATTAAATCGAAAGTAGTTAAGTATTTTGCTCGCCCCATTTGATCAAGTATCTATTTTATTCTACTATTTGTTCAGGTTCCCCTAAACGCCATTTTTTGTTTTGATTACTTGAAAATATTGCTGAACTCGAGGCATAGGGTTTCGAATTCTGATCTGGTATAACTTGAAATAGTTTTTAATTTTGAAATTATATTCTCTTTTCTTTTAGTTATGGGTATTTTTATAATGTTGAAATCAGAGAGTGGTGTGTGAGATACTTGAAGTGTAACTGTTTTGCTTGTAATATGTAACATTTTTACTACTGGGTTACTGGTTTAGGTATGTAATTGATCCTGCCATGTATAAACGAGGTTGGGTTTCTTTTCTTGTTATGACCAGATTATTGGAATTATTTTTCGTTTCGATATTTATTCTTCTGATTATTTCGCATCTCGGTGGATTGCTGACTAATTTTATTATTATTATTTATAGTCAGTGTCCAAGTATCATCAATATTTGCTTTATATTTTGTTAAAAAGTGTAGTGCCAGAATTGCGCTTGCTTCAATAGAAAAGTCATTTCCTACTATCTAAAAAGTGTATTCAATCGAAAACTGATTATAAAAAACGATTTTTGTATTTATTGCCCCAATTGACTGTCTTTTTACTCTGTTATGCTCAGAATTAAATACGTATTTTTAGGCTGATATAATTGATCATCATTAATTTTACCTCTTGTAAATATTAAAATATCTGCCCCTGTATCCACTATGAAAGTGCATACTGCTCCGCATATTTCGACATATGCTTTTATAAAATTCGTCAAGGAGAATTTATGTTACTGACTTGGCAGTAGCCCATTCGGTCCACCCAATTTTTGAGTACATTTTCGATTGTTTCGGGCCTTATGTCAGCAATAGCAGCTTGAATCTTGTACTTGAGGTCTTGAATTTTTTCTGGTTTGTTGGCGTAATATTTATCTTTCACCGCTCCCCAAAGATAATAGTACAACGGCGTCAAATCGCAGTTCCTTACCGGCCAAATCACATCACCATTTTTGCTGATTATGCGATTTCCGAAGATAGGGCGCAAAGGATCGATTGTGGCGTTCGCTATATGGCATGTAGCGCCGTCCTGTTGAAACCAAATATCGTCCAAGTCTTCGGCTTTAATTTCCCCGAAAAACCGATCGGCCAACATTGCGCGGTAGCGCTCGTCATTCACGGTTACGGCGACTTCGTCTTCATTTTCGAAGAAAAATGGTCGATGATGCCGCCGGACCAAAATCCGCACCAAACAATCACTCGTTGTGGGTGCATTCGCTTTTCCACGATGACGTTCGGGTTTTCTGTGCCCCAGATGCGACAGTTTTGTTTATTAACATAACCATCGAGGTGGAAATGAGCCTCTCTGTACCAATTGAAGTTTATATGGCAACAAAGAAGTGCGTGTAATGTTCAATTGTTGAGAACGATAAAGAGTTGATATTGATGATTGCTCACGCACACTTTGAGCAACAACAGCAATGTTTTCGAATGAGCGCACCGGACAAGTACGTACACGGGCTGGTTTATCCACCAACATTCCAGTTTCACGAATTGATCCACAAAGTGGGTTTTTGGAAGTTGTTTTTTGTTAAAATTGTTTTTTCATATTAATCACAGTTTGAGACTCACTACGTTGGGAATAAGTTTTTAATATTTCCCAACTTTCTCCAAGCGAATACCGTCCCATTTCGTCCCATTTAGTTTTTGTCAAGTCGAGAATGACATATAATCAACTAAACTTCAAATTACTGGTAGTTCAAATTCCAAACACTAGATGGACCACTCTTTAGATAGATGTCGGTGTAGAAACGATTTGTTCTCTAAGTCGCATACCGGAAACCAAGTGCAGAACTCCAATCTTTTTTCGGATTCTCTTTCTAGTATTCCTTGTAATGGAATATGTTGATATGGATGCAAACTTTCTTGATGAATAACCCTCAAAACTTTAGCTGAAATAAAAATACTCCTAAAGTACACGTCGATTATGGAATTTTCTTTAGTATTCTCGCACAGCCTCTCTTACGTTTCTGTCTACTGAATCGTAAATGTAAATTATATCGGCGTGCTTCTCAAAAGTGATTTAGGCCATTTTTTTGTTATTTGAGCTTAATAACTCCCATAGTTATCGATTCGTTTTTCAATTATGATTTTTTTCTGACTTACACTCCTTTTATAACAAAATTTCCCTGTGTTAATAACAGGATACACGCTGATATGGCTGGCTACAAGCTACGTAATTACGGAAATAAAATAAATTCCATTAACCATTTTATGATTTCTCAGCAGCAATAATCAAAAATAATTACTTGTGTATGCTAAACAATCATTTCCGATAATTTTTGAGGGTATATCATTCATTTTAAGACTTAAATTACAGGACAATAAACTAATAAGATATCAGTCAAGGTTTTCTAAGGGATAGATTTTTCTACCTCTATTTTACCTAGGCATGTACCTTTTATAAAGGGAGATGATGGGCAATTCGATAATTAATGAATTTCGGAGAAAATTCAATGAAATGGTGGATTTTTAAAAAGATGAAAACTATTTTTAATTTTTTTTGGTAGGTCAACATTGTCGGCCTTTATGAAAAGGACATTAGGATAGTAAATTTTTGGCATAAGTTTGATGTCGCTGTGTTAAGTAGATCAAAAAATAAAAATAAAATGGTTATGTGTTTATGAAAGTTCGAATTTATGAATCACCTTGTAATTCCCAAATGGTTGAAAATGGCAAATCTTTCAGTCCAGTTATTTTGGAATACGATATATGAAACATTCTGTATAATAGGTCTGACTGGTACGCTTTGGATGAAATTATCTTAGGGTAAAAAGTTTTATTTGGTAGGGGGAATAAACATCAAAAACTAAAAGACGAATTCAAGTAAAAATTGGGTAAACCTGGAAAACCTGGAAAATCTTACTTGTGTATGTAAATAAAACATAAAACATATTATATATTACTATTAACAACTGACAAGAAAGCAGTAATTTTATCCAAATATACTCGGTTTCTGTGACAGTGTATGATAGTTTATAGTTGTGTTAATTAGAAATTTGAGCTAAGATGGAGTTAGTTTATTTATATGAATAGTCGTATTAACGAAATCTTTTCGTTTTTTTTCGCTTCAAATAGGCTTTTTTATTATAATTTTAATGTTTTAAAAATATGATTGATATATAACAGTAAAATGTGTTTCTACTACAGGTACCCAGAGTATTTATTAATGGAAAATTTGTTGGCGGTGGCACAGACGTAAAAAAGATGTATGAAAATGGAACTCTGAAGAAAATGCTTGAGAGTTAGAGCTGAACAGTAAAATTAACAATGTGTTTTCGTTTTTGGTTATTAAATACTTTTGCCAGGAAATAAAATAACGTGAAACTAAAAAAAGTTTATATTCTGTTAGGGTTAATAATAATAAAGCAAGCGCTTGCATTACTCCCCAAACCCCCCCTCCTCCCCCGTGCACGCATATAGCATTACAGCCTTAGCAGCGCGGAGCAATAGACACCGTTTGCGAGACCTGGGTTGATCAATGTTGGCCATAACCCTGCTTAGCGCCGTCGTTACTGCAGCTGCCATGTCCGCCTCGCTCCGGATCTCGTTCCAGAAGGTGAGCCTATAATCGAAGGTCATGTGACCGCGGGTTTCATCTGAACCGACATATCTCTAACCCGAATCTCTCTCAGGAGGGGGATGCGCTTCTACGTCAGAAGGACGATCTCGGTCTTGGCCAGCGCCACCCCCAAAACGGCGCATCAATTGGTTCAACCGCATTTGAATCGCCGCGACGTCCTCGGCATACCCAACTAGGGAAGACCCTTCCGACATCTCCATAAGTAGGATTCCATCATATGTATAGTTCCATTTGACGCTAGCCGCGCGGTTACGTTCCAGAGGCTCATTGTTGAATCCACCACTCGCCCTCCTCGAACCTTTCGATATTCATCTTAGATATCCCATCTGGGCGGGCCCTGCCCGCGCCGCGCTCGCACTGGTGCTATACCACGCACGCGGAACGTAGTATATTGATGATCGCTGGCTGTATAGCACTCGATTACCAGTCAACACCCGTGCAGTTAGATTCTCCGTCGCCAGGGCGACGTCCATAATCGTCTCCCTGCACCCAGGACGTCGAGCAGGTGTTTAACACCACTAGCCCGAGCCTGGATGCAAAGTCCAGAACGCGTCCTCCGCGCGAATCCAGCCTCGGTTCGTCCCACTCCAAGGTCTTCGCGTTGAAGTCTCCAGCCACTACCATTCCCCTGTCCATGCCGTGGCCCGCGTCCTCCAGACCATCTAATTTGATCTGGAAGTCCCTATCGGCTCCTTTGGAGTGAGGTAGCAGCTGACATAGTTAACGTCATTGCTCCTCACCCAAACAAAGCAGGCGCCGCGTCATGGTCCGCAACGTTGAAGCGTCGCAGATCCGGGACCCAGATTGCCGCCGTGTCAAGGTCATCCCGATATGTTGGCACGTCACTGTCCCGATACTGTTCGCTGATGAGAATAACATCAGCGTTTTTCTCAAGACGGATCTGAGCCAATAAGTCATGAGTCGTCCTGCTCTTTCAGGTTGGCATAAAGCACAGATGCCATTACTTAAGTTTGGCCTGGCTCAGGACATTTCGGCAGACCGCGCAACATGCCGCCGTGTTCCGGCCTTCCGCGCCACCTTCGGGCAGAGGAAGCACACCGGTTTGGCGGTACACCCTTTGGCGTCCCCCCAAGACAGCCTTGGACTCGGGCGTCAAGCCGTCCTTGACTACCCTAGAGATGTTGGGCTGCTTTCTCAGCAACCAACATCTCCTGGATGATCCCCTTTATTTGGAGGAAACTCCTCTAAAGGCTTTCCTCCACCTCCGTCAGCCTGGTTGCCAGCATGGCTGATTCCGAGAGAAGCCCCCGAATCTACCTGGTGACGGGCGTCCTCTGCGCACTATCAACCGCCTCTCCCTCCCCCGTCGAAGCACGCACTTCAGCGGCAACTGTCGCAAGCGTCGCTCCACCATTCTCCTCCTTCACCGCAGCCAGCCTCCCCACAGGTGAACTGCCGCTTCCCTTCTCCTCCCCCAGGTGATTTTTTAGGTATACATCATAAAATTCACAATGGGTATAGTATTTCCCACATTCAGGCACGAGCCCGCGTTCTCCATAAATATGTACCATAGCCATAGCTCCTCGGGGTTACGAATGCAGCAAAGAGGCGTGGTAGATCCCGAATCCTGCAGGCAGACGTTCACCTTAACCGTCAACTGCACCCCCTCCCTCCTTGGATCACTGTATCGTCCATGTATGAGGATACACGACCGTCTCTCTGCCAGATTCGTGTGAGAACTTCGTTTGCATAGCGACACCGATGGATTCGGTGCCCTTATACGGCAGTAAGAAGCATATTACCGTATATTGGATATTGTTTTAAAATTGACTGCAACAGAACAAATTATACTTAGTTTATCTTTCCAAGGGATAATTATATACCTAACAGTAAAACGTATATTAATGAACACATAATACAAATAAATTAATTTATAATAATAAACGTAAAACATTAAAAAATAAGGAACGAACTTTTTTTTCACTATTATAAAATATGTTTTTCAATTCTATTCTCATTATCCATCTGTCGCATATGAAAGATTCAGTGAACGACGGCGAATTTCAAATATATTATACAATAGCAATTTTACAAAATAGGACGTAAGCCGATCTGTACACCTCCCCTTGGCCATCGTTAAGAGTCATAAGATTTTCTGGATACCTTCGTCCCCCTAAAAACCTTACGTAACTTATTAATGTTCTGCAAATTAAAGACATATAAAGCAATATAAAGGTAAAGATTAAGGAAATTAGTGCAATAATCGATTAATTTGAATTGATTAATCGAACATATTTTATCGAAGTAAGAAAACGTTCTCTTGGTTGGACGATTTTCTGCGAATTAAATGAATTAAACAAAAATGATTACGATTAACTATGAAATTTACTACTGCGCTTTAATCATGATTAATCATATCCCATATAAATCGATTATATTTTTGCGATTTAGTCACATTGCAATTATTGAGCGACTACATGATTAATTTCAAACTTGTTCATTTATTTATTGTTTAATACAAGCTACTAACAAAATCAACAATTTTACTTAAATAACATAATATAATAAATTAGAAAACAAGAGAGAAAAGAAAAAGTACAGGCAACATTAGAAGGAATTAAGGACATTCCTGAGAGAAGATTTACTCAGGTGCAAGTCAAAAAAGAGGTGGGAGTTGGCTTTCTGAAGCATACGGGTGAGAGGCTCAGAGAGTCCATAGTTGGTACGGTGATAAGCAGGGCGAAAAAGAGGTGCCGAACGGAGGTTACGAGGATTGGTGTAGATGGAGATCCGCTTGGGTAGGGAAGGACAATCGATCTCACCGGTAGGCAGCTGATGAATGAAGGTAATATCATCAAGGTTCCGCCGCTTCCACATAGCAGCAAATGTATATAGGTAAAGTCGTCGCTCCTCGTCCAAACAAAGCCGATCAATAAAACCGTTCAGACAGCAGCTGGGTACTGGTATAAGAACAATTGGAACATATAATAAAAAAAAACAAAAAAAATAATTCATGTAAATAATTACTTAATCTAACTTATTATTATTATTATAATTTCACTTATGTATTTATTTGATAGTTGGCTCTTGTGAATTTGTTTAGATCACCTATCCTTTTTAATATTTCTTCCGAAATTTTATTATAAATATCACCTGCGCCAGTGATGAGTTTTGTGTATACTCGTAGTTGTACACTTCATTATTTCTTGTAATCTCAATATTGCTTTTTATCTTTCTGTTTATTATTTTGTGAATGTACTTGAGTTTTCTATATAAATTACTTCCTTCAGGCTAAAATTATTCGTGATACTATAATATTCTTTGTTGGTCTATCCCATGGAGAACAATAAATATTTTAAGAGCCTTGTTCATTAACCGCTGTATACATTCGAGATTTTACAGCGGCGATTGCGACCAGATGTACGTCAGTACATGGGCGTTATATACTAGTCTGGAAACAAAACCATTTAACTTTTCAGATCTTCGATCTTATTATTGGTGTAATTTTCTTTATCAACGTCGATATATGAATGTGTCTTCCATTTTAAATTTTCATCAAACCTGAAGCCTAAATATTGTATGTCAGAAACTCTTTCAAGTTTCCTTCTTTCTATCTCAATGGATGGACTTATACCCTGCTTATTTTGCATCTTAAATATCAGGTATTTAGTTTTTTCAATGTTTAGTGTGTTATTATTTTCTTGCAACCAGTTACTGAGTTCTACTAAATCCCCATTTAAGATCTCTTTCAGTTCCTTTTCAGTTGTTTCCCTGTATACTAATACAGCGTCATCAGCATATATCTTGTATTTACCTTTTAGGTGAACATTATATATTATATATAAATAATATAGATAAAGTAACAGCTTTAAGATTAACCCTTGTGGAACACCACATATTTGCATTTCCTCCTTTCTGTGATACTGATTAAGTTCTGAATTATGGTCTCAAATATTCTGTTGATTGTTGCACGTTGGACAGTTCCCACCCTCGGCGTAATAATTTGTTGAAATTCCATCTATCCTTTTTTAACCTTTGATGATTCTCTCTTTCTCTGATTTTTTGCTGTGAATTCATCCCTATGTTATTAAAATACTTATTGAATACGTTGACGATTTCGTTTTACGATGTGTACGTAGATCCCTCGTAGTTCAGCTTCTCAATGCCGGTGTTCACATCTTTTCCAGCTTTTTCCAGTATATCCTAATTTATTACATCCCATAATGCTCTTCTATTCTTCCATTAATGTTTTTGTTTGCTGCTTTTACCATTTTTTGAGTCTGGTTTTTCGTTTCCTATATTTTTCCTGAATATTTCCTCATTTTTTTGTAGGCTTCATTTCTTTAATTTTGTCTATTATTTCAGCTGTAATCCAATTATTATTTTTGGCCCCAAAAACTTTCTCTACTGTGCTCTTTTTTTTGCATTCTTAATAGTATTGACATTGTTGATGACATTTAAGATTCTCTTGTTTCCCAATAATTTTCATTCGGCGCATTATACATAGTTGCAATTTTTATTTTTTATTTTCTAAGATCTTTAAATTCTTTTATTATTGTCGCATTTTTTTCCACTGTTGTCGCGTTATAATTAAAGGTTGAATATTTGCACTGTAATTCTTTGTCTCCTGAATAATTTTACTAATCGGCACATTTTCCAAGCGCGCACTTTCCCTAACGCCCACTAAACTGCACGTTTCACTACTTTTTGCGCGTTAGGAAAAGTCATAAATTTGTGATGAAATTACGCGGGGAGAAATAATTGCAGTAGAAATATTCCACTTGTAATTTTAACGAAGTGTCAAAATTAAAACATTTCGGAAACTGTAGCCGACCGGCAAAAAATTCTTCGAGATCCTTCCGTTTTAGACCAAACCGGAAGGCTCCTGCAAAATTTTATTCGAATTGGCCCATTTCCCCTATTCCGAACTTAAGCCTTGTTATTTGATCAGCAGAGGGAACAATACAGAAACCTCACGGATTTGTAAAAAACGTTCTTTTGGACTTTTGTCGGACTACTACTACTTTCGGAGATATTAAACTTTAAAATTTTTCCATTTTAAATCAGATTATTTTTATCGCCAGCTTCTACAATTTTTCTATACGTATTCTAGACTTTTGCATTATATATGCACAATCCACTAACTTTTCAGTTTTTCCAATACTCTTCAGAGGTCCAAAATACCTAAAACTGCAAAAATAATGCATTAATTATTAAGTTTAGCCACGCTCTTAATGCTGCGGATGACAACTTGATGTCAGTTTCATTTCAACTTTCACCTTGGACGTTTTCACAACAAGTCGTTTATTCGCCTCCAAGTCCGTTAATCGTAATATTACACCTTCATTGCTTATATTTTTAAACATTTTAATTGGGGCTTTTATTTTCGCTGGGTTTACTTCCTCTTTAAGTTCAGATTTTGTTTCTTCCGATGTTTGCTTATCATTATTTGGCTTTATTAATATGGATAGCGTAAATTTGCTTTTCTCCTTTTTTCCAATTTCTAATTGCCATTTCGCACCATGCTAACAAACGACAATTTCTTTCATAACGGATTTTCCGATGACTATTTTTATTTTTAACGCCGGTATATTATCATTTAAATTTCTTACCGGGTTATTTATTTCCGTAATAGCCCTCTACACCGGTTTTCCTGGCTTAGCTAAAATCTCTTCCTACAATGGTTACATACCCACATAATGATCGATAATAATTCCTAAATTTTGTTATATTTCGTATCACTCATTGCACGATATTTAGTATGCACCCATTTTTTGTAGCAACCATTACAATGCACAGCTTTTTCATTATTTTTCACATCTTTTTTACACTTTTTGCACTGCTCGTCCATTTCCCAGTCTTTACTTGTTGACACCTTGACAACAAGTACAAAAAGGAGGCTTAACGTTTTCAGGGATACTGGCACATGTGTGTACGTTTAGTTTTGAAAATATTAAAATTAATCAAATTGGAATAAAATATTATAATCTGTTATAGAAATTTACACTAGATTATTTTTACTAATAAAGCCAACAACTTTATAGAATAGCAGCACGGTTAATATTTTATTCTACTTGAAATTCAATGCTTTAAAATATTTGAAAAATGCCTGATTGTCGCAAGATTTCTTTTTCGTTTATTGGAAATATATCGTAAATATTTGATAAATAAATTACCAATTGTATAAAATTTAATTAGTTTTAATTATTGCTTTATTTTAACGACATAATTAGCTTTTTTATTTTGTACTAAGAGCACTTCAGTTCAAAATACGTGAACCCAATTTATTTTAATATACTAATTTGTTTTAAAAATTGTTATTACATTCTGAATAGCTCTTGAAAAAAATTAGTGAAAATGTAATCAAACAAAATTTGGAATTATTTTTTTCGTCTTTAAATAACTCGTTCCTAAAGAGGTTAAAGCTTATTCACATTCCCGTAGGGAATCTACGCCAAAATGAAAATGGTTAGGCGGAACCCTGAACCATAATTTTAAAGGAAAATATAAATGATATGTTAGAGAACAATGATAAGCAAGTAACCACAAATAAATCAATTTTGAACGAATAAATATAAAAAAAAATAACAACCCTGTAACAAATACAATTATGGAATCATACAAAACCCCCGTTCGGTGGTCAGGCTGCTGCGATTTCCTCCTGAATAGCGTGTACTGTAGTCCTCCTTTTCCGAAAGCCATACGGACTATTATTTGACTTTCTTTTGGGTGACATATCTTAAAGTATATAGTTTAACAATTTTACAAGTTTAATTCTTCTCAATCAATAACGACTATGCAATATTGGCAATAAAAGTAATTTGTCTTCATATGGCAGACACATGCATATACACTGAACTTCTTCTAACTTAAATGATTTTTCAAATTGTGATTAAAACAAACCTACTAAACATATATGTACCTATAGATGAGGCAGAATCAAACGGTTCATTGAAAAAACTTTATTTATTAATTAGTCTTCTCCCTACGAACAAATTTTTTTCATTTTTTTTAAACCCTGTTATTTTTATGGGAATATATCGTCGAATGAAGCAATAATTACCAGTAACTTAAAATTGATTCATTAGTTTCTTTAAAACTATTTGTTTTTCATTCCGAATTTAAGTTTTCGTATTGAAGGTTTCTTAGCATACTTTTATAAAATTTGTAAATAGTTTTCGAATCTATAAGCTGAAAAACTAGAGAGAACTCCAAATTGTTTCACACTTTCAAGTAAATGCTATAGTGAGTGCACATTGTATGATACACTATTTTCGCCAAAGATTATAAAAAAAATTGTGCACAAATAAATCCAACATATTTTGAGCTACATCAATATTTAAAATCTCGTCAAAACTTCTAGGGTGACGAACAAACTCCTTCGGAAAAAAGGGACGAATTGATTCTAAGTGCTTATATAGTTTATTTATATTTTCTTTGCTTATTTTAACATTAATTTTGTTATTCAACATCCGCAAAAGAATTTTTCTCATTACGCCCAGAACTACGAGGTGCATATCATCTAAAGACACCTGGTTTATCATTTTTACATTTAAATTTTCTAGAGGTGTTTTTGTTTATAAAAGCGGTTTTGATGATGGGTTAAGTATTTTCTGTCACTAAAATCTTGATCAGTAATTACTTCACTTGATTCAGAGTTAGAAGTCAAAACGTTATTAATTTTATTCCCAACTTGTACACATTTCGTACAACCATGGAGAGATGTATGACCGACAATTCCAAACAAAAACGCTTTTGCCGGAGCATCGCAAATAATAGCTCTTGTTCTAGGTTTTATTTCTTTTTTCTTAATCTTAATACCGTTTTCAATTAAACTTTTCATCTACGAATTCAAATAAAAATTCTTCTATTTTCTGCGGTTTGCTCCTGCCTAAATAAATTCCAACTGGAAATACATTAATATTCTTAATATTAATAATTTGCAACAAAATAGGTCACAACTGGAACTTTTGAATAACGGTAAACCGCCAATATTTAGTTCGAAAACAATTTCTTTATATTCGGAAATTATATTAAAACTGTTTTGCAATTGTTTCTCAATTCCAAAATGGGAATAAACGCCAGGGGAAACATATCTGGCAACCAATTTTTCTGTATTTTTTAATATACGTTAGCACTGAGGGGTACTTGTAAATTCTTTTCTTTTAAAATAATTAGCAGTTTCTCAACACATGTCCTAGACGACCTATTTCTAATATTCCAATCCCTAAGCTTTTCTGCCAACGATTTTTGATGTGGTAAATTATTTTCATTGTTTTCTAACCTATTTTCATTGTTTTCTAGCAAATTATTTTCATTGTTCTCTAAGTTATTATTTGTAATTATTGGTTGTCCACTATTGTTTTCAAATATTTCTGTTTAATTTTCAGTTCGGTTTAAATTCCTTATATATATAACTCTTTGTTGTTTTATTAGCCGCTTAAGGTTTCGTTTACTGTTGCCTCTTCCGTATATTTTTTTTTCTCTTTAAATATTTATTGTATAAGGGAATAAATTATTAAATATTGTTTAATTGCACCTACCTTTTATCAATAAAATTAAGTACCATAAATCGATCAAATTACTTTTGCTCACGCTAAAAAAAGGATAACCGACTCGTTTGGCTTGTTGCGCATAACTGATGGCGAACAGTTTTTCACAAATTCTAGGACTCTCATTCTATCGCCGTTATCCGCTGGCCAACAGTGAAGGCGAACTTCCAAATTTGTCAACTGGTTACCCTATGCATTTTTTTGGACTAGTACTAGCACCAGTCTATTTTCACCAATAATACTACTGCTTTTGTATGGCAACTACTTCTAACCAAAGATCATGAATTACTAGATGGGACACTCTCTATACAAGCTTAAAGCTCTAACCCATATGCAACTTCTAAAACTGCCTGGGGTAAATTTTTCCATTAGAGAAAGTAGCAAAGAACTACTGCTTTCTATGCCTTATCTAAATTCCAATAAGAACAAAAGAGATAAGAATAAGCAGCCAAAAATTCTCATCTACAGCACTTACAGTGTAGGCAATAAAATGCAGCGTTTTTATATCACGCATTTTTAAAGGCGGGCCAATCTGTTGGGCTCGCTGTGTGCCTCTGCATGCATGGTGTTAGTGCCGTCCCTAGGCAATGTTCCAGCATAGGGAAATGCTGAATTGAGAATGGGGAACAGGCAAGTAGCACACTCAGAGCATGTATACGGATGCGGGCTGCTTACATTTTTTCACTGTGCATTTTCAAAAAGGCGAGCCAAACGTATTCGAACGTGTGCGCTGCTCTGGGTGGTGAAACGTGATTTTAATTTTCGTTCCGCCTCCCCCTAAATTTTTGTCTTTCTCTCACGCGTGAGCCCTTTATTACTATCCACTTTTAGCAAAATCTGCAAGGTCGGTGGATTAAGGGGACCAAGGTCGAAAAAAGATAAGGGAATACGTCACGAGTGTCCCATCTAGTAATTCATGATCTTTGCTTCTAACATTCCCTACTGGGATGGAATGACAGCATACATATAAGATGGACCTCTCAATCTCCGGGCTCAAGCGTCCGCCAATTTGACAACCTACTGCCTGAGATAGACAAGAGAAGATTTATATAAATTTGTATAGCGCTGTCTATTTTTAGCATATTACATAGATGGGTTGATTCCGTAGATTTTTTGAATGCGGAATTGGTTAATGCTGTCAAAAATATATGAATTTAAATGTTTATGGAACAAAAATGTATAAATTATTTGCTTAAAATTCAATGAATGTTAATAACAATTATTATTAATATCATAAAAATGTTTTTAAAGCTTTATCCCTGCCAGATTATTAATATTTTCAAGAACTTGTTGTTGATAAATTTTAAGTCGTGAACACGTTATAATTTATGTTGGTTAGTTTATGTGGCGACCCCGAACAATTGAATCGGGGTCCAATTAGCATTAGAGTGCGCCGTTTTCAAAACCTCAGAATCCTTAAGAATAAAACCGGTATATTAAGTTGAAGTGTCGTGAAATCAGAGCCAACTTATGGAGTTCAAAAAGAGGACTAGCTCCCCGATTTGACGTTCTAACATACATATACATATTATAAATGTGATGTGATTGATTGAAAAATTATTGTTTTAATGATGTAAAAACAAACTTTTAAATCTAGGATGGCACTGCGCCAAATTTGTGTAATTAGTCCACTAAATTTTAAAGCTTCCAGGTATAAAATAATAAATTTGTTTACTTGACTGAAAGCGAAGAATAAACTCTTAAATATTTTGAAGCAAATTGTTTGGCGATTGATTTAATTTGTTATTTGTTTTGCAAACTATTTTAAAACGTTTGATTCGGTATTTCGAGTGCAGTATTTTGTTACGTGTAGAAGCATACGAAAATCGGTAAGTTTCTTAAATATGTATATGAAATTTTAAAATGATTTAATTAAATTGGTTTTATTGTAAAGTCAAATAAACGACATAAAGGAAGAAATTGACTCATGTATCGTGCCAGGAGGTCCTAATACGCAAGAGATGAAGAATCCAGGCTGTGTCGCATGGAAATTATGATAAATTGTTTTGTATTAAAGAAGTTTTTGGTCATTAGATAGTTCTCTAGAGAATTGTCAGAAAGAATCTGTAACGGCAATTCAGTGCTCTAAAATATCTCTGACATAAGGGTCATTTCACATCAAGCGAAATGAAAAAAATTTTTTTTAGTCTTCTAAACCGGAAGTAAACATTTCAAAACAAAATTTTGGAAACTTCGACCAATTTTTTTAATTTTCTTATTTCAAAATATAGCTTAGAGTATCTAAATAATACACCAGAAGTTTTGAAATGGGATCGGCATTAGTTAAGGAGATAGGTAAATTAAGACGATTAGAAGACTAAAAAAAATTTTTTTTTTCAAATTTGATTGTTTTTTTAAAAAGATCAGGAAATTTTCTATACAAATCGTGTAGTTTGAAAATTTATTGTAATTGTTTTCAATACGAAAAAATTCTTCAAAAAAATCCTAATTTCGATTTAGACGATTCTTTAGGAGTCCATAACTAGACAAATACACATCATATGGAAAAAAAATTGTGTTCTTATTATATCTACTAGAAGTATAACTGGTCCTAATATGAACAAATTTCAAAACCTCACTTTTTTTCCCTGTCCGCTTGACGTGAAATGCCCCATAATAGACCGTAATTTTTGATGTCATTTCACGAGGCATCACTGTCTGAGAGCGAAAGAGAGGGAATAAAAATCGCACCGTCCGCTTCTATGTATCTACGTGAATGACCCTCGCAGTCACCGGATTTAAATCCCATTAAGCATCTGCGGAGTATTTTAAAGAGACGAACTAGAGGTTTAAAAACAAAAAAGACAGAAGAATTGTGGGCAAAAATCTAAGAGGCGTGGTATTCCATACCTGTAGAAAGGTGCTCCAATTTAGAGAAATCTAGGGAAAGGAGATGTAAAGAGGTAAGATAATTATTACTTTGTTATATTGATTTTCGAAAAATTGTGAAATTTCTTTGTGTTTCTATTATTTTTTCCACCACTGTATATAAAGGGTTATCTAATAGGGACATAGGGACAATTTTAATACGAGCGCACCCTTGAACGTTTTTCATGAGCTGTCAACATTTTTATCATGGTGAACGGGCAACATTTGGAAATTATTAAAAATTACTACCACAATTCTGAGTCGGTGGTGGTATATATATGATATATGTATATACACGGAATTAGTCAAGGAGGTGGCGTAACGTAAGTTTATGTATAAACCCGATATTATCTGTCTTAACTACTATCGATCAACATATTACATTGTCCCTTCACCAAGAAAGGTAGTTAAATAAATAAAGAACGAAAATTTCTTAAGTAGAGATTAATTTTTTTCGGGATGGAGGATAGCTGGAAATACATAAGTTTAAAAATAAATTTTTGCCGGACTATTTGGCAGATTCCACACTTATGAGGTAAAATCAAGTAATAAGTAGAATTGTTTCATTTGGTATTTCTCCGATAATTTATTTTTAAAAGCTTGCTTATTTTAACGGAGAGACTTTTTCAAGCTTTCCGGATAAAATTTACCAATTTGTTTTTATTTATGAAATTTTTCTGCATACGGAAAATATTTCCACGTTAACTTTTCAATGTTTTTTTTCTACTTGAATAAACACTTTAATTGCGAGTTTATTATTGGAAATTTTGAGTAAAAGTTTTTTGAATTGTGAAAATTAGTTTTTCTTTCTTTAACCAAAACTATTAAGTAAATTACTTATCTTTGTTTACTCACAAATTTGTTAACATATAAATCTTGTCTAAGTAGATAGGTTTTAGCTGTTTTAAAAAACTGAAATTGACGGATTCTCGATCCCATTTTCAAATATTCACTCGTTTACCATAATTCTTTTAAAATAAAATTCATTTTAAGAACATATATGGTAATTATAAAAATGTACGTAAATGTATGTAAATGTGTATTCAAAATTGCAATAAAGGTTTTACGAAACATATTTGATGAGGAATCTTATTTTATGAAGCATAAGGGTCTACTTGTTTACTGTTTTATAATGCTACCGCATTTAACAACACATTTTATGTTATAAATAGCATTATTTCAGATTCCTTGTTTTCTGATTAGATATTTTAATGAAAATGGGAGTTTAAAAATTGGCACTGATTTGGTAAACGTCGGATCCAAAGTGGAGGATAAAAATTGATAATTCTTATATGTACCTAGCCATAAATTCTGTCACAACTTTAAAGAAGCATAAAATCTAAACAATAAAAGATAATATGTGTATTCCAACGAAATTTATTTTAATAAGATATTGTTAATTAATTAATAAAAGCTTTACTTGAAATGACCTCCTTTAGCTTTTATACAAGCTTTTAAACGTTGTGGCCATTGGTCTATAGCGGCACGCACGGTATTCAACGACATTTCATTTGCTGCTTTCACCAACGATTTTTTCAGACTGTCCAAATTGCGGTGGGGAGTTCTGCAGGCCTTGTTCTCTAACTCTGTCCATAATGCATAATCCAGCGGATGTAAATCTGGGCTCCCGGATGGCCAATCTTCAAAATCAGGAATGTTTTTGCGGAGCCACTCCTGTGTGCTTTTTGCTTTGTGAGCAGGAGCAGAGTCTTGCTGGAAGACCCAATGTTGTCCACCGAAGAGAGTTTGCGATAAAGGTTTCACAACACCTTCCAGCACGTTGGTTTGATAAACCGCCGCACCGGTTTTGACACCTTTTTCGCAAAAATGGAGTGTTGTGACACCTTTATGGGATACACCCCACCAAACCATTACAGAAGCTGGATGATGGCCTCGTTGCACTCTGGGAACCGTTTTTTTAGCTTCTTCTGATGATGTTGCATAAACCTTATCATTTTGTTTATTAAAAACTTGCACCACAGTAAAAATTTTTTCGTCTGTAAAGAGGATGTTCTCAGGACCATTGGTTGCGTGCCAAAGCAAGAGACTCTTGCATCTTTCCAATCTTATTTCCTTTAACCGTGGAGTCAACATGTGGGCTGTTGACCGATGATAAGCCTTCATATGAAGATCATCTCGAATGAGTCTACTCATCGATCTTGTGGAGATTTCCAACTCTCTCGACAAAATTTTTTGTTTGCGCAGTGGATTTCTGCGGATGCGCTCTCGGACAGTTTTGATGGCACTGACTGTTCTAACGGTACGTGGACGACCGGTCCTTGCTCTATCATCTATGCGTAAGGTTTCATTAAATCGTTCTATGGCACGATAAAGGAATCTTTTTGTTATTTTTAGCGGTTTCAACAAATTCAAAATTTCAGAAGCATTTTTTTCACACTTATGGAGTGCTATTACAGCGATACGATTTTCTTTTACTTCCCACTCCATGATTACGAGTCAAAGACTGTCACCAAACTGATCGGAATATTACGCCGTACAGTTCATTTGTTACAAAGTGCAACATAACGGTACAATTCCAGGCTAATTTCTGAGAAAGCGCGCATTAGAAATTGTGTGACAGAATTTATGGCAAGACTAGGTATATTTAAAATAAAAATCCTAGAACTTTTGACATTCATCTTTTATTCTCTTAGTGAACTTAATTTTTTCTAAGTTTTTAAACTTACTATTTTTCATAGACGAAACATTTTATAACTGAATTTGATCGTATTTAAGATTTGCCGAATTTTAATAGTTTATGTAGAACTTAGTCTTATTTTAAAAATATATATTTGGTGAGATGAATGCTGATTTTGCTAATGAAGGATGCTAGTGGTAGTCCCTGAAAATATTGACAATTTTTAAACTGAAGGAATTCAATTAAAATTATTATATTTAAGCCATTTAATGCATAAATTTACAAAAAATCCTTTGAGTACTTATCAAGTAGTAAATATTGTATGAGAATTTAATCTAATATATTCGTAGGACTATTTATGTAAAACCATTTCTTAACCTAGAAATATTTTCTATTAATGCTATTAAATCTCAGCAACACTCCTTTGATCCCCATTTTCAACATTTATATAATTTTCCTGGACATCCTTTACCATAAGCTGGACTAGGTTATGGAGATTATATTTGTGTTTCCACTTCCAATCAGCACGTGCTTCTGAATCATCAAAAATTTGTGGCCAGGAGTCGGCTATTGATTGTCTGCTGTCAGGTTTGTATGTTACTTGTAATTCAGGAACATATTTGTGGAGTTCTTCTACTAATTCCTCAGGTGTGAAAGACATTGCAGTTACATTATAAACTCTGCGTCTTAAATTCTTCGATGGCGCTTTCATGAACTCAAGAAGTGCTCTGGAATAAAAAACAGAATTTGATTTGAATTTAATTTACGCAACATATTCAGAATAAATTCTGTGCGTGTTCTGCACTGGCATCATACAGTTTGTCTCAAAAGTCTGTAACGTTTTGTTGAAATATTTTCTTGAGATCGTTTATAAATATGTAATAATGAGTAGACAGGCTTTCAAAATACGATACTAAATTTAAATATATACATTAACAAAAAATAAAATGGACTCGTAATATTAAAGGAATAAAAATATAATATAATATAAGATAAAGATAAGACACCCAGTTACCGCTACATTGATTACTCTTACTAAGAACGCTGATCATCTGGGAAATTCAAAATAGCATATTACGAAATGAGGGCGGATAGGAGTTGATTGCACACGATGGCGAAATTGAAATGAATAAAGGATGATTTCATGCAAAGTGCTCCAAAATGACAAAATGCTTCAACTTGATATAAAAACCATTTGCTCAATAAAACTTTCTTCAATAAAGATTTCGAATTGTTCTCCCAATCTCATTTCAATTACCTTTGATTTTAATTAGATTTTCCATACAAAACGAAAAAAAGTAATTGATGTGAGTAATTGATATAAATTTACAGGAATATTCAGGAACTTTATTATCTTTATATCGTTTTTTAGTTATTTGCAATTTCCAGAATTATGTCGTAGGAAGGAATTGTTTGAGAACCAAACCAACCCCACTGCAGCTAAAGAAAGTACCATGTTTTACCATATTGGTCATTTACCATACGGATTCCGGTAGATTGGAATTTTCTCTTTACAGGATGCAGCGAAAGTGAAAGTTTATGAGAAGTTACTAAAGCACTATTTCCGTTAATGGTAAAAAGTGGAACTATTGCTTTAATGTCACTTTTGTCCCTTTACTCAAGACTTCATTTGATAGATTCAGTCATGAAAGCAAGATAAATCGTTGTCGAGTTTGTGGAATGTATCCTAACAATTATAATACAGTAAATTATTCAAAATTACCACAATATAAAGCCCAAAATTCCTTGAAAACCATTAAATGAAATCGCTTTAAATTGCAGATACAAACATAATAAAAAAATCCTGCTAGGGGTTTTTAAAATTCGCTCTACTTACTGGTTACTAAAAGGGAGTTGAGCATTAAAAATAAAAAAAAATGGAAAAAATTTTCAGAAAAATCAATAAAGCCAATGAAGCAACTTAGATAAGGAATAATCAAAGAGGAGAAACCATACTAGAGAGCTTAGAAAAAAAGTTAAAAAAATATAAAAATGAAGGGAGAAAGAAAACCATCAAAAGGCGGCAAAACTTAAATAATATGAATATGAAAATATATAATACATATAATTCGTTTTTAATATGCAAAATTTATATGTAAATGTTAAGTACAAGGTGGCGTAAAATTAATCATTCAATTTTGTTTTTGTATAACTTTTTTACTAAATAAAAAAAATATTTTAACTGATGGAAATTTTTATCTTTGGACCTTTACAATTTTTTCTGTTAAGTGGAAAAAATGATATCCGTCAAGTGGCTGTCGACAGTGTTGATACACATTTGTGCCCGTTTTATCGCATTTTACATGACTCCGCACAAGATTTCCGGTGATAACTGTTCGCATTCCTGTCGAATATTCTCTTTAAGGGCTGCGATTGTCTGAGGCTTGTTGGCATAAACACGTGATTTCAAGTAGCCCCAAAGAAAGAAGTCTGGAGCGGTTAAATCGGGCGTTCTGGCTGGCCATGCCAAATCGCCAAAACGGGAGATTACGCGACCAGGAAACGCTTCCTTCACAATATCCATTGTGGCTCGTGCTATGTGTGCGGTTGCACCGTCACCACATGTTCACCAAGCCCCGCTCCACCAATTCGAGCAGTAAGAAGTCGTTTATCATGGCCCTATAGCATTCGCCAGTAACAGTTTCCGTATTACCAATGGCGTCCTCAAAAAATACGGCCCAATCACTCCTACCGCGTGAACGCCGCACCACACAGTGGCTTTGAGTGGATATAACGGCTCTTCGTGTATGACACGCGGATTTTCAGAAACGAAGATTTTGTTTATTGACATAACCGCTTAAATGGAAATACGCCTCGTCGCTCATGATGATTTTCGACTCAAAATTGTCCTCTTCGTTGTTGAGATTGAGGATGGCTTGACAGTAATTCACACACGACTGACGGTCAGCAGGCATTAACTGTTGCACTGTTTGCGTTTTGTACGGGAACATGTGTAAGTCTTTCACTAAAATTCGCTGTAGGGTCCGTCTGGTGATGCCCAATTGCGTGGCTCGTCGTCTGGTTGATGTTTCTTCGTTCTCAGCGACATCGGCAGCAACAGCCATGATAATCTCGGCAAAACAACCAGTACAGTGGCGGCCACGCCCTGCAAGATCTCTTGTGGTTCCAGTCTGTTCGAGTCGAGAAGCTAAGCGGCGGAATGTTTGCCCTGTTGGTGCGACAGGATTAGGAAATTGACGTCGAAATGCACGCTGCGCTAACACCACCGACCGATTATTAGTCAAAAAAATAGACACAATTATTCTACGCTCTTGCGGTGTATAGCGCTCCATTGCTTGACTGTTTGTATTCTGCAGCTGTGTAGTTCACAAATGACAAATATGATTGACGTACGACGCAATTTGTAATAATTATAACATCTTCCGATAGAGTGATTAATTTTGCGCTACCTTGTAAATAAAATGTAATACAATTAATGTAAATGTATAAAATTCAAATAAAGGCTATAAGTTTTTAAAATCTAATTTTGTGTTTATTGTTGTTTAATCCATAGCGAGCACGCTTTTTTGAAAATAATATTAATTTTCATTGTAAGGCCCTCCGCATTAGGGCTCAAAATGTAAAGAGGTTGAGGTGAATTTTATCTTACTAAGTGCGCAACTAAGTTTCGGTTTTTTTTTTGACAATGAAAAATGGAATATTTCAAGACAGGTATAAAAAGTGGTTTATTCAAAGTATCGTCTCTCGCGACCTACACATTTTGCCATCTCGAGTCCCGTTCTGGCCGTTTTTCGAACAATGTATGGCTAAGGTTGAAGAGTTTTTGTCGATATCGATGCTCGTTGACAGTTTCGCCCGCTTTCAGCAGCTCATAGTACACGATTCCTTTCTCAAAAAGCCACGATTTTTTGCGTTTGGGATTCTTAAAAAATATTTACTTCTTATCTCCAGTGGCTCTTCGATTTTCCATCTGTCTCTCAGTCAATTCATGCGGCACCGTAAAATGGATGCCTTGTGAATTTTTCCCATAGCATGTAAACGTTTGGAAATACCTTGGCGAGTCATGTTTAATGCCTCCACAAGTTGATATTTTGCTTGCGTATCACCTTTATTCAATTATCCTTGCACCGTCTTAAATTGTTTTTGGGCTTCTGGAACTCTCTCTCTCTCTTTCACTCTCAGGCAGTGACTGCTCGTGAAATGAAGTCAAATTAACGTTTTATTATGTCAGAAATATTTTAAAGCACTGATATGCCGTTAAAGATATTTTCTGACAATTCTCTGGAGAAATATCAAATGATCAAAAATGTCTTTAATAAAAAAACAAATTATGATAATTTCCGTGCGATACTTCGTCTCTTGCGTGTTAGGACATCCTGACACGATACAAGAGTCAATTTCTTCCTTTATGTTCTTTATGATATTTCAGAGAATTGAATTGCCGTTTCAAATATTCTCTGACAATTCTCTGGAGAACTATCAAATGGCCAAAAATTTCTTTAATGCAGAACAATTTATAATAATTTCCGTGTAACATTTCTTCCATTATATTCTTTAAATAATTTTATAATAAAAACAATTTAATCAAATTATTTTAAAATTGTATACACATTTTTTAGAAACTTACCGATTTTTGTATGCACGTAACAAAATATTGCACTCGAAACACCGAATCAAACATTTTAAAATAGTTTACAAAACAAAACACAAATTAAATCAATAATCAGAGAAATCGCTAAACAATTCGCTTTAAAATATTAAAGAATTTATTCTTATATTTCAGTCAAGTAAATCAATAGTTCCTGGCTGCTTTTAAATTTGGTGGGCTAATTACATAAATTTGTCACTTAAAAGATAATTTTATTGCAAAATTCTTTAATTAAAACTCAATGATTGTTCAATTAGTCACATATAGTATTACAACGTTTGCACGACTTAAAACTTATCAATCACAAATTCTTGAAAATATTGGTAATCTGGCAAGGAGAAAGCTTGAAAAGCATTTTTATGGCATTAATAACAATTTTTATTGACACTCATTGAATTTAAAGCAAATATTTTATAACTTTTGGTTCCACAAACATTTACATTCAAATACTTTTGCCAGCATTAACAAGTGTCCACGCTATGAACAAAACACAACTTCTGCAATACATATATGTCGACCACATGTGTCGTTTAACACCATCCATGTGTGAAACCCGAAAATTTAGTTACGCACTTAGTATGATTAAAAAACTGGCCCTAAATATATAGTCATTTATTTGGTATATTAGAATTAACCCATTTATATTTTGATTTAAAGTAATTGCTATAATGCATGGCAAAAAGTGACTACATTAATAATACGTTCCAATTATCACTTTACGTGAGCTATCTACCTATAGTAGGATATTGAGGAGTGGTATCGAGGAATAAATTTAAGGCATTTTTAAGGTGTATTATCTTTGTAGTAACATACAAATACAAAAACAAATTTATAAAGCACTGAGAGTATAAAAAAGATAAATTTTCGCATTTTCTTTCATATCTTCTATTTCTTCAAGTATAAATAATAATAATTAAGCAATTTCCAAGATAGGGACGATAAAACAACATATAGTATACTGAATATGCCAATTAAAGTTAATTTGTGAAATAGAACTTAAGATATTATGACAACTACTTTGAGAAAAAGTTATCTACTCAAATCTTTATAACTCTGTAAACTTTGAATATTTTAAAAGTTCCTTTTCAGGATATATTTTTATGTGTCTGCACTTTAACAATGTGAGAAATAAATTCGATATTTTCAGATTTCTAGACTAGAATACCGTCTTAAATTATAAATTAATGAAGGTCAATATTGTAAACATTGTTTGATTTTACTGATAATAATGAGAGTTTTTTGTTTACATTTTCCCGCTATACTTTATATTGCATCTATAGTACGTAGTCTTCGGGAACCAAAATTAGAGACGAAATATGTTTGGTTGTTTTTAAATTATTAGTAGTAAAACTAAAAATTTATTTTTTATGTAAAAGATACAAAATTTCTATATTATTTTTATATTTAACTGTTACATTTTTTTTATAAATGAAATCGTAAATCCCTTAGTGTCTGTGCGCGCATCACGCAAAAACTAGTAGAGATATCGAAATGGGTTTTTTTTTAATTTTTTGGTAGGAGTCCAGTGCTATAGGCTAGACTATATTACAATGTGACAACAGAAAGTCTAAATATACAGTGAAAGAAAAGCATACATATCGCTTGCTACGTTTGCACATCTCTGAACCCACTTTGAATTGTTTGTTTCAATGTAAAAATTCAGCGAACTTAAGTACAATTTAAGAAAATCAAAAGGATTCCTATATAACATGTACTATTCATTTAAAATAATAATATCTGTTTTTTATGGATACAGTATACAATATACAATAATTTCTCCTTCCAATTTATATATATATATATATACATGTATATATATATATATTTAATACAGTTTCCTTTATTTTTTTAGCTTCAGAAGGATAAACAGCGTACATTGCATACAAAGAAATTTTTTGAAACGAAATTGATTATAAATAATAAAAGCATACAATTCTCGTTAAATTAATATTTATCATGAACATGTCATACTTTCTGACCACGTTAATTTTTTAGTAATAAAGTTTTTTAATTGATCACTACTAAAAATAGTTTCTTGAAATCTGAACTAATCTAAAGCACCTACCTATATACATATAATAATAAATAAATAAAAAGTAATGACCTGCACTTATCAGTTTTAACCTTGCATACGTAAATAGCGCGATATGCTAATACGTAGCTCGACTTTTATGCTATATATTTTTAATAATATGCAACAGAAAGCTGACTTTGGTGATTTGTCAATGTTAATTGTTACTCAACTATTTCTGAGCTTATGTAATGAATAATTAGCTTAGTTTTATTACTAAGTCCAAGCACTAAACGATATAATAAGAATATAATTAGATTTAAAATGTCAGTTTTGTTGTGGTATTTCAGAAATGTTCTCAAATTGCATGGTGTTTTACTAAATCTTCTAATTTATTCCTTTTTTGGTATTCTTTTTGCTTGGAATATTTGGGAATGTTTTTCTAATCTAAATTAATTTGAAATGGCCCAACTTGACTACAAGCAGTACAAATATATTTATTTTAGGTTTATTATGCTTCGTTTTCGATTATAAATTAAAAATAAAAGCTTTTCAGTTCGCGTATTATGCTACATTGATTTGTGTTTATTTTGAATTGTGTTTAGAAGATGATACAAGTTTATTAAAAAGATTTGCCTTACCTTAAACAGTCTTCAATGTACATCATTGGAAGTCTGGTATCAGGCTTCAAATAACAGGTATATTTTCCGGTTCGAAGTGCATCATGGAAAATGGCTACTGCATAATCTATAAGTAAAGATATTAAAAAGTTATGAAGGATATAAAATTTAGAATTATGTATCTTAAAAAACTTTCTCGAAACTCTAGCTTTTGTTCAAAATGACTCAGAAAGTCGTTGAAAAAAACCTGGTGGTTACCCGTGGCGAACTGAAAATTGTCAAAAACAAAAAACCCAGGGCGCCCTATCTCATCGAACGCTCTTTTTGAACAAATAAGAAGAAGAAAAGTAGAGCTGTCAGTTGTGTTTGAAATTTAGTTGTATAAAGTTACTAAAAGTGTTTTAAAGTACTAACATTGCGTTTAAAAGTAGTAATTTAATAGTATTGTGAATAAAAGTTGCAAATAAATTAATTGAACTGAGCTTAACTTGTAAGGGCGAATTTTGTAAAGATAGAAAAAAGGGGTTCCAAACTGTGTTTGCATGTTCACTTATTTTTTATCAAGAATTATTCAGAATGTAAGAAAAAATTTAAAAATAATTAGTATATAAAAATAAAGTTCTAAGTAAGTATCTTTAAATTTAAATAAAACAAAGTGTGTGTGAGATATCATCGAAATTTTTTATTTGTTTGAAAGGCCTATATCGGTGGCATTAGATACGGAATATTACATCATTCAAATATCCGCCGCGGCTTCTCTGGGTGGCGCGAATCCGAAATGTCCAATTTTCCATGACTCTGGCGCATAAATCAGGCTGAATTTGACCGATGGCACAGGTTATGTTGGCTTTGAGGACCGCTCTGATTTCTGGCTTATTCACATAGACCTGCGACTTAAGAAAACCTCACAAGAAAAAGTCCAACGGGGTCAAATCGCACGATTCGGTGGCCAGTTCACATCACCTCCATGTGAGATGACCATGCCCTCATGTTCACATTGACAGATCCAATCTAGCCTGATTGGGCAACTTGAAATTTTGTCATATTGGATCTGACATTTTGAATTTTTAAATGTTGACTTCAAAATCGTTATCAGCAACTTTAAAAATTCCTACCATACATACATATATACAAATTTTCATGCAAATTGAACAATGTTTTCATATTTTAACCGGTTTTTTGGAGAAAAGGCTAGTTGGGACGAAGGCAAATGCTGGCAAAGCGCTGCGTGCTCCAGCTACGTGAAAACTCGAGCTCTGTCAGAAGCAACTCTATTTCACCAATGGTGGACAATGTACAAGTACTTTTCATCTCCGTTCTACTCCACCAGACCACTGACGCATACGTGATTATGAGCTTAATTATGGCTGTGTACAGCCAGTGCACAATAGCGGTTTTTAGACCCCATGTCTTCCCAAAAGCTCTCCTGCATTTCCAGAAGCCATTCAATGCTCGATATGCTTTGTTTTCGACATGAGCCTTCCAAGTAAGTTTGCTATGTAGAATTACCCCTAGATACATCTTTCAAAGGGAGCTTAAGGTTATCGAGTTTTCTTTTCCTAGTGAACAACACAAGTGTTGTTTTCAGAGGATTTACTGATAAGCCATGTCTCCCACACCAGTTCTGGATCCTGCCTAGGGTTTTTCTGCATCTTACTACAGATGACTGTGGTAACTCACTTAGTACCACAAACGAGTGCACACACATCATCAGCGTACGCCTTTATGTGTATATTTAGACTTTGCAATTCATCTAAAAGTGAGTCTACTAGGAAATACCACAGTAACAGGGATTATCTCCCCTCCTCCTTGCGAACAGCCTCTCGCTACCTTCATTACCGTGTCGGTGTCGCATTCTGCGAAAACTAGTCTCTGAGATAGCAAAGAGTAGATCTATCTTACAAGCACCGTGTCTACACCAAATGCGGTGGCAGCATTGCACATAGATGGGAACGTAGCATTGTCGAAGGCTCCCTCAATGTCAACAAAAACCTCGAGAGCATAGAGCCCCCCGTTCGAAGCACTTTCTATCTTAGAGACTAGATCGTGCAATGCGGACTCACGGGATCTACCACTCCTATAGGCATGTTGGTGCTCATTAAGGGGATGCCGTCTCAACGTTTCTCTTCTGATGATATAAAACATCTTGTATATACATATATAACTATATATATCCGCCCAGTAGGACCTTTTTCCTATTTATGATTTAATGCAGCATTAAAACGCCTTGTCAATTCGATTCTTCCGTGTTTTCCTTTAAACTTATAATGAGAATGAGGGAAAGTACATACATCCTTCTCAATCACGGAAGTACTTCCTCTGTCGACTACTCGAAATTACTTCTTCTCTCACTTATTTGGAAATATAAATAGAAGTGATTATTCAATACATCTCCAGAAATGCATTCGTACTCCATATATAAATGAACACTTAATTAGCGATTCAGGAAAAAATGAAATAGAATTGGGGCTGATTTCCCTACTTCTACTGCGCTGTCTTAATGTGTTTATGTTTTTTGCTTCTTTCGCTTCTACTTATTTTTACAATTTATATGTTTTTTTTTGCATATTTGGCAGCTACAAACTTTCAAGATATGTTACTAGATTTTTATTACAAAATTTACAGCAGTTTATGAATTTGTTCATTTAACACACTGCATGCGGGTATATTTTGGGGCGGACTTACGCGTGCAGGGGCGTGCAGGGGCCTCTGATAGTTCAGTTGTTAGCGCGCTGTCCTACCGTCCCAGAGGCTGTGGGTTCGAATCCCACGAATAACCATGGTCTCCTGCGCTACGTGGTAATACAATGGGCCAAAATTGGCCTAAGTGTGCCTTTCTAGGCAGCCACAACAACCTAACCTAACCTAACCTACGCGTGCAGCGGGCGTTTTTTTTTCGTGAATCTCGCGGGAGTTTGGTCATTCAGTAAAATCGCAGTAAATCGGAAACTACTTCGTTTTTTTAACCAAACATTTTGTTATTTTACAATTAAGAATTTGCTGTGCAAATAGCAATAATAGGACCTTAATACTTAATGTTTCACTTCGTATTTTTTTGGCTGAGCACAAGCGAAATTGTCTCTGCGGATTTTTTTTCTTCCTTGCACCAAAAATTGTCTGTAATATATATTTGCGCATGGTCGCGGAAGGTCGCGTTTTGATATTCTTTGCACAACAGATACAGATCTTGTAGTCGATTAAAGTATTTGGTTTCAAAATTTTTTGTTTTCTTGTACAGTCAATATTATGATATTCTTTCATGTCCACCCAATGGATTGAAGAGATGAGAATTAGTGCTTCCTTCGAATATCATTTTTTCTGTAAAGATTGTTTCCCCTCTTTTTAAATTAGTTTTTTCAGACACTTTGGTAATCTGTTCTTCCTAATGGTTCCGAAAATTCGTATTTGTTTTTTGTAAAAGAGCTTCCTTGGTTATAGAAGCTGTTTTAGTAATTATCCATATACAAATGGTGCCCGACATCAAAACTACTGTGTGTATCGTTTCGATCAACAGTAATCCTTGAACTGCATAAACTTGAGAATTGTAAATATAACCTGTGTCACTTTCAGATACTATTCGGATGAGTATGCCGTTTTCCAGCTTTGTATACTCTAAAATACAACCGTCCTCTTCATGGTATTATGCCCTCATTTAACGATATTTCTTGCTTTGGTTTGTAAATGTTATTAAAGTTTTCAAGAAATTAATCTAGTACAAGTATGATTTTGAATAATCGGTGAGATTTGTCTGTCTTCATTGTCTTCATTGTTATTGAAATGCCAAGCCTTCCATATTTGCCGAAATCTATCTCTTGCCAGAATTTTTAAAACAAAATGGCGTTTCTGTGCAGAGATCAGTTGACCAATAATCGTCTCGTGTATCTTTACGAACTTGTCCCATGAAAATAATGATCCCCAAAAATTTCTTCATCTCTGGAACCGTAATATTATTTCGTATTATTCCGAGATATTTTAGGCTGATTCATATTTTGATAATAATATCTGTTTGATTCCGTGCTTAAATATTCAAAGAAGCCGTCGCCAACAAGTAACTTTTCTGCATCAACTGTGGTTTCAGGAACATTAGCCATATCAGTTTCAACCGATGGCAATTCCTCTGCTTCTTCATCACAACTGCTAAAAATAATTCTTCGGGTGAACATTCGAGAACCTGGAATAATGTCACTATCGTTACTTTCCTTCGACTTTCAGAATTACTATCATACGAAAAGTCCGATAATCCGTCGGCACAAATATTGTGACCACTATCATTGTCACAATGGCTCATTTTATCAATGTTGAAATATATATAAAAAAAACGAGCTTCATATTTACAAAACACGACTGTACGTTCTGGAGCTCGTAATTCGACAAACTAAGCTTCTGGGAAGAAACATTATAAACCGTTGCTTAGTAACACAAATACTAAACATACTTACCGTATGCTTACCGTATTTATACTATACCCGCTTTTTAGTACAAATCTAATAAATACGTAGTTTTAAGTGACCCACGCTCCAGTCACAGGCTGCGAAAAACGCAAAGTACGTTTCCCGTATGCGTTATATACAAGCAGTGCACTACAATTTTAAGGGGATTCCGAACGCGTTTTTCTTGAAACCACAATTTTTCAGTTGGTGTAAGTAATATAAACAAAATTACTCAACTGATCTGTCTAAAATTTTTACATGATATTCTTTGCACTCTTAAATCTTTAATCAATTTACAAGACTAAAAATTCGCTTGAAATTTTCGTTTCTAGCTGAAAAGAGCCAACTTGATTTAAATTTTTGTAATCTTGTAAAAACTATCATAATAAAATGCACAATAAAAATTGAAATTTCGACTTTATGTTCGTTGAAAAAAAAATGATTATGAAACCCCAAAATGACACCTTACCAACCGGATTAAAATGTAAGTTTTTTCCTCTTCTCTTTTTTTTCATTTGCAAACAGATTTGTACACAAATGCGCACTAACTTCAAATTTTGTTCCCAATACATTTCTCCTAAAAGTATAAACATTATAGTCCTTTGGCCGATGATTCACGGCATCCCTATGAGAGAATCTATTGAGAGCCTGCTTTTAATTGAGTCGATTCCGGCGTCAACTAGCGACATTTCCATGAACTTAATTTCTTTGAAACTAAACCCATTTCTCATCACCAGTAATAATTTAATGTAAAAATCCTTTTCTTTTTTGCCTTTGAAGCAGTATTTCGCTAATGGCTTTTAGATGTTCAAAGACTTTTTCAGATAATTGATGTGGAACCCAATTTCCTTCTTTTGCACTATTCCCACTGCATGTGAACGTTGTGAAAAGTTGGCTAGCATCTAATGCTGCTAATCAAGTCTGAATCTGGCGCGGATCCTTGTGGAGTAAACCTTCCAATTCTGCATAACCAATTTTTTTAGGTGCTCCACAACGTTATTTATCACAGACATTGAAATCTTTACTTTTAAATCGTCAAAACCATTACTCTAATTACGCTAATTTTTGTAAATGGATAATATTTAACTATAAATTTTTGACATTAATCGACAGCTTTAAGCACTTTCAGAACTTTTTTTTTTAAATAAAGTAAAGCAGTAACACTTTCGAAAAATGCTATTTTGTACGTGCATAACTCTCCATTATCAATTGAGTAAAAAATTACTTCGTGAAATGTAAAGCTTAATGTACTACATATGACAGTTGGTATATAGTACTACAGTAGTGAGACATTGCCAGGTTAAAATAAAGACAAGCCCTACTAATTACGACACCTAAAAAAATCCTTAAAAATTTATTTATATATCCAATTCTTTTTTCATAAGTGCATACGTATATGAAAACAGATGTAGGTCTATTTATGAAGACTTATTAAAGCATGTTATGATTTGAGCATAATTTTAAAGTAATAAGAGAATTCGGTAACGAACGCATTCTAATATACAGGGTGTTCAGAGGTGGGAGGGAAATAATGCAGGAGGTGAAAGGTCAGGCCGAGGCAAGCAAAAAATCGTATGGGTGGGGGGGGGTCACCTCGCACCGTTCGGCAGTTACAGGTTGATTCGTAAATCAGGATGTTGCCTTATATGGGAACCGCTATTGTATTTTTATTTTTTTTTCTACGCATCGCAGCGATCCCAAACCGGTCTCAAAAAATCACTATTCTGAAACCCTTTCCAAAAAGGTCAACACCGCCCCCCTACCCCCAACCCCTTGGCCACAATCACCTCTGGAAGTTGAAAAATTGAATTTTATTTCACGATTTTGCATCTTTCGCCCCACTTTTCTCCTAAATTCACGTTATTAACATACCTACTTTTTATTGTTTTTAAGTTTCCTATCTAATTACCTTTCAAAAAAGGTACAACATGCACAGGTAGAAAAAGGATACAAACATTTATTTACAAAAATCCTTTTATAAAATATTAGGATAATTCGAATTTTTAAGAAATTATACTTAAATTAACTAAAAAATAAATTTTGCTTACTTAAAAACTAATTACAATTAAAACTTATGTGCTACAAAAGATGTTCGAAATGTTCTCCGCCACTCTCGATGCATGTAAGTAGCCTTTTTCTGATTCCGCGTTTGAGGTCTATGGTAGCCAGTCTCTCCCGTATTTTTGTCGCTGCAGTCCCAATCCTGGTAACTAATTCTTCTCTGGTGTTGATTGGTTGTGAGTAAACATCATCTTTCATCATTCCCCATAAGAAAAAGTCCAGTGGATTAAGGTCCGGTGATCTAGCAGGCCAAGGAATCGGTCCACCTCGTCCAATCCAGCGCTCTGGGTAATGTTCATTCAACTTTGCCCTAACAATGTTCCCAGTATGCGCAGGTGCTCCGTCGTGCTGTAAATACATTGCGTTTCTGGTGGCCACGGGGATGTCCTCTAACAAATCCGGAAGGGTATTCTCCAAAAAGTCCGAATATAGCTGACTATTCAGCACTTGAGGCAAGATGAAGGGTCCTATCAACTGGTTGCCGATAATGCCAGCCCAGACATTGGCACTAAATCTTTGCTGGAAGGACCGACACCTTGTCCTATGTGGGTTCACATCTGACCAGGTATGGAGGTTGTGGAAGTTTGTGATGCCATCCCGGGTGAATTGCGATTCATCCGTCCACAGAATTCGGTCTATAAACTTTCTGTTTTCGATGTCAGACTCGAGCAGCCAAGTGCAGAACTGCAATCGTCTTTCGGAATCTCCTTGATGTAGTGCTTGGACCGGGGTATGGTGGTAAGGATGTAGTCCCTCTCGGTTCACAACGGTCCACACTCTCCCTAAAGACAATCCTAACCGTCGTGCGACCTGTCTGATGCTTATTTCAGGGCTGTTCCTGACAATGTTGAGAATTTGTAGGTCGGTTTCCGCTGAATCGGCCGAAGTTCCTGATCGCGCTTCTGCTCTAGGGGTGGTCACACTTCCGGTTTCTTTTAACCTCCTGAAAGTCCTTGAAAATACCCTTCTATCGGGTACACGCCGATTCGGGAATCTCCTTTGGTATTCCCGTAAGGCCTCACTATCATTTCCGTCTACTAAACCGTACACGTAAATTATGTCGGCATACTCTTCAACAGTGAATTCTGCCATTTTGTCTTAATGTTTTGTGTTAAACACCCGTTCTTATCAATTTCCTCTTCAACTATGGTCAGTGTCCTTTCAAACCTACCCATTTTTATACCATAATTCATAGGAGGTATTAGACACGGAGCGTCAGGATACTTAGAAGTCAATACTGGATATCATAAACTAATAACGCCATTTAACGAGATTCCATTTAGTATTTTATAACAGTTTTTCTGAAATAATAAAACTTTATTACCTGTGTTTCCTAAATAAACATTTCCGAACTTGCTGTCATTAAAATTCTTTACTTAACAACTTTTTCCATTATGGGGCAATAAAGTAATTAGGTACCTGTGAAGATGTTTTAATTTCAGGATTTTTGTATCCTTTTTCTACCTGTGCATGTTGTACCTTTTTTGAAAGGTAATTAGATAGGAAACTTAAAAACAATAAAAAGTAGGTATGTTAATAACGTGAATTTAGGAGAAAAGTGGGGCGAAAGATGCAAAATCGTGAAATAAAATTCAATTTTTCAACTTCCAGAGGTGATTGTGGCCAAGGGGTTGGGGGTAGGGGGGCGGTGTTGACCTTTTTGGAAAGGGTTTCAGAATAGTGATTTTTTGAGACCGGTTTGGGGTCGCTGCGATGCGTAGAAAAAAAAATAAAAATACAATAGCGGTTCCCATATAAGGCAACATCCTGATTTACGAATCAACCTGTAACTGCCGAACGGTGCGAGGTGACCCCCCCCCACCCATACGATTTTTTGCTTGCCTCGGCCTGACCTTTCACCTCCTGCATTATTTCCCTCCCACCTCTGAACACCCTGTATATAAGAAATGTAGAACCTTGTCCCTTTTAGAAGTTAGTTAAAGCATTACCTGTGGTACCACCGCCTGGTGGATCGCATGAAATAACTCCTGGAAATCGTAAACACCTGAAATCTAAGCCAAATTTATGGAAGTAATATTCCCCTAACAGCTCTGCATGAACTTTTGATACACCGTAGATGGTTCTAGGTCGTTGTATCTACAAAAAACAATAGAGAAATGAAATGAATGTGAATACATCTAGCATTCAAAAAATGCGATAAAACAAAAAAGGATGCATTTCCCCCTCTTTAGAGTTCCGTACAAAATAATTGTTCACATCTATGATATAATTAAAAAGATTCAAAATTGGCACATAAATATGTACTTAAAGAAGATAGGCAATTATTTACTTTGGAATAGAAATTGGTCTCTAAATCCAACAAAAATATCTTTTGTTTTGACGACTCGGTTTTTTGTTTTTTAAGTTATTCTAGTTTTTCTTATTAAAAGAATTTTTAAAAAATGGTCTATACTCGTAGACCTTTTATTTTATATTTAATAATTTATTTGCTATGGAACCCTAAGGAGGAGGTTTCGGAATTGAAATATAAAACAAAGAAAAAAAAATGAATATTTTTCAAACATTCAACTTACAGTCACATTAGGGGTTGGATTTCGAGGACTGTCTGGGCCAAAAGCTCCAATTGTACTTGGAACAAATATTCGCAAGTTATACTGCTTAGCAAGTTCGATAACATTATGCACTCCTTCTATGTTAACTCTGAGAAAATAATAAAATAAAATATACGAGTGAGAAGCTGAGCAATAATTTAATTTTATTATAAATAAAGGAAAAAATATTGTTATTGAATGATAAAATGCGAATAGCAAATTCACATTCTGGGGGCGATACAAATTTTATTTAATATGCGAACATGTTAAGAGGTAACGATACTATTGTTATTTGCCAACAATTTATTGTTTTGCTTTTGACTTAAATACCTTCTTAGGATGTTAGAAATAAAGTGATATATATTTATATAGGTTTTATATGTGAGAAAGAATTTATAATACTTATTTCGTCAAACATTTTATTGAAATAACACGACAGCTTCAAACGCGTTTATCTCGAAACTACAATACATTTTTGAAACTGGCCAGACACATAATTTCGGAAGTAAGAATTTTATGATACATTCGAAAATCGTTTTTTTTATAAAACAATTTTATCATAATTTTTCATCGAAAAAAAACCTAAGTTTGAACATGCCCGTTTTACAAGACACGTTATTTTTAGGGTCCTGTAACCAAATTACGCGCAAACTATAAGTGTTATAAAGCTGAAATTTGGCATGGTTATACATATTTAGCATCTGTAAAATTATGAAAAAAAAATATTTTCAAGCTAACTTCCTTATATAGGTCTTTCGTAAATATCGCTTGCATGCTATTAAAACGTTTTCTTATTATTATTTATTTTACAATTTTGAATTTAATTCTCAAATTCGCCCACTCGGAAACTAAGCCCATATGGAAACTTTCTGTTATTTTTAGTTTTTAAAAATACTTTTCGATACATTAATTAGGACACCCCCTACCAGCTAAGCTGCAATTTTTGAATATCCCAAAAGTATTCAAAATATTATACTACTCTAGCTTACAAGTAATAGTCGACCAACTTATGATATGTAGGTGGATTATCAATAAATTTAATTAATTTAATTATTACTGTATTGATTTTAAAAAGGTTAGAAATAGTTTCTGCTAGAAAATCCTACTATAGATTTTATAAATTTTCGGTATGCTTTATTTTATTTAGTAAATTGAATTAATAAATAAATGATTTTTCTGTTTTCTAAATTCTATTGCAATTACTATTTATTATGTATCGTCGAATTTATTGAATTCCAAAATTGAAAAAGCATGCACAAAAACTAAAAAAAAATTAATTAATTAACCTTTTAGGAACCAAGGGCGCATATATGCGCCCAGAGAAATAAACTCATTGCGATATTTGGGCGCATACATATATGCGCCAAGTGAAATAAGTTCATTATGGTCTGTGGGCGCATATAAACACTCAGAGGAATAGGTTCATTGAGACCCATGTGCCCATATATGAACTTAGAGAAATAATTTATCAGACTTAGAAGTACTTTTACATTCCGCAAAAAAATCGGCCGCCTACAGGGACATTTTACTTCTACTTTTGCTCCGGCCATAGAAAGCGATTTTGCGATAATCTGTTCCGTGCCGAAAGGGTTAATGCTCTTACTTTTCACAAGTATTAGAGACCACAGAATTCAGGTTTTTTGATGAGGCTTTTTTTTATATAGAGTCTAAAATCTAATTTGCTACAAATATAGAAATTATCATAAATTAAAAAATACTTGAAGTGCATGTTCTAACTTTTTCCCTGATTTCTTACTCTTTAGCTACTCCTACATACACTCACAGAGTTCAAAATTCGTGAAGCGTTTTTTATTTACTTTTATAATTCTGTTAAATTATGTTTTTCATTTTATTTTAACATGTTCCCAAATATAACTCTAGAAACTTTTGATCAAGTGCACAATTGGCTAATCCGATAAAGTTGTTACAGTCGGCATTTTCTCCGACGTGTTGGCTGTAATGAAGGCATGCGAAGCTCTTGTCCTAAATCATACATTCAACATCGCAATCCTCCCAAACTCTCAAGTCGCTATCAAAGCCCTTGTGATTCGGTTAGTTTTTCATCTAAATTGGTGAAATGTTACCGTGAGCTATTACTCCTTTTTGGTACAACACCACCTCATTACCGTTCCGGCATAGGGAAATTGCGGTAATGAACAGGCGGACAAATTGGCTAAAGAACATGCAACCTCCGATGAGTTCATTCTTCCCTTATTAGATTTTATTATTTAATAATCCTCGAAAGAGGTTATTTTCATATACTCGTATTATATAAAGCTGTACGTGATTGTTGACGTAAACTTTAAACGTACTTTTATTGAAATTATGTTCAACTTCAATTTGATTTTTGTCTAAGGTTAGAAATCATCGCACAATTCTTTTTTGCGGTGGGACGATTTAGAAACTTGATTCCTTGAGAAGTTTTTGACTAAAAGGGCTTTGAAAGATAGATAAACGGACAACAAAGCTATCCTTAAGGGTTTCGCAGTCCAAAAATAAACCCTTATAGGACCATCTGTCACAACGCCTCTTATATAAACATAAGCTGAAATGCATGAAGTTTTGTGCAAGGATACTTCATATATAGATCCCAATAAAAGAAATTAAGATTAACAAAAAAAAAAAAAAATTAAAACTTATTAAAGCGCATACCAAAAGGAAAGCATACGATTCTTTCATGAATATAAAGTACACTATAGATGTTTTTATTTCTTCAAAAAAGAAAGTCTTTAATTCGTGGCCAACTCTGTGTATTGAATGATAACCATTTCTGGAGTAAATGCGTAATTTAAATATTTTCAACCTCGCCTCTCGACCAGTTATTTAAAAAAATGTAATTCGCTTCAATCTAGTGATAAAGATTATATGCATATAGTCAATGTATTAATAAAATAATCTAGCAAGAGCAATGTTTCCCTAATCCCATATTTTTATTCAAATGATGAGACCTGATGTAACACGCGGGAATAAGTCTAATTTTTTACCTAGTTTTATTATTTACAAATGAATCAATTTTGATAACACAATCAGGGAGTACATTAGGATTAATTTAATTAAAAAACCGATTAAATAGAATTTTCACTTTGTGATTTTCATCTAACATTATAAAACTTAGACGTGAACATCTAAAAAATGATTTTACGCTGTCGCTGCAGCCAATTGGTTTCAATTAAGCATAATGAAAACTTACCTAACTGCTAGGGGAACATTCTGCTCTCCAACTGCACTAAGTAATGCGGAAAAATGAATTAGCCAATCTATGCGATGATCAACAACAATTTTTTGCAATCCCTGGAATACTAATAATCTGTAGAATATCAATTAAATATTGTGTATGATTTCAAACATACCTTAAAGTCTAAAATATCGGCAAAGATATATGGGCCATTTTCCAAAACAGCTTCACTTGGCTTAATTATATCCGAGAGTATTACGCTATTTTGGCCGTATTCATTTCTCAAAACTTTGGCACACTCAGTTCCTAACTGCCCTAGGCCACCTTTGAATAGTATGAATTAAGCATTAAAAAAGGCTCCAACTAATTATTACATTTGTAATTAATACCAGTAATTAAAATCTTTGGAGGTTTTCCTGAGCTGCCATGTGTGAAATTGCGAAAAATTTGTATATAGCCTGCTCCGTACGATCGGCTTAGTAACACACTGAAAATCTGTCGCATCATAGTTTTCACAAACAAATTAAAAACACAGAAAGAACACCACACAATATTCTTAAATTATGGAAATTGCCAATAATTTCTTTAATCTAACAACTTCTTCCAGTTTTCACGAGTTTTGTCAAAGAACTAATATCAAATATGCTCTGATCGTAACTTTCCCTCAGCTAATGGACCAAAAGCAGCTAAGTATCGCAATCGAACTACTTCGAAGAATTAGGAAAATGAAATGTATTAACAAGCGAGCTTTACTGCGAGGGTGAGTTTGCGTGACTGTAGAGGATCACTTTGGAATACAACGCAAAGATGTTTTAAAGATTTTACTCATCAATACATCTTTACTGCTCGCTAATGAAATCAATTCCAATTTGATTAATGAAAGCAATTCCAAATATTTACAAACATATATTAAAGAAATTTTAGGTCATAACAAGATAAACAGAAATTGTTCACATTTGATCCAAACCAAGACGTTAATATCAAGCCTTAATCTTATTGAAAATAAGTTATGCAGCTAACATAGACAATTCTTCCTGAATTTGGAAAGTCCTCATAATTGTATGTTCTTTATATATACAAATTATGTGTGACTAATATATTAATGAGTTTTGTATGGAGGTATTTAAGCATTTGAATGCTATGTGAAATACGCGTGTTTTCTCTTTAAAGCCACTGAATTTCTTACTTAAATTGAGCCAAATTTTTTGCAACGATCACACGATATTTATTTTTAAAAAGACACACCCCCAGGAAGGTGATAGCAATGTGATCAATTTTTCAATTGGGTACATTTCGTCGTCGCTCGCTAGTTTTTTAGTGTCGAGACGAAAAATGTTTTTATAACATAGCTAATAAAAAATTAACTTAAATGAAGCAAAATACCAAAATTATATACAATATCTTTCAATTAAAATTTAACTAATACAAATCGCAATAGCGGAAACGATTTTTTCAATTTTTTTGCAAAACTTTTAAACTTTTCAGAGATACGAAATAAGTTAAAAATTTGGTACATATGCATACGCTCCTCATGAAAAACAAGATTTTCTGTTATTTGGGTCAGCCTCTAAAGCGGGAACAGCACCATCCAATATTTTTTTGGTTTTCTCTGCGTTCACAGGTTTAAGAAAGGTCCAACACCAAACCATTATGTAGGGTAATGTTTTAAAGTTGATATGATACATTCATCGCTATAACGTTCACCATTTTGACGACGAGCTCTGTCAGCTCCATCTAACTCCATTAGGTTAAAATTGAGCTCGTCGGAGAATATGGCTTTTCTCGAATCGGAATCCGTCCAAGTTTTTCTTTCTTGAACTAATTTGTAGCGCTTACGTTTCTATCTTGTCGTTAGTAACAGACTTTTCGCTAGTCGACGGAATACAAGCCCCATTTCTTTTAATCGTACAAGGCGATAGGAAAATTGTAACCCAGTTGCTTCCTCAAGTTGTGCCCGGAAGGAGCAAATCGATTTCATTCCTATTTCAAATTCTCTTTGTCTATTTGACGACAATAAAATTTTCAAAGTTATAATTTTTAATTTTATTTCAACAGACATTCTTTGTTATCATACCATTTCAATTCAGTTCACTTAACTCACTTCAGCTATCTTAACACTTCTTAACTCTTTCAATGCTCAAATTGCAATAATAAATGCTAATGCAGACATTAAAGGTAGGTTTCCTCACTTTTTTATCGTTATGTCGCATTCTACCAGCGTCGCCAATGAAATAATTAGATCTTTATTTTTGATGAGTGCGAATCTTTTTTTTCAAGAATGTATACGGTGGTATATATTGTAAAAATGTATAAATTAAAATTATCCTGAGAAAACAAAATTAACATCAGTTACAGCCAGGGGCATATTTATACAGGGGCTTAGAGGATTATAGACCAAGGTGGGAAAGGCAGAAGACAAAAAAATAAGCCAGAAAACGCCAAGCTCGTGATCAAGATCAAAAGTCACAAAATTTTTTTTTTTTGCAAATATTTTGTTTCCTATACATCATATTACATATCAAAAGGGATTCTTATAAAACTTGCTGGTCATAAAATTCTGTGCTAATTTGACTTAATTAACTTTTTCATAGGATCATCAAGCCCTCTCGAGATATACTCGTACCATATGTAGCGTAGAGTCCTCAAGCGTATACATACGTATAGAGTTCACGAAACTAATATAGAGGGCATCTCATTTTTCTCTCATTAGGTCACTGTATCGCAATTGGATGCAAATTGACCAAAATATTACTGTAAGTACAGCAAATGTTAACTATTGCAAGACTTTAAAGGGATTTTAGTTCATTCCATAAGAGCTTGCTTGTGATATCAAATTAAAATCTATGCTTGTGCTATAATTTTGAGTGTAAAATAATTATAGAGGCAGTACTTTTTGCGGCACGTAGATATTACTATAATTTAAAATTTTTATTCTAAAATACGGAAAATGATATCACTAAGAACGGTCGATTGTTTTCTGAGAATTTTTGCGGTTTTCAGTGCTGTGAGTCGAGGATTTTCTGGCAGAAGAAAAAATAAAAATTTGTATGTATGTACAAGGTGCCGCAAAAGCTTTTACACGCAGTTCTTTGGCTGTAATTTTTTTTATGAATGTAAAGCTTTGGTCCTCCTTTTGGATTGTGCTTATTTTATTTCTGATAATGTCAATGATATTGGACAGGTAGCCGTCGCCAGAATTAATGACCATACGGGCCCTATTTATGGCATTTTCCATCACTCTTGCCAGAACTTCCGGCGACAGGTTCTCGCATTCTTGACGGATATTCTCTTCAAGAGTCTGAGGCTTGTTGACATAGAATCGTGATTTCAAGAAACTCCTCAAAAAAAAAGTCTGGAATGGTTAAATCAGGCGATCTTGCCGGCCAGTGCAAATGGCCAAAACGAGAGATTATATTGTTATATTGTTATTGTTGGAGGCGGGCTACCCTTATGGTAAGCACTGCTCAACTGTTGGTTGAGCATGCAGAAGATGTTGGTGGCAACAGGATAACGCTGATATCACCGCAGCAAAACTCGATTGGTTGGTTGGGAAGGTTGTGAATTAACCGGTGTTGGCGTGAGTGTCCATCGAGAAGTCTCAGCGCTTGCATGCTAATGGCAGGCAGTTTAATATTATATAAGAGCTAAAAATTTAAATTTTGAAAACCTGCGAGGAAATCGAAAAAGATTGCCCGCAAAAACTCATAAATTATAGGTCTAATAGAATTTATGAAGTCAGTGTTGTTCTTTTATACTATAATGAATTACCTCTATATTAATTTCGTACGGATTTTTGTTATTTCAAGTTGTAAAATATCATACATTTATTTATTTATTTCCTTACTGTTAACTTCTGAAGTATTAAATTTAATCTTGCGATTAAATATAAAGTATATATTTCAAAAATGTATGAAGCTTCTATATTAATTTTATGCAATTGCGCATAAAAACGTACAATTTGCTTTACTAAGTTAATTATTTAATAAAAATAATAATATTAATATTATTTTTCATTTATAGAACGGGATACATGATCATTTGATCTCAATTACCGATGTTTTTTCATCATACATGTTCACAAGTCAAATTGAATAACACCATTTTTGAAAAATTCTGAGCCTTAATAATAAAACACCTGTTTAACTTTTAATTTCGGAAATAAATTGCCTTAATACGAGTACTTTTACATAAAACTAATATACGTTTAAAAATTTTTTTATGAATTTTTATTTTAAAATAAATATTTAAATTGTTCTCCACTTTTTTTTTGTGGAGTTAGTCAATTTGGCAAATGATTCGCTCATATATAGCAACAATGTAGTTAAGATTCTAAATAGTTGGTGAAAATCCTGATCCACATTTTTGTATTTTCCACCTGAATTAATTTTAGTTGCATTCGCATAGAATCACATTAAAATCATATATTAAAATCCATTAGAAGTGCGAGTTGAAGTTTTGAACTTTGAAATCAGAAATTTTATTGTAAAAATTCGGAAATGTAGTGAATAAATAGTTATTTTTATTTATTATTATCATTATTTACTCTAATCTTATTTGAACTGATCAGACGAACGCATTAATAATTGGTCACATTTTATAAATTATGATAATTAACTTTGTTTTATATCTAAGGTTGCTTTTGATGGCGTACTTGCTTCAAAAAAGAGTTGTATCTAAATATCTCATAAAATACCCCTAAATATGATGATATAAAAATGTGGGAACAGTTGCACTTACTCAGATATCTGTGTTTGTCCCCACATTATTCTGCACAGAATATTTCTAAGTACAGACAAAGAGTCAAACTGCAATAAAAAATTCTGTGTGAATTGCTCTGTTAATAGTTCTTTGATAATATCCAAATTTTTCATGTCCACACTAATGAATTCAATATTTATAGAATATGTAAAGATGTAATGATCTTCCTTATTTTGACACGTTCAAATTGCAAATATATTTCAGTAAACTATAAAAATAGATTTGGAATTTCTAGGCAGTTCTTTTTTCTAAATGAATAATGGATTTCCATCTTCCTAAGGTATTTATAGAATTCACGTATTATATTTTAGCGATGTTTCTCGAGAAGAAAGCAGTGTCGAGAGAGAGACTTAAGAATATGACTTAAAATGTCAATTATGTCAGGTAAAATATAGATAGATATATATGTTCCTTTGAAAATCTTGATTGGCATCTTATTATTTTATTGCTCTGTAATTGTCGTGAAATGAACAAATTGGTCTTCAAATATATCGGAAATACTTTTTAGTATACACACATAATTAGGTTTCAGCATTGCTGTAGAAAAGTCATAAATAGATTAATGCCGTAATTAGCTTCTTTTAGCCAGCCATACATGGGTGTATTCCACTACTCTGTTACTAATACCTGGCAGGAATTTTGCTATACATATTTACGGTGTAGTAGACAGAAATGAAAGGAAATGGTGATTCCGAATTCGTCTTAAAGGCTTACAATTTCAACCCTTAGAGAAGGTTTAATGGAAAAACCAATCATGGATATGGAAAAAACATGCTTGAAATACTATTATCCGATAGATAATTTTTTAGTTCATGTAGGAAAACATATAAAACATTATTATTGCATACATTTTATAACTATATTACCAGCTGTCAAGTATGGCATTCAAATTAGGCAAATTAGAGATAGAGAATGTAGGTTTGATTGATTTAAATTAAAACAACAATCGGGCGTGTTTACGTAACTGTATCTAATTTTTTTACTAAAAAATGGAGATTTCTACTGTTCTATAGATGTGGCAGATTTATGATAATTTAGGTGAATGACTCAAAAAGTTATAAACGAATCGGGGAGTGGGTTACGCCATTCGAAACACCGAGAAGGCGAATTTGTCAGTGCTGCAGCGGTCGGGAGAGCACCGTTTGTACGCTATTGAGGCGCTTTTAGGGTTCCATACGTCAGAATGAAAAAATGCAACCCTTATAGAACACCCGTGTGTCTGTTTGTCCATCTATTACAACCAAGTTACTCCAAATTTTATGGACCGATTAAGTTAAAATTTGGTACACATATGAATTTCTGTGACCATGGACGTGGAAACTAAATAAATTAATTTTGAATATGGAGGTCCCAAAAGGAAATTATTAATATTGTGCCTATAAGTTTGCATTTGCAGTTGGTTTTGGAGTCTATAATAGGCAACATTGAGTGTAGTACTGATTCACAGGCAGTAAGAAAACGAGGTGGGGTTAAAAATAACAAGATTGCACCCAAAAAAAGTCTTCTTTATAAAATAAATTTAAACAAAATATATTCATTAATATCAAAACCATAAAGTAACAAATGAAGCGGAATTCACAAAACTATAATTCAAGAGAAGAATAGTATATATAATAAATACAGGTATTAAAATAAATTTAATGACCTGTAACGAGAAAGGAAAGAACTCAAGAATTTCATATATATTGTCTCCGATGGGTCTGTAATGTGTACGTGTAATACAACATACGAAGCACACGAGGGATTTGAGATGATTCAGGGAATCCTGTTGACACAATTCTGGGTAAGAAAAATTGTTTACACGCTTACCTTAGCGCCGTGTACATTTAAGAAAATCTAAAGGGAACAGGACGAATTGTGCAGCGAAACCCGCTGTAAGTTTGTAAAAGGAAGCTTATGCCAGCTAGCGAATGTGTCTCTTTAGGTTTTGCCTCCCGTATTCTTCTAGCTTCTACCAGCGAGCGGATGTGTATTTTTGGGCTTGGCTCCCGTATTTATACGATCCAAACTGTATAGTGCAAAGGAGTGAATAAATAGGTGGCGCTAGAACAACTATGGCAATCAATTTTCCTGTTTTTGGAACGCGGGTAAAGCGTATTATGCGCCCGTAACCACTTGGTGACTGGAGCTGGATGCGGCAGAGTTGTCGTCGATGGAGGTAGCGTCACTGGACGAAATTCCGCGGCTGTAATTGGTAACCGTCTTGCAACAGTATTGGGCTGGTTTGTGGCTGCGGGTTTTGTGGCGGTTCGTGGCGTTCGTGCTGCAGTGTTGCCAGCTCGTGATGTTCGAGCGGCTGGTAAAATACGAACAGTCGTAGAGAGCCGAGCAGCTGTGGACATTTGAGCATGTTTGAATGGCTGAATGACCGTGGAGGACTGAGCAGCCACTACAATTCGATGTTCCAGTAGCGACAGGTAAGGGCATAGTTCGCTTGCGCTGCCTAGGTCGTACCTCCCGTTGTTGCCGAATGTCCTTCAAGTTCTTCGAGATTGTGTGTGCTTCGAACGGGGGTGGAACGGCTATAACTGGGACGGCAGACTTATCTTTTGTGATCTAGCGTTAAATAAAACCCTTTTTAATTTGCTTATTTGCTTTTTCTTCAATTCTTCCTGTGGCAGGAAGTTCGAAGATCAGAAGTTTATTTGTACTTGAAGAGGCCGTTTGTTGCATGTTAAAGGCGTGTTGAAGTTGCTCTCGTGGGAGCCTGCTCACCTTTGTTATGGGGCGAGAATATTGAGTTTTTAGTTTAAATTTCGTCTTCTCGAATATTATTGTCAGGATCCGGAAATGTGTTGATTATTCGGCCTAACAACCATTTAAATGATCCTGAATTTTGGTCAGAGATAAGCACTAAATCTCCCATCTTAAAATTTGATCGAGTTTCTTTCCACTTTGGCTTGTTCTACAAAGTAGGTAGATAGTGCGAAGTCCATTGCTTCCAAAATGAATTTGTAAGACTGTAATTCCATTTTGTGATGGGGCTAGCGGAAGTGCCGGTTGGTTCACTGTATTGATGATTCAGCAAATTTTTTCCAATGAGAAAGTGGCCGGGTGTTAGAACGTTGAAATCGGTTGGGTCATTAGTCGTTGACACAAGTGGTTTGGAATTGACACATGCTTCCGCTTGACAGATTACGGTATGTAGTTCTTCATATGTGGGGGGCGGAAGGAGGGTTTAAGTCCCAAATAATCATGCAAGTAGTTTGGTTTTTAGCTATGTTTTCTAGGAGATGTTCAATGACTTTAAAAATTCTTTGCTTGTACCAACGAAATTAGTCCCACAATCTGAATATATGTATTGGGTTGGTCGATAATTCCGTGCGGTTTTGAAGGATAGAATAAAAAACAATTTTTTTTTGTTATATCGAATTTTAATCAGTGATATATTCACCATTGTTATCGATTACCTTTTGCCATTTTTCACGCAATTTATCGATTCCGCGCGCATAGAATTCCTGGGATTTTTCACCAAAAAAAGAATTCAACTGCCTTTTGATGTCCTCTAAATTACTGAATGATTTCCCATCCATGGAGTTTTGAAGGGCCCGGAAAAGGTGGTAGTCGGATGGCGCAAGGTCGGGCGAGTAAGGAGGGTGAGGCATAACTTCCCAGCCAAGGCTCATAATTTTTTGTCGGGTCTGGAGCGAAGTATGGGGCCTAGCATTATCATGATGGAATAATACGCCCTTACGGTTTGCCAATATCGGTCGCTTTTCCTGGATCGCTTGCTTCAATTCCTCTAACTGACGACAATAGACATCCGAATTAATCGTTCTGCCCTCGGAAAGAAGCTCATAGAATACCACACCCTTGCGGTCCCACCATATAGAGAGTAAGACTTTCTTCGGATGGAGCCCGGCCTTCGAAGTGGTTTCTGGCTGCTCACTGCTATGTCCCCATGATCGTTTGCGCTTGACGTTCTCGTAGAGGACCCATTTTTCGTCTCCAGTTACAATTCGGTCTAAGAACGGGTCATTTTGCAAACGAATTTTTAACATTTCGCAAACGTTGATGCGTGCGATTTTGTTGGCCTCCGTAAGCACATGGGGGACCCAAACATTGAGCTGTGAAACAAATCCCAGCTTATGCAAATGAGCATTTACGGTTGAATTGGATATTTTTAACTCCTCCGCAATTTCCCTTTCTGTAATTCGTGGATTTTGTTCAACGAGCACTTTAATATCGTCGTCATTAACCTCGTTAGGCCTGCCAGAACGCGGTGCATCTTCAAGATCCAATTCTCCAGAACGGAACTTCGCGAACCACTTCTAACACACACGCTCTGATACAGCATCATTCCCATATACAGCACATATCTTTCGGCAAGTTTCCGCCGCGCGCTTTCCTTTTTGGAAGTAATATAGCATAATATGACGAAAATGCACCGTTTAATTATCCATTTCTCCAAAGAGGCTGTTATCACACCGCTAATTGAAACTGAATGAAATTCGACGTAAATCTCTCTCAACACATCTCCTTCCAAAACCGCAATGGGGTTGCCCGATCAAATCTCAAGAAAAAAATTTAAACTGGAAAAACTGTTGTACGATCCGAAAACCGCATGAACTTATCGACCAACCCAATATATATGAGCAAAGGCTTCGTCTGCCAATAAATAGTTTTAGAGCGACGATGAAGTTTTGTGAAGTTAAGTTTGTCACAATCTCAATGTGTATAGCTTTAGTACAAAGGTAAAAAAAAATCCTAAATAGAAGAAGAATTTTAACGTGGCGTTATTTTAAACGTTTTATGTTGATGGGACCGGCATAATCGACCCCGATATGCTCGAACGTTAGATCTGGGTTAACTCGGGGAGTAGGAAGGTTACTCACGATTTGAGTCATTAATATAGGCTTGTTTCTCCAGCATGTGACACATTTTCTTATTTGGAAACGGACGGAGGTTCTATAGTTGAGAAGCCAGTATGTGTTTCATATTTCATGTGAGTAGGCTTTCACCGTACAGTATGTTTCCATGCACTTGATTAATGATCAGCCTCGTAACGTGATGGCTGTTTGTTAGAATCAAGGTCATGTCATCCGATCTTCCTCCAATTCGAATTATTCCATATTTGTCCAGAAAAGGGTTGAGACAGAGTAACCGGCTCTTAGTCGAAATTTGCCGCTTGTTCCTTAAAGCATGATACTCTTCGCCGAATTAAGATTGTTGCACTATTTTGATTATTCGTAACTCTTCTTCTTGCAACTCAGATTTCGCGAGAATATTTAGGTGACAATCTTTTGATCCCAATCATAGATTATTCATTAGATGGAGATAATATGCGATGACTCTGACAAATTTTCTAAACGTCGAATATTTTTCTAACCATCTGGTGTCATTGAGTAGACTAACAAGACCTTAAATTTTGGAAGTGATATAGTGTTGAGAGACTCTTTTTTTGGAGGTGAGCAAGCAAATTTGATTGTTTCCAGCTTGACAAACGGTGCAGAGGTAAATCACTTCCGCGTATGCCTTGGTGGAAGCGTAGCAAAAGCCATGTAGTGCACATGTTGTACGAGTCGAAGAATTGTAATTCCATCTCGGTATCTTTAGTTTCGTGATTTTTTGTAAGTCTTCTCTGAACTTTCTTTTGTTGTAATGATACATGGTGCCAACCACCCTAATGGGTCGAAAAGAGAGGCAGCTTCAGGTTGCATGAAAACTGATCAATGGTCGAATACCATTTGAGTCCTAGAGTTTCGAGAGGATTGACTTTAATTGTTTTTGTAAATGGATGCTTGATGTGATGTCATGTGCTCCAGTTAATACATCATCGACGTAAAAATCGTTGGGTATTACTTTGGCCACTTCCGGATAATTTGGTTCCGTATCTTTCGCGAGTTGTTGAAGTGTCCTGCTGGCAAGAAATGGTACATATATGCACTTAAATGTGATGATGTGTGAATGTGCGAAGTGAACTGGCAATCTTTCAAAGGATCCGTTGATGTTGTGGGTGTAATTTGATCATGCTATGCATTTTTTCTATGTTTGCCGACATGACGTATTTCTACTGGCGCAGCGAAGTAGTATTGTCGTAGTAATGAGGGTTGAATGGTAGGCACTATTAGCAGTTGTTCGTTCAATGATATCCCATTAGTAGTTCTTACTGACGCGTTAAATACCATGCGTACTTTGGTGGTAGTGGAACTCTCCTTAATCACGGTGTGATGTGAGAGATAATAGTGCGGGTAATCAGGTCTCTCGGTTTTGGAATCTCCATTAAATGGTAAAGTTCTTGGTACGCATCAATACACTTCTTATATTCCTCCTTTTGAGCGGAATTTTTCTCAAATTTTTTCTTCAACTACAGGAATTGTTTAATTGCTAAATTTCGAGAATAGCCTAGTTCAGATCCATTATAGTCTCGGAAGGGCAAATGGATTGGTATTGTCGATAAAGTTCCATCCAAGTTGAGTGTTTTGGACGGTAGGTTTGGTATTACGCAGTTTATTATGCCATTTTCATAGGCATAATAGGCATAGGCATCATATACGCAGTTTATTATGCCATTTTTGTAGCGAAGCCAGGGTCGGCTAGATCTAAATTTAATAAATAAGTCAGCTTTGATGTATCTAACGCGTATGGCGGAGTATTATCCGTTATGTTGTTGAAAACTAATGCTGACATATTATGGTAGTTTGAAATGAGGTGGTAGGTGAGTGTAAAGTAAAATTGGCTTGAGACATTACACGTCCATTTGGAGTTGTACCTAGTCCTGTGATTTCCATGCTTGTTGGAACTTTGCAGAGCTGGAGAATTCTGACTGTTCAATTAGAGATAAAGGAGACTTGAGATTCCGGGTCGACGGACGAAGTTCAATTCTCTTGTTCTACAGAGGATATTCACTATTGCGATTTCAAGTAATGCTTTTGCATGGCATCATCTGACCGACTTGCTGCAGTCTTTTACTAGTTTTACTAGATTGGTATGCTTTCCCGTTGAGTTGGATGCTTCTTCTGACACTTGAAGAATGAATATTGACTCCTGCAGTCGTTTGTGGTGTAATTTTGTTGCTAAGTTTAGATGATTGCTAGGTGACAATTGTCGGAATTATGAGCATTTGTATAATGAATGGGCCGACTTGCATTTTGGGCAAGTAGTGTTTTTAAGAAAGAACGAATGTGTGTTTCCAGGAATTTAATAATTTTCTTGTTTGAGGGCGGTTCGGTTTGATCTCTTTGCTCTTGTTTCCATTTATAATGAGTTTCAGCAGGGAGCCGTTTCGTGAGAAAGGGAATGAGAGTGACTTCGAATTATCTGAGTAAACGTTCAGCTTCGCCTGTCACTGACGTTTAAAGGTACTGCAATTTGTGGGCTCGTGAGAGTCCTTTCCCTTATTGGATAATGGACTTGAATAAGTCATGCAAAATTCTTCATGTTGCGTAAGATCCTCCAAATTTCCAAATTTAGAACCTTGGGAAATTTAATCTCAGTCTTGATTTCAGTTGAGATGTGGGAGCTCCGATTTTTTGTTGCTTAAGTTGTTATTTAAAATTTCCTTTACATTGGAGACTATATATAATTTCTGCGAAGCACCACTGAGAGAGGTACTGATTCACAGGAAATAAGGAAGCTAGTGGGGCTTAAAAATAACAGCAAGATTTTGACAAAAAAAAAAATTCTTCCTTATTAAATAAATTAAAATAAAATAAAATAAATTGAATAAATAAAAACCATAAAGTAACAAATGAAGTGGAATTCACAAAATATTAATTCAAAGGAAAAATAATAATTATTTAGTTATTATACAGGAATTACAAAATAATTTTTAAAAAAAATGAAACTAAATGTAAAAAATGGAACAGAAAAGGCTGTATTGTGTAGGAAAACCCACTGCAAGTTTGCAAACTAAAGCTTCTACTTACTCTGCCGGAAAGCCAGCTAGCGAATGGGTCTCTTTGTATTTTGTCTCCCGTATTTATACCATCCTAAATGTATGGTAGGCCAGCTGATGTCCACCATGGTAGGTCAGGTGATGTTTGCCATGACAGTTTCGTATCAAAAAGTGAATGGAGTGTTGTGTTATGGTAATAACAGTTGTGTGGAAAACATGTCTTTTTTGCAATTACATACTTACATTAGAGAATTGACCATGACGTATATTGATGTATGAGAGAATATCTTTTATATAAATAAGGCAAAATGATAGATTTATTTCGTGATAAATGATTCAATTCAAATAGTAACAACTTGTTAACTAGGTAGGTAAGGTAATAAATATAATGGCATGGAACCCTAAAGGCGCGAATCCTACTCTCACTTGTCCGTCTTTTTTTAAGAGTGGCGATTCTTACGAGCGTGCGGGCCGACAATTCTATTCTCGTTATAATATACGGCAACTGATCGATGGACCAATTCGTTCGTGGGTGCAGATTTCGCGAAACATCATCCATCACCCGTGACTGAAACACCAACAACCTTTACATCGCCCGCGAATTACAGTTTGATTCGCCTTATCGACGAGCAGAATTATCGGGCCCTATTTTTTGAAAATTCCAGGGGACAAGCAATAAATCTGAACAGTGACAATTATAGGTGTATGATCACAAATTATATTTTTCCGAATTTACGAGCGGATCCTTCTTACTCGTCACATACGTGGTTTCAGCAAGACGGGTCCACGCCGCATATCACCAGAACAACCATGAATTTGCCTCGTCAACAATTCCCGCAAAAATTGATCAGCCGTTTTGGGGAAATCCCGTGGCCACCAAGATCTCCGGATCTGATCCCATGGATTTTTTAAATAGGAGTACGTGAAACATAAATTCTATGCTAATAATCCACGGTCTGTTGCGCTGTTGAAAACAAAAATAACAGCGAAATTTACCATATCGGATCCAGCTTGCTGCAGCGCGTGGTGTGAAACAATATGGGCCCGTTCGAACAATGTGTGCGTCTAAACGGACAACATTTAGACAATGTTGTTTTTAAAACATAAAATCCGCAACCTTTATGTTTATGTTTCGTTAAACAATATGATTTCTAGTATTTGCTTTATTGACTTTTAAAAATATAAATCCGCCACCGGACATCCTGTATTAAAAATTGTGGTCCAAAAGAAATATTATGCTTAAACGTCACATGGTAGAACCCGACTAACCTGACTCCTAACTAACCTCCAGAACATTGTGTGCCTTGGAAAACGGTGATGAGGTCGACGTCATCGCTTCTGACTTCAATAAAGCGTTCGTCAAAATTTTGCATAAGTTAATTCATTTCAAACTCCGTACCCTTGGCTTCAATCAGCTTTTACTTTCTTGGATGGAGTCTTACCTTGCTCAACGATAATATAAAGTCCTTTTCCGTTCTGCGTCATCCAACCATTTTATGGCTAATTCAGTAATCCCTTAGGCTAATCACTTGAGACCATTGCTTTTCATTTTGGCCAGTAATGTTGCGTGTATTATTAAGCTGATGACATGAAAATATCTAAACTAATATTCTCCGCCTCTGATTCCCGACTGCTACAAGATACCTGTTGCCAAAAAAACTGCTTTGAGCTCAATGTTTCCAAATGCTATTTAATAACTTACTCCGGCAAACGTCCTTCTTCTCCCCCAAAGTATATCTGTTATCTGGCGAACTCATTCCAAGTGTCTCCTCTCTTCGTTGCCTTAGTGATATGTGACTGTGAACTTGATTTTTGTGATTACATTGACAGCGTGGTAGCTAGGGCAAACTCCGCACTTGGCTTTGTGAAGCGTTGCCAAAGCCCTCTATATTGCGTTCGTTAGGTCTCTCTTTGCAAACGCTAGCCAAGTTTGGTTTCCCTCTCAAACCACTAGTCCAACGTAGGTTCCTTCGCTTTCCTTTAAGTAAGATTCCTTTGTCTGACCATCTGAATGTTCCACCGCCTGTTTCTGATTGGCTTGCAACCCTTGTGAAAGCCCCTCGACTGCTGTTTCAGGGAATATAACTATAAATATACTAACCCCGCCTACCATCGCACTAACTACGGTCTTTCCGAGCTCCTTACCAAAATATTCCGGGAACTAAACTCCACTCCTTCCCTTAATGCTTCTTTCCTCTTCTTGTTACATTAATTAGCTCTTTCTTTGTACCTATTCTCAGTACTAGACCAGGAGATTTTTAAATGTCTCCTATAGAGCCAAATTTCAATTGCTCCTAGTCATTTCTGCGTGGCTTTGTGTAGAGAAGAGCTGACAATTCATTGCAACATTTCAGCTATCTTACTTTCAGAGCCATGTTAATGTCGCTCCCACATAGATTTTTTGTAGTTTGCCAAAAGTTACTCTAGCTTGCTTAATTGTGCATTTGATTTTAGTTGAAGGTATTGCTTTACATTGAAATTGATTTCCCAGGTATCTGGGATATTTTTATATTCCCTCTTTACCTATTCTGAGATCATCATTTGCATTACATTACCATATATTTTGTCTTATTCATGTTCATTTCAAATCCATACTCAGCACTAACCTGGTGAATCATATTCATCATTCGTTTTCGGTTTTTGCTATTATTACGTAGTCGTCCGTATATCTTAGATTATTGATCGTGAGAGCATTTCTTGCTATCCCGTCTATGTCTGGATCCAAAGTGTCTTTGAAAATCTCTTCTGTAGACATATGAAGATCAGTTTAGTTAATTTCCCAGTGCAGTCGCAAATATTCTTGCTTCGTCTTAGTCTATTCATAAGTTTGTTTACACCCGCGCCCAGCTGTTTCATCACTTCATTTTCGTGCTCAGCAATTTTCACATTTTCACGATCACTGTCCTACTTCTGCGTTTTGAATAGGTGACCTGCAGTGGAATTTGTGCAAAATCATATCCCGCAGCCTGCACTGATATAAACAAACATGACCAAACCTACCTCAATGAATTTAAGAGCTTTTTCGTGTTTCACTGTGTGGAATGCAGGGAAATTTCGCTTAAAGATGTGTTGCTTGCAATTAAATACAACAATGACCAAACCTACCTCAATGAATTTCAGAGCTTTTTCGTGTTTTACTGTGCGGAATGCAGGGAAATTTCGCTTAAAGATGTGTTGCTTGCAACTAAATACAACAATGGATCAGTTAAATCCACCCTACATCACTATAGTTCAATGATTGAATGTGGAGATAAAACTGCTCCCACCTCTAACCTCGATTACCATTTTAACAAGCTGCTCAAAGATCTACGCGACACTATAGCCAGGTATTTTTTCATGAGCAATCTTTCAAAAGAGTTGAACTGCTTCCGTCGAGAGCTCAATGAACATCAATCACACTCGTCTCGTCTGATCTCTGAGCTTCCCTCTCACATTTCTCCTTTTCTTCCAAAGTCGAGCGAACAAGGACACATCACAGATGCCGTTAATTTGTTGCATCTGAGCTCTTGAATGTTCGACGTTCTTGTAGCGATATTTTCGGCGACTTTAATTCCTTCATGGAGTCCTGTAACAAGCAAAGTCCTGTTGTGAACAATCACGTCTACATATTCCTTCATTCACTATCACCGCTGTCCACTCCATCGAGAATATGCTCATCTCCCTCCACCTTTCCACCATCAGAACAATCAGTTCCACCTATCAACAAATTTGGTACCTTATGGACTGAAAATGACTCGAACCAACGACTGACTTCATAAGGCAAATGGTATCCTGCTCTCTATAACAACGCCTCAGCCTCTCGATGCCTACAAGCATATTATTGAGGCCCTGTCTGCTCTTGCAAATGTCCTTGATGATATTGTATTCCTAGACGAGTTCAATCTCTCCGACTACTTTGGTCCCCCGCCGACGATGATCCTCTTATTGTGCCATTAATCGAGCTAATACTGTTTTCTAATCCTCTTAATTCTATTGTTATTGAAAGTAATCACCTTTTGTCCATTCTTGACCTTTATCAACCTCCTCTTTTCCTCACTTTATTTAACGATTCTCCTTACTCCTAAATTGTCCCCAGTCATCTATTAATAACTCCGTTGACATTTTCCATGGAATTTTATTTTGTATATCCCAATGTGTCCCCTTCGAGCCTATAAAAACTTGCTTTTTATCTCCCCTCTAGTACGACAAAGAGCTCCGATGCCTCTGCAACAAAAGAAATAAATCATGGCAGTCCTACCTCATTTCTCAATCCGACCCAGATTACTCTTCTTATCTTACTATCTCTTCTCTCTTTACCGAAAGTTGCGAATTTCTTTACAATGAATATTTGGACCGCATACTATTTAAACTTATTTCCTATCCTAAGCAATTTTACAATTTTATTAATATTTTAAAATCTTTAAGCATGTTCAAATCCACTTTCTTATGATTAGGAGATTTTTGGGTTTTCTTTAGTTTAGCCCTAAATCTTGCTACTAATAGTGATCTGAATTTTTGTCATTTCCAGTATAACTTTTTACTCCTTTTACTCCATTTCTAAATCTTTTATTTAATTAGTCTATGTGATTCTTATTATTCTTCCATTTCCGAGATTAGAGGCCGTCCATGAATATAGTATTCTTTCATGTAGTTCAAACCGGAGATCGTTGCTTTGACAAAATTCAATAAGACGGTGACCTCTTTTATCCTTAATCCTAAGCCATAGTTTCCAGATATCAAAGACATATCAAGCATCCCGTTGGATAACTTTAAAACCAAATTGCCGAAACCAACTGCATGGACTAAATGTGGCAGCTCAAAATATGCATTTGATAAGCTCATTTGAGTCATACCGAGTCTTAGATAAGTTTTGCAGTAATTTTTACTTTTAGTTAATTTTTTGGAATTCGACTGTAAGAAATATATTTTTTGTTCAAATTTTAATAGTTATATTACATAATATTGAAGTAATTTTGCAATAAGTAGCGTATTTAATACAATGCCCAAACCACCTGATCACTGGAAGGTTTGGGCACTTTTGACAGGGTGTAAAAATTCTCATGTAACTTGAAGACGGATTTTAGCTGGAAAACTTCTTCGGAATGATTTGAGCCAGATATGTCTGCAATTGATATTAGAAATATTAAAAATAAAAATTTGATTCTGTAAAAAATTACTGTTTTATTGCCACTTATGTAAAAGATTGCCCAATTCAATGTAAGCAATATATGGACTATTGCCAGTTGCTTTCAAAACCCGAGATAATCTAAGATTTTTCTTCAAATTTATACATTATTTTCGGACGGAGGGAATAATTATTATAACTAGAATTCCTAAGCGGTCAAAAATCAATTGCATTTGTTCTTATTACAATTTATCTTTATTGTTTTGAAATCATTTTGGAATCAAACTTTATTAAACTTAATTCAATATTTTTGATTTAGAAACGTATACTATAATGTCTATTACGTATTTTAATCGATGATATGACAGATTTATAAAAAACTGTTTGACCAGTAAATATCATCGGCCTTTCTGTTCTCACAAAATATTTCAAAAAAACATTGCGCATATTTGGCAAATATTTTGTTTGCAATCACAAAAATATACTTCCATTAAAATCAAAATGTGTTTGAACAATAACGAAATGTATCAACGATTACAAACTCAACGTAATGAACTTATGGGCTTTGGTTTTAATTACTCAAAACAATAATGTCCAGAACTACAGTGAAAACCGTTCATGCGGAAACAGTAGAATGACGAAATGACGAATACTATATTTGCATGCATGCGCGCCATTCATACCCGCCTGATGCTATGCGATACAAATTTTTGTTGTAAATTCATATACCTATATTTTACCTGCATCTATGCAACATAACAACGTAAAACCTTTTTTGTGCACCACTTGGCAATAACCTCAACACAATAAAAAAGGATTTACGTTATTGTTGCGTCCAAAGAAGGTGAAAAGGGATTTCAAAATAGCGCGTGTATAATAGGTACATCTAAGTTTCTAGGTTTTTTTTTATCAATGAAAAATGGAAAATTTAAAAAATTTCAATTTAAATTTCAAGAAATATAAAAAATTTATTCAAAGAATCGTCCCTCGCTACCTACACATTTTTGACATCTGAACGCGATTGGCCAAGTGTAGCACTGTTAAACCATGCGCCTTCGACCGGAACAAGTGATATTCTGAAGGAACCAGGTCTAGCAAATATAGCGGGTGCGGTAGCAGATCCAACTTCAGCGTTTTGATGATGTCCCGGGCGATGGGAGTGCGATGGTATGGAGCGTTGATCATACTGCAATATCAATCGTTCGTGCCTCAAGTCCCATTCTGGCCGTTTTTTGAGCAATACAAATTGATGAGTCGTTTGTAGTAACGGTGCCCATTGCCAGTTTCGCCCGGTTTCAGCAGCTGATTGCTTTCTGATCCCACTAAACGTAGAGTCTTCTTTTCGAAACGATTTGGCCGTGCCATCGATGTTGATGCTTCGCCAAGTGAAATCCACGATCTTTTGCGATTGGGTTCAAAAAATATCTACTTCTCCAGTCACAGTTCGATGCAGGAAGCTCTTTTTTCATGACATAAAAGCAAAATGTCGCAAGTTGCTTTTCGATTTTCCAGTCTTAGTCAACTCATGTGGCATCTATTTTACTTTCCCTCCAGTTCCTTCCGGTCCTTCAATTGCATTTTTTTTTTTTCAAGTTAAAGCAGAAAAGCAAAGCTTTCCGCAAATGCTGTTTATTTAGCAGAAAACTCAACATTTTCGTTCTTAGAAAGAATATTTTTGCGTTGCCATTTGTGTTGGCATTACAACTGGTTATTGTTAACAAATATCCATGCTATAAACAAAACATAACTTCTGACGTATATGTCGACTGAATTTGTCGTTAGCACCATCCATGTGTGAAACACTGAAATTGAGATATTTTGAACAGTTTTATGAAACAGTACGGCCCTATACTAATAATATTTCACTAATAAATATTGGCCTGGAGCTAATAAATTATTACTCTACTAATAGGGGCCTCTGATAGTTCAGTTGTTAGCGCGCTGTCCTACCGTCCCAGAGGCTGTGGGTTCGAATCCCACGAATAACCATGGTCTCCTGCGCTACATGGTAACACAATGGGCCAAAATTGGCCTAAGTGTGTGCCTTTCTAGGCAGCCACAGCAACCTACTCTACTAATACATATTTATGAAACGCTTATTATTATTAGAAGTAATTATTTACAAATTAATAGTGAATTTACTAACAATCATTAGAAAAATAGTCTTATCTACTAATGGTCACTGTTTCTTCTATGTGTGTCGTCTTATGAAACGAAAGGGCTTGATTCTGCAAGAGATTTATTTTTTTTATAGAGAATTGAAAATAGAATATGTTACTTCCCGGGTGTTCGAAGCAAATCATCCCCAAATACTGCTCCTCCAACTCGTCGCAGCATAATGTATGCCCTGGAAACATAAATCCATCTAATATTCCACACGGTCGTGAAATCAGCCGCGTAATGCTACTGGATGATTACCCTGAAGCAAACAAGAAGACACACCAGAAGAAGAAGCAAATTAGTATTAAGTATTAGTATTAAGAATTTACTAGAATTCGGCAGTTGGATAGTAGGGATTAGGATAGCGATTGACGAATTGCAAATTATACGCTTAGCCAACAGTAGGATTAGCGATTGAACTAGCCGGAATTGCAAATTATAAACTTAGACTGTATGTGAACCATTACGGATTGGCGAAGACGGCGTTTTGCGTCTGAATAGGAAAGGAAAATGTACTTACCTTGGGAAGAGTAGGACGAATAAGCGGTTGAAATATATAGCATATTTACCGGTCCCGGAACCGACTCACAAATCCAAAAAAAAAATAGCAGAAGTGAGTTTAACCTCTAAAACACAACTTTTCACCCTTAAATTCTCGATGGACTTCATAAGCCGCAGAAAATCAACGATGGATTCTGACTGACCCCAACCCAGAGTAAGGGCAGGTGAACGGAAAATCCCCTCGGAAGCCCTCAACAGGAATTTAGGGAACACGTGAGCCCCAAACGGCACCGCCCACTTTGTAGGCGATTATTACCAATTTCCCAGCATCGGAAAATTATTTCATTGCCACCATCGCATTCTACGGCAAAAATATCACCAGATTATGCTGGAAAGTCTAATTATATTAGAAAAATGTAACGGCCGGATGAATCGGTTCGACCCGATATGAGAAAGCGGCGAAATAGGGGTTAATCTGGTATAAAACCGCCGCCTCTGGTAGGTGAAGGGATCAGTTAGAAGCACACATTTTCCCGAGTAAAGTCAGTGCGGGGAACCAAAAGAAAAAAAGGAGTCAAAAGTCGGTCTAAGGAGCAGAAGGAAAAACTTAAGGAAGCAGGAGGAAGGTACGAGGAAAAGGAGGAGGAAGAAGAGGAAGCTCAGGAAGAGTACGAGGAAGAGGAGGAGTGGTAGCGTGAGAGGATTCGGGACTGGGAGCCGGAAGCGGGAAGGAAAAAAGAAAGGAAAGATTAACCAAGTTAAGTACACAATCTTTTATTTGATAAATTAGAGCAAGTTTTGTTTGACATAAATAGGTGGCTTCGCGGTTCGTAGTCGGGTGCAGTACGACCCAAAGAATTTGAGGGGGTCATTAGTTGATGAATGTATGTAAAATTAATATCAAATATAGAAATTGTGTTCCGTAACCTCCGTGCCTTTCTTTTCGCTTCAGTAATTCGTTTCGTAAGACGTCGTTGCTGTTCTTTTCTTTTTGCACGTTGGTTATGTTTCACGAATAGTCACAGGAATTATTCCTGCAACCACTGGGGCGATTAGCGAAGAGCACTCAGGATGAAAAACATTCCCAACATTTTCAAAAGAGTTCGCGGACTCTACAACACCGCGTGGCGCCCAAGCGATATCAATCGATATCAACACTTTATAAAAAGAAAATTACTCCGCCCTTCTCCACTAGAGCTAGTGCATATGCTCTAGGGAGAGCATATAACACGGCTAATAGGAAGCTGTGGCCAATTAAGGCATAAAAAATTAAAACCAATATCACGAAAGTTCGCTTAGCATAGCATAATCGAAAAATTTTTATATCTCCGTTCCATCCAAAAGGTAATGTTTTCTTTAGAAAAAAGATTGACCCACAATTTTCAGTATTATTTGAGGAAAGGAACTAACATTAGTGTTTTAGAGGACAAACGCATCTCGTTTTTAGCAGCACATCAAGAAAATTTGACTTTCTAAAAAAACAACGCTGTTGACCACACAAATAGGGCGACAAAATGTTTGTTTGAGCGCTGTTGCTGGAGTTTTTTGAATAATTATTATTCTCTTCCATTATTTTATTTTCATATTATCTGTTCTTACCAGAACAATCCGCAAGAATACGGATTTTCACCATTTATAAGAAGATTCTCTAACCAGCCAGCTATCAAGCCTCAAGAATGTTTTCTCCCGGCGGTGTTAACCAGGAGCCCCCCAGCCTGTCTTATCGTTACGCTGGAGAAGGAAGTCGCTTGCATCTCTGAAGATTCTAGTACCTTTGGACTGAAGAGCTTCTTTTAACCCCCTTGAGGGGTCTTATGGCCCATTGAGCCTTCTTTTTAATCTCAATTTAAACATCTTTCTACATAAGAAGATTTTCCAACTAGTCACTTATCAAGGGGTTTATGGCTCATTGAAGCGACTTGTTGCACAGGTAACGTTACTTGGACCATTCGTTTGTTCTTTCTTCTTTCTCTTTTGTTGTTTCGTTGAATTCCTATTTATGGATGCAGCCCCATGTCTCACAAATTCTGTATAAATTGCGACGGAGAGGGACACGAATCCACCAGCGTATATTGTCTGGAGTTCTCCAAGGAAGTAGAAATTTTTAAAATTAAAACACAATATAAAATATCTATGTACGAAGCACGTAAAATATTTTTCGCTAATTTAAAAACTTCACTACATTTTCAAAACACTACAAATTCTGCTTCGGTTGATGGTGGGAGTAAGCAGCAGGTCTCGCCTCCATCCACAGGTTTAATAAGCTCAGATGAAAATATAAATAAATCCAAAATTAATCCAATTAAAGTACTTACCGCTAATCCTATTATTGATGAAACTGTCTCGGTCCCTTCTAAATCCAAATCCATAAATGTTTTTTCTGTCAATGATAAACTGTAATTTCAGAAATCCGTAGCTCAAGGAGAAATGGCCTCAAAAGGAGTGGTCCTTCTCTCGGAGATGCCACTTAAAATTTCAAATGTTCCACTCACCGACTATTGATATATATAGAAACCAACCAAAGAATCAATCAAGACAACAGTCTCCACGACAAACATTATTAATTTGCGGCGGCAGCTGCCGTCAGCATCCCTACAACCAGTCCCCACTCCCTTTCTCAATCTCCTTGTATAAATGGCTCTATTCTCGCTCTCATCCGAAAGAAAAATAGGGCATGGAAAAAATTTCCAAGAGCTCCATCTCATTTTTACGGGAATATCGGAGGAAATCGGCTTTTACCAAATTAAAAATTAATGAGGCGAAAAAACAAACCTGGTTGGACTTTACTCAATCAATTGACTCCTATCTCGGCCTGGCCGAGGCCTGGTTTAAAACAAAATCCTTTTCTGGCAATAAGCAAGCAAGCAATAAGTATTCAAATTAGCAGTTTTACCGTTAATGACAGAACTTTTTCAAACTCTGTTGACATTGTTTTGTAGCTAGCTCAGACTTGCACCAGCTATTCGAACGAATCTTCTTTCCGGCTAGATTGAGCAGAGAAATTCCCCTCTCCATTTCAGGCAAACAGTCCTTTCTACCCAATCTCGTATGTTGACCTTTCCTATTACCATTTCTGAACTAATTTCAGTCGTTGATAAGTGGAAGAGCTCGGCTCTGGTCACGTCAGGGTTTCTTAAAGAATGCTGAAAGAAGACCCTGACACTTTTAAAGATAGACTTTGTTTCCTCTATAATATAATCAGTTCTAGCATTTTCCCTCATGCCTGAAAAAGTGCAGCTCTGATTCCGCTACGGAAGAGATCCATGCCATTTTGCCAGTTGACTCCAAAGGATTTATGTCCTATTTCATTTCTTCCGGTGCTCTCTCGCTTGCTTGAAAAAATTCTTGATCGACGACTCACCACCTTATTAGAGACTGTCCTCCCTGATTGTATTCACGGGTTTCGAAGGAATAGGGGCACCTTCTCGCTCCTTTAGATTTTGAGGCAGACATAATGGCTTCGTTCAATAAAAGGAAGGTTCTCCACCTTCTTTCTGTTGATGTAGAGAAAGCGTATGACACGGTAATAAAAAACAAAATCGCCAGCTAATTGCTTGTGTGGGACATAGATATAGCCTTCATTAAACTAACGGACTATTTCTTATCCAATAGGTTTATTAAAGTTAGAGTCAATGGTTTTAAGTCCTCTAAATTCAGCCTCCCTTTTTAAAACCTTCATTTTCTCCCTTATTCCCTTAATATCCCCGGACTGAAGAAGTACGCATACGGTAATATTTTACTAAAACGACAATGAACTCGCCACTTGCCTCAGGAGAGCCTTAGCAGCTATTGATATATGTATGGTGCTACAATTCCGCAGAAATAGATAGATAGCTGAGCTAATTATCTTCACCCGACGCAGAGATTGCCTTTTACGACCGATGACTATCGGGAATCTAGAAGTAATCCCGTCACCCACCCTCAAAATTTTTGGTACACTTTTTGATTGTCGCCTTTCTTGGACCAAACATTGCACCAATAGACAAATTAAATAATTTCGCCGCAAAAGGTTTTGGAGCCTCTACTATATTTACGCTTCGTCACTCATGCTCAATATTTTAATCACTGGCTATTCATGCTATTGTCTTTCTTTATATGCCTCAACGACATTACGTAACATCTAAAGTAGAGACAGTCTCCAACCGGTTTCGCGAAGAGCTTTTGGAGACCTCAAAGCAACCCCTGACCGTGCCCTATGGGTAGAGAGTGGTCTCTTGCCCATCGAAGACAAGGTGAATTAATCAAGACTCAAAATTATTTCCTTCAATTAGCTTAATTCATCAAGACCGCAATATTCCCGACTGCGTAAGCTTCACCGTTCCTCCTTTCGTCCTCGATCAACACCAGCTCAATTAACTTTAGATTAAGTACTAAGGTATAGGGATTAACATACCAAATTTTAGTTTTCTTCCTTCGGCCGTAGCCCCTTTCCTTCCCAACACAATCCTTTCCTCCTACATGCCCCCACATCTGCAAAACGTAACTCATCCGCAGAGGAACTCCGTGAAGTTTGTCTTAGATTTGATTTGTAGATTCTGTATTAATGTTTAATTTTTTTCTTAAAATCCTTTTTAATACTGTTTCATTTCCTTTATTTTTGGTAGGCTGCGCCATACGAGCTGTAAGGATTCAATTGTATTGTGCTTGTATTTTTGTTAAATAAATAAATAAATATAAAACAATTCCGATTAGATTTCTGAGAACGAAAAAAGAAGAGCTTGTGGTAAAAATCAAGTTAAGACGGATGCAAAAACCGAGACAATCAACACAATACCATAAAGTTATTTTTGATGGTAAATAATTTATTTTTGATTGAAACATCAGAAAGAAGTAAAGACAATGTGCTCTGTATAAAAATAAATGCTTCTATTAAATAGCTTGAAAGGTTAACAGAAACAAATAAACAAAATTAAAAGAAAATAGTGCTCAAAAAAATCTAGATTACAAAGTATATTTCTAGGTTACAAAATTGCAATACTGGGAGAAAGAAGTGTCCAAAATAAATAAAGTGCTTTCAGGGTGGCCCCTCTCTTTCGCCCTGCTTACCACCGCACCAACTACGGACTTGCCGAGCCTCTCACCCCTATGCTTCGAATGGCCAACTCCCTTCCCTCCTTCGACATCCATCTCTCTAAATCGTCCCTTAGGAACGAATTCCACCACAGTTCCTCTTGAATTGTTGTTCTAGGCCCCTTTCCCTTTCCTTAGCTTAACTTAATCTAATCCTGCCTTCCCTTATTGCTGTTTCCCTAGCTTATAAGTTTAATTTAATTCTAGCTTTAATTGTTTTTGTTACGTAGCTTGTATTATGCGAATTAAATAAATAAATGGATAAAAGTGGGCAGATGTACATTCAACTTTCTTAACGAAAATATGCATGCATCTGAATATCAAAATTTCGATGACTCTTTCCAATAAAAGCAGATCAATGACCTCAATGTCAACATACACCTTACCTTTCAAATAACCCCACAAAAAATAATCAAGTAGTGTTAAATTCGGGCTTTTTGGTGGCCAAGGGAACTTTAAAATTTCTTGAAATTAAGCGATCGGCAAATGCTGTTGACAATAAATGAAGTTTTTCACATGTGTGGCATGTCGCTCCGTCTTGTTGAAACCAAAGGTCGTTGACACCCAATTCATTCAATTTGGGCCACAAAAAACATGTTAATATGTTGCGATAACGTTCCCCATTCATTGAAAACGTTCGTTTTCATAGAAAAACGACCCAATGGTTTCACTAGTCCATAAACCACACCAAACAGTGGCTTTACGAACTGGATTATTATGTTGATACGGTCTACGACCTTCAACTGAATCAGTTTTTTCAAAACAAATAATAATTTTGCCAATTGCACACTTAGTAGTACGTGCATGCCGACCAAACTGTCACGAAATTTACGAAATGTTGTTTTTTTAACGATCATTTTCATAATACATTTGGACAATAAAAATACGCTGTTGTGTTGTTAGCGACTCCATGATTATAAATGGCATACTTTTCACATTAGGTACTAAAAATCATCGACTGAAAAACAATCAACAGGTGGCCACCCGTTAGAATGAATAGAACATAGCATTTTGCTATTACTTTACCGGAAAAGGATAGCTATATTCTTGTATGCTCTTGGATCATCTGCTGAATATAGAATTGTCAGTAATACTTTTGGTATTGGAAAAACTACTGTAGAGGAGATTTTAGAATTTTGTAAATAAATTTGGAGTATATTGAAGAAATTGTAAACTATATATTGCAGGGATGTTTTTTTTTTATTTATACGTTTTGCCTTATTTGTATGGATTAGCTTACTTATCTCTAGCATACATTATTGCAATATCTTAATCTAAGGTAAAATTATATTGTTAGGCTCTTTACCTAGATAATTGCTTCGTGTAATTCGTTTGCTATCCATAGTGCCCGGTCTTCCTGCCGGTCGTCTCTGGTCTAGATTGCATAGCTACTTAAACGTGGGCGACGTTGCTGGTGTCCTTTTTTTTGAGTCCCCTTCTATAGTCTTTGTAGATCTGGTATATGAAGGATAGTCCTACTTTGATCATCAGAATGACTAGGATGAGTTCTATGTTTTCTGATCTATCTTCCGGGTTGATGATAATAGTATTCACTACTTCTCCTGCGTTGTCCACTTTTTTTGTAATAGCTGTTCCCATCGTGATTGCTTGCTGTCTGTAATTGATTACTGCCAGATTGTTGCCCGTCTTATTTTATATACGGACGATTTTATGTTTTCCGTTTTGCGCAATTTATTGGGTCATTTTTCTTTAGGCGAGAAAAACTTTTTGCTGTCAGAATGGCTCTGAGAGTTTTGTTCGGGTGTTATTTTAACCTGTTTAGATACGTATTGCTTAGCTTTGTTATTCAACCTCATTTACTTTTACGCCTCTCAGCAGAAGTTTGTTGCGCATATAGCGCGGTGCCGCGGTTATTGCCCTGACTATCTTTGATTGAACTATTTTTATGGTGTCGGTATTTGATGTCTTCGCTGCCCCCCGCGAGTTGGATGCCGTAGATTCAGACTGGTCTGATGATGCTCTTATATACTGCTATTTTCGTTTCTAGGTTTAGTTTTGACTTTTTGTTTAACAGTCAGATTTACTTGCTTGGGATTTCGTCAGTGTTTTGGCCCCATATAGAGGTTAATCCTAAAGAAGAAGCCACTGATTACTACAATTATAAAGGGTGCTGTTCGATTCTTTTATTTGCTGCCGTAGATTACATAGGTAAATGTTAGGAGCCCTGGCAGATGTAATGATTCAGCTTTATTTGAAAATTCTCCATTAAAAGTGCAGCATCAAGACAATATAATATTTAAAAGGAATAGCAAAAATATTAATGGAATCGATGTTCCAATCAACGAATTTCCAACAATTTAATGAAACCTTTTCCATTTTGTCCATATCAACATGAAAAAGAAACATTTAACTTCCAACTCTCAAAATATCACAGAGTGGTGGAAAATGCATTGGGCCATTTAAAGGTTCATTTTAGAAGAATAAGGGCTTGAGCATTCACATCGATAATGCAGTAATTAGCTTGTCTTAGCCAACCATACTTGAATGTATCCTGACGCCCTAACTAATATCTGACGGCTATAAAAGACAAATCAATGATAGTTGAAAAACCAAGCAACATCTAAGGATATTCTAAGCTGAAATTAAAATTGATAATTAAAAAATGGCTGAATTCTCTTTTGAGAAATAAGCCGATATAATTTGCATTTATGGTGTAGCCGATGGAAACGAAAAAAGCTACTATCCGGTAATACCAAGGGAGATTCCCAAATCGACGGCTACCCCGAAGGGGAGTATTTTCGCGGAATTTCCAGACGTTAAGAGAAAGCGAAAGTATAACTTCAAATAGGACGGATCCGCGATTAGGAACATTGCACAATTCTACCGACGTCGAACAGCAAATAATCAGCATCGTCAGAAAAAATCTGAAATGAGCACGATTAGGAGTGTTTTCATGCACACTGTGGACTTCATCGAAAAAGATTAAAATCCGATGATATGGATATGGATATAGCAGAGTACAAGGACTTCTGGAAAAAGATTCCTAGAGAAGATAGGAGTTCTGACACTTAGCTTCTGAAATGCGACATAGAGAAAAAATCGTTTCTAGATATAATTCTATGGACGAATGAATCACAATTAATTAAGGATGCCCACATAGGGCAACATCATTTTAGGGTAAATTCAGTATAAATTGATTTTGTACCTTATCCAATAATAAATATATAAATAAATAAATGTTGCCGCAAGTGGCCGTAATGGGCAAATTTATGCGGACGTTTTGAAGAATACACTGCCAGAACTGCTTGGAGATATCTCTCTTGATAATACAAGGTCAATGTTTTACCAACACGATGGAACCCCAGCGCATACTGGTAACATTGTGAAGGTCAAATTAAATGAAACATTTCCTTAGCGCTGGATTGGACGAGGTGAGCCGATTCCTTGGTCTGCTAAATCTCTAAATCTTACTCCATTGGAATTTTTATAGGGAGCGATGAAGGGTGAAGTTCACCCGAGACCTGTTAACACCAGAGAGGAATTAGCAGAATTCGAGCTATGCGACCAAAATACGCGAGAGGCTGGCTACAATGCACCTGCACCTACCTGCGGTAGGGGTCTCCAATTTGTAACGATATAGTTGTAAAATTCTTTAAATTACATTTAAAGAATAAGCTGTAGTTTTAACGAATTTAAAAACAAAAAAGTTTGGAATAAGGAAGTCACTGATTTCAATGAAATTTTGCAGGACTCTTCTGTTTGGTCTAAAACGGAAGGACTATCGGCCATAGTTTCCTTAATATTCCATTTTAATTATATAACCCCAGTAGGAGATTGAATATATATTCTTTAATAGGAGCAGAAAGGGCTTGCCCTTCTATTGTGGTATCATTTTCTATATTATGATTGTAAATTCTAAATTTGTAATAGCAGCTATGAAATATTTGCAGAGTTCCCTTTATATTATAAAAATATCCTACATTTTGTTACTTGCCCAAATGTATTTAAAACCCACTAAATTTTAATAATTGAGATCATAACAAGGAACGCATGTTCTTATTTAACTTTCAAGCGGTCGCGCGACGTCGATTCAACCACATTTAATACATTTTCGATGATAGTAATAATAATTCTCATCGCATGCATATCATATACGGAATAAAGCTAAAGGGTGGCCCATCTAGTGTTTGGGATTTAAACTACCGGTAATTTGAAGCTTAGTTGATTATATGTCATTCTCGACTTGACAGAAATTTAGTTTAAAGTTTGACATTTACGAAATGGGACGATATTCGCTTGACGAAAGTTGGGAAATATTAAAAACTTACTTCCAAAGTCGTGAGTCTTCTACTCAAACTGTGAGAAGTTTTAAAAAAAAACTTCCAAAAACCCAATTTGTGGAACAGTTCGTGAAACTGGAATGACGGTGGATAAACCAACCCGTGTACGTACTCCTCCGGTGCGCTGAATCGAAAACATTGCTGCTTTTGTTCAAAGTGTGCGTGAGCAACCATCAACAACTCGTCATTGTTCTTAAAAATTAGACATTGCACGCACTTCTTTGATGCGAATTTTGCGTAAAGGCCTTGCCATGTAGCCATATAAAGTTCAATTGGTACAGCAGCTAAAGCCGGTTGACCATCCGAACCGTCTACGTTTCGCAAAATGGGCGGAAGATGGCGAATTTTGCCGAAAAATCATTTTTTTGGACGAGGCTAATTTCCCCCTCGGTGGTTATGTTAATAAGCAAACCTGTCACATCTGAGACACAGAAAACCCGCACATCTTCGTGGAAAAGCCAATGCATCCACGAGTGTTTGGTGCGGATTTTGGTCCGGTGACATCATCGGCCCATTTTGCTTCGAAAATGAAGACGGAGACGCTGTAACCGTCCCCGGCGAGCGCTAGCGCGCAATGTTGGCCGATTCGTTTTTTGGGGAAATTGAAGCCGAAGACGTGGACGATATTTGGATTCAACAGGACGGCGATACGTGCCATACAGCGAACGCCTTAATCGATCTTTTGCGCTCTATCTTCAGAAAGTGCATAATCAGCAAAAATGGTGATGTGATTTGGCCGGCAAGAAGCTTCGATTTGACGCCGTTTTTTTTGGCGAGCGGTGAAAAATAAATGTTACGCCAACAAACCAGAAACAATTCAAGACCTCAAGTACAAGATTCAAGCTGCTATTGCTGACATAAGGCCCGAAACAATCGAAAATGTACTCAAAAATTGGGGGGACCGAATGGGCTGCTGCCAAGTCAACCGTCATTTGAATCTTTCAAATAAATGTTCAACCATTGAAAAATATTGAGCCGTTTTTTTTATAATAAAAAGAAATTCCAATTTTTAAATGGGCCACCCTGTATATCCACTTGTGGACGCTTCTACGTTTTATGTCCTCAATATTGAGCTTTATGACGGCAAACAGCCAGAAGGTCCGTACCAGTTGAGTAATGCTGCAGCAGACGTAGTGAAGAGGCTAATTATACCAATTTCTGGCACAGTACGAAATCTAACGATTGACAATCCTTGTTTTATAGATAAAAACCTACCTGAATATTCAAGTCAGTTTGGATTTTCTGACACGGCTACTTTGGTGTCGTACGTGCCAAAAAAGATCTGTGGTACTAATATCATCACTTCATTGTGCTGCTGAAATTGATGAATGTACAAATGAAAAGCACTAGCCAAGCATAGTAACTTTATACAATAAAACGAAAGGCGGTGTCGATGAGGTCGACAAAAAAGTTAAAATGTACACTACATCAAACAAGAATAACAGTTGAAGTTGACACTATCCTTTCGTCTTTTGGATATTGCTGGAATAAATGCAATGGTAATATTGAGGGCAAATAAAATTGTGATACAGAAAAGGCGAAAATATTTACGTGAATTTGGCATGGAGCTAATAAAGCAGTATGTCCAAAGAATATCTTCGATGGTAAAACTTCCAAGAAAGCTAAAAAGAAACGCACAAAACTTTTGAATATGGATGTAGAGGATACTAGTAATGAAGTAAGTACTAGTTCCAGCACAACATGCAGAAGCTACAAAATATGCCCAGCAAAAAAAAAAAAGAGGCAATCGAAGACTCAATGTACATCATGTCACAGAAATATTTGTATAAGCCACACTACCTTCATTTGCAATGAATGTTATATTGGCGAAGGCACCGATTTTGAAGACAACTAGACCTAAGATAATTATTTTAATTATTTGATCTAATGAAGCCAATTGATTTTATAATTTTATTTTTTGTTTTTAGTTACTAGATATTTATAGCTAGTTACAGGCACCTAAGATGGTTTTTTGTTTCTAAACTCGCTTTTTAATCTAAAGAAAAACTACGTTGTATTTTTTGATTTTATAACTTAGTTTTACTTAAATTGTTTCTTTTTTCGACAAATTAATGTTCTTAATTATAAAAAAATAAATGATATTGATTAATAAGTGTTTCATTTGGGATATATCCCATAGGTCTTTTAGGTTACGCGCGCCCGCTTCAAGTTAAAGAATCAATTTCGTAAATTGCGAACTTTTTGATTTATTTTCTCAAATTGTAAAACTTCTTTAAAAATATCAAGAGCACCCTGTACATGCAAAGTGAAAAAATGCAAATAACCGCATCCGTATTTATGCTCTGTGTGTACTAGCTGCCTCTCCCCCGTTTTTCTTTCATTCAGAATTTCCCTATACCTGAATATTGTGTAAGGACAATACTAATACCATGCATGTATAAACAAACTCAACGTTTAAGACTTTGGCCCACCTTTAAAAATGCAAAGCAAAAAAAAAGTTGCGCATTATTACCTACACTGTAAGTGCTGTAGATAAGAGTATTTTACTGCTTATTCTGATCTTTTTCGTTGCGAAGGAAATTTATATAATTTTGAGGACTTTGAGGTTTTATATAGCGTGTCGCATTTTATTATTTAGATAATCTTTGGTAAAACGACACGATTTACCTTACTTCAAAATCACCCTCAATACGGGATATTATAAAAATCTGCCACGACAAAAACTTCATTTTGAAATTAAGATATTTTTCAGTTTTGAGCAACCTACACTCTGCTGTATCAGCACCAAGATGAGGAGGTGCTGTTCTATTTTGCTCGTAATTATACATATATATATATACTTTTTGTAGTTTTTAGGTTTTTTGTTTTGTTTTTAGGTTACTGCTTAAAACACTATAGGTTTTTATGCTATTTTTGGGTTTTTAGACGTTTTATTTCCTTTTTTTTGCAATGTTTTCGTTGCATTTTTAGTTCTCTTTTATTTTAATATTTTGTTTATGCAAATCAATTTAAAAAATATAAGCCTCCGAGTATACACATATATTTTAAAAATATTCAGAAATTATGGCGTTGAGTACTTTGTCGTAGATTTCACTATAGGAGATTTTGTAGTTTGAGATTATAAAATGGAGGATCTTACCGTATCCAACCCGCCTGGATGATGTCTCGTCGCAGGGTAAAGACTTCGGGAAATACTGATCACACTTTTGATATTTAAAACGAGCTATATTTATAAGTATTTTTCTATCGTAGAACGTACACCAATAGAATATATCCGCTTTTACTATAAAGCATCACACTTAAATTTTGCATATTTTGTTAGTAGATAAATAGAAATCTTTGCCCTGAACATGAAATGGTTGACCCTCAAGACACACTTTCAATTTTAAACCTTCTGATAAAAATTGTTGGAGATTGTTATTAAGCAAACTAACTTTAATTTTTTTTTCTTGTATATCTAAGCTGCATATTGCCATTCCGTAAGACTTAATAACACTTTTGACTACAGCGTCACATCCTGGTTCAGCCAAACCTACCTCACGTTCATGATTCCAGAAAACACAGTCAGAATCCCAACTGTTCAAAACTTTTCGCAACTTTTCAAGGTATCCTCCCTTTTTCATTCGCAGTTTTGTATGACTTGCATGCTTCTTAATCTCGGCATCTAGTAAAGATAAAATAATTTAATAAAGTTCAAAAAATGTTGCTTACTTGCAATTGGAATGTAATTCTTCAGTGCTATTCGAATTTGAGGCGTCCTTGGAACATTTGCCGTTGTGATGTGAATTTGCATATACACCAAATTGGTCTCTTTGCAATATCTGCTTGAATTCACCTTGAAAGGAGTTTTGAACGATAGATTCATTAAAATGCCAGTGTGCTATATCGTTTTCGCTAGTGATGCAACTGCTAAGTCTTTTTGCTGGAACTACATTTCTAGTGGCACTATTTTTACAATGCTGCGTGATTTCTCTTCTCTTTACCGGAATTTCCTTATTCGCCATAGCTGTCGCAAATTTTGTGGGTCCAGATGCACCTTTACGCGCAGTTTTAGAGGAATCCTCATCAGAGCTCCATTCGATATGTACTTCCCTCCTAACATCAATTTTCTCCCTGATGTTCTTCATTAAAGTAGTGTCCAACTTTAGTTTAGCCTGCTTGTTCTTGCTCCGAAAAACGATGGTACTTTGATCATCACTGTCGTCCGATATACGAAGATTCCTCGGATCATATTCCTTCTTCTCTTTTGCGATCCGTTTCTTCCACTTCGGCTGTAAATTATTTATACTCTTTTTAAACTTGGAATTATCAGTGGTTTCTGCTAATTTTTTGAAACTTGAGGAAAACATTCCGTAGTTGAAATTTCAAAATTAGATGACAATGACGTATAATACACATACACATATTAGAAGTTTTTCTTGAACACCACAGCAACACATATACAATGGACCGATTGTACACGATTCCTATATAGTAGAAGCGAGTGGTGCGATTGCTTTCATCCTTTATGTAAATTTATAATAAAAACAATTTAATCCAATCATTTTAAAATTGAATATAACATATATTAATTTTGAAACTTATCGATTTTCGTATGCTTTTACACGTAACAAAATACTGCAGTAGGTTGTCAAATTGGCGAACGTTTGAGACAGGAGATTGAGCAGTACATTATATGTATGACTATGCATCGAACGTTCTTTTAGAAAAAATATAAGAACGAAGGTCGAGCTGTCAGTTGTATTTGGGATTTGACATTAATTGAATTTTTTAAAGGTGGAAAAATGGTTCAAGCTTTTGTTCATAACATGTTTATTTATTTTCAGAATATAAGATAGCATTTAAAACAATTAGTAAGTTCACATATTTACGGTATACTAGGAAGAAAAAATTAATAAAAATTAATAAAGCTATAATTAAATTTTACACAATTTGTAATTTATTTATCAAATATTCTATCAATTATATTATTCATTGACGAGCGGCATTTAATTGATAAAATAATTAGCGTCTCATTGAATTAATATAATAATTAAATTGGATAAATTATTTATATTATAATAATTACTAAGGTTATTTTAAGTAATAAAAAAAAATTTCATTGTTTATTTTTTTTTTTTTTTATTTATTTCAAAGTATCAACAGATTCTTATTTTTATTTAATTCTTCTTCCAATGCCGCTAGCCGTTATTATTAGTACCGGAGTAAGTCGGTGCGTATTAATTCGCCGCGAATTGGCTGTCAATTGTCATTGAACAACAATTTAAAAACTCGTGGTACAACGAGACAACTAAAATTTATTTTCAAAATTCTCATCGAACACTTTCAATGCAAATGGTGGCACTAAGGGGCGCCAGGTGGCTTGTCACTGTGGCTCAACAAATCAGTCCTATATATTACAACGTTTTCGCGACTTAAAATTTATCAATCACAAATTCTAGAAAATATTGTTAATCTGGCAGGGATAAAGCTTTAAAAGTATTTTTATGCCATTAATAATAATTTTTATTAACATTCATTAAATTTGTCGCAAATATTTTATAATTTTTTTTTTACAAATATTGAAATTCAATTATTTTTGTCAGCATTCAGCAATTCCGCATTAAAAAAGTCTGCGGATTCGACTCGTCTATGCAATACAATCAAAATAGACAGCGCTATATAAATTTCTATATATCTTTCCTCGTCTATTTCAGGCAGTAATTTGTCAAATTGGCGAACGCTTGAGGCAGGAAATTGAGCGATCCATTGTATATATAAGTTTTTGTTTTATCATTCCAATGCAAAAAAATAGACAGCGTAACCGCTGATTAGATCGCAGACACACAAATGTATATTATCGCATTGCATAGATGGATCAATTCTGCATATTTTTTGAATACAGAATTGTTGAATGCTGACAAAAACTATTTGTGGATCAAAATTGGCGCCACGGATTTTTTAAATCGGTGTTCGATGACTTTTTGACAGCACTCAGGGCGAATCGTGGCGCACCGATTTTCCCCGGCTTTCACGCTGGGGTAAATGGTGTTGTCAGTTATTTATATAACTAGCGGCATTTGAAGGATAATTAAACAAAAATGTGAAGAATCTGTTGATATTTTGAAAGAAATTACATCAGCAATGAAATGAATGAATGAATGGATGAAATGAATTATTACTTAAAATAAGCTTAGTATTTATTATAATATAAATAATTAAGTCAAATTAATTATTACATTAATTTAATGAAGCACTAATTATTTTATCAATTAAATGTCGCTCGTCCATGGATAATTGATAAAGTTTCAGGAAGACTGGCACAAATGCGTACGTTTAGTTTTTTAGAAATTAGAATTATGCAAATTGGAAAAAAATATTTAAATCTGTTACGGCAAGAATTTTGTAGTGTAGCATCATGGATAATAGTTTAATCTACTTGAAACTATGCTCTGCTTTAGAAATATTTCAAAATTGCCTTTGATTGTCGCAAGATTTCTTTTCGTGGAAAATACGTAAACATTGGATAAATAAATCACCAATTGTGTAAAATTTTATTGATTTTAATTATTCTATTTAATTATTATTATTTATATCTTTATTTTAACGATATATTTTGTAAAGTTAGGTTTTTTATTTATGTTTTAATAGCGCTCTACTGTGATATCTGTGAACTTTCTTTTTATATTGATAAAAAATAAGTGAACATGCAATCAAACACAATTTGGAACCTATTTTTTCCATCTTTAACAAATTCGTCCTGAAAAACCCTTTTAAACACAGTTAAGCTCAGTTCAATTAATTTATTTGGGACTTTTATTCGCAATACTATTAAATTACTACTTTAAAACGCAATGTTATTACTTTTAAGCCCTTTTACTAACTTATATAAACTGAATTGGCGCCAAATTTCAAACACAACTGACCGCTCTACTTTTTTTCAAAAAGAGCGTTCGATGAGATGCCAAAACCCAGGATGCCCTGGGTTTTTTTGACAGTTCTCAGTTCGCCACGGTGTAATAGGCCGCGGTTGCCTTGAAATACGTCAATTGGTTACGGTCGCCAGGTGATGGGTTCCTTGGTTCCCAGTCTCTTTCATGGAGTAAGTTCCGAGCTCCACTCTTATTGTGGGGTGCAGAATTCGCAGGAAGCTGGGTAGCTCTTGCGAGCTCTATCCCAAGAGGAGTTTGAGGCAGCTCTCTTTGAGCAGGAACCTCAGAGGAATTGTTAGGGCAGCACGAATGCACGGTCCCGAAGTAAACACGGTAATAGCTTACAGTCAATTCCTCATTTATTCCAAAGTTCTTAGCCTATTTATACAAAAATATTCTTACATCTAGAGTTCCTATTGGCTAACAATATTTCCCAATAATCTGTCAATACCTGACTCAGCGTCCCACATCAAGTGCATTCACTCCGCAACGAAAGGGGTTCAAATTTCTCCCAATCGTGCGACAAATATTTTGACTATTTACGATGCGCGATGCACTTTCCCTTGTTGCTACCCGCTGGGCTCTCACTCGTTGTTTGGCCTTCGTTATGCGTGAAACGTGAGCGCCTCCGTATAGTGCGGTAGGTCGGGATCTCAAGTGCTGCGCTTGGTTTCGTGTTTTGTTTGTTTTGAGTGACGCGCTTAATGTTTGGGTGACTCAGGCAGGTTAATTAACGGGCGTATCACACCTTCCCCCTTTGGGAAAAAAAAAATTTTAGACGCTTATGAGGTAAGCGTGTTCTAAATTTTTTTTTTTTTTTTTTTTTTTTTTTTTAATACACTTACAAATATTCGATAACAATCGTTTTGCAAACAATCAACATACATATACATATATTTCATTCACGCCTGCAAATTGAGCATCGAGCACTTAATTAGGCTGGTTTTGCTTTTAGTTTCAAATGAGCTTAATATTTAATTGCATTATTTACGCTTAATTTATTGCTACAATTTTCTTAGTCTATTTTTATGTACCTTAAATCTAGATTTATTTTCGTCTTCGATAAAACAATTGACGTTGTCTATTTCGGTTATTCTATATGGTCCTTTGTATAAAGGATCCAGCTTCTTCCTATTTTGCAATGTTAATAGTACCTGATCGCCTATTTTTAAAGATAGTGGTTTACAGTTATTATCGTTATTTTCTTTCCGTTGCTGTTTTGACAGTTCTAAGTGTTGCTTCGCTTTATTGAGCGTTTTCTGTAGTCTATACTTAATTTCTTTGCTATATAGGTCATAGTTATAAATGGGTTCCGGGGTAACAACTGTGAGTTCGGACGGCAAATTTACTTTTTTTGCAAATACTAGTTCAAACGGTGTGTAATTGTGAACGGTGTTCGGCGTTGTATTATAGCAAAATGTATAATATGGTATCCACGCATCCCAGTCGTCTCTGTTATCATTCACGAAGCATCTTAAATACTCATTAAGGCATTTGTGGTTTCTCTCAAGAGACCCTATTGTTTCTGGGAGCGCTGCCGTTGCAAAAAGTTGCTTTATTTTCAATAAATCGCATACTTCCGCGAAGATTTGGTTCTTATACTCCGTTCCGAGATCAGATTTTATTTTTCTCATTGGTCCGTACGTGAGTATAAATCCGTTGACTATTGCTTTTGCAATAGTGTTAGCCTCTTTGTCTCTTGTTGGAATTATTACGATATATTTACTTAAATCGCACTGCATGGTTACTGCGTATCTATTGTCACTAGCTGTTTTGGTAAATGGACCCACAGTATCTATAGATACTATGTCGAATACCTTTGCTGGTGTTGTTGTTATTTCCATGCGTTCCCTATTGTGCTTTTGATGTTTGTTTTTCGCACAAAGCTCACAATTGTTTACATATTTGGCTATGGTTTTTTTCATTTTCTTCCATCTATATATTTCTTTGACTTTATTGTACATTCTCGATTGACCTAGATGTCCTCCGGTGGGTGTAGGGTGGAAGTTGTACAGTATATCTTTTATTTTTGTTGTATCCGTTACGTATTCTTGGGGTTTGTATATTTTAATAGTTGTATTCTTTAGTAGTTCATTACCTAGGGTTTTAAATGCGGTTTGATTAATTATTTTAAATATTTCACTCTCTGCAGAAAGTTTCAGAGTCTTGGTCTGAAATTGTATATTATTTTCCAATATTTCGAATACCCGCTCTAGTGCTGGTTCTACTGATTGGTTTATCTTTACATTTATATACCGCTCATAAATTATTTTTGATTTGTGCACAATATTTATGAATACTTTGATTTGCTTATTGCTGCATCTGTTAATTTCGAATTTTAATTCCGGTAAGTGAGCAACTTCGCTCGGGGATAGCGCTTCTACTACGCACAGTTGATCAGGCTGCGGATTTATGTCGCTAATTTCCGTTGCATTGCTTGTTTTACCGTTTCTTTGCTTTGCCATTGCACGAGTTTGTGCTCGTAGGATGTTGATATCCTTAAGATCGCTAATATCGAGTTGTATTCTCGATAGCGCATCTGGTCCAACATTTTCTTTCCCTTTTACGTAACGAATCTCGAAGTCGAATTCTTCGAGGTCTAGTCTCATTCGAGTTAATTTCGATGATGGATTTTTCATGCCAAATAGATATGCTAAAGGGCAGTGGTCTGTGTTTATTATGAATTTTCTACCGTATATGTAAGGCTTAAAATATGTAATGGCCCAGTGTATTGCCGCGAGTTCTTTCTCTATTATTGCCTTGTTTCTTTCTCCCGGTGTGAATGTCTTGCTTGCGAAAGCAATTGGGAGTTCTTTTCCATCGAAGTTTTGCGCAAGTATCGCACCGCATGCGAAGTCTGATGCATCGGTTGAAATTATGAATTGGTTATTAAAGTTTGGGTGTTGTAATATAATAGGTGACATTAAGAGTGATCTTAATGTATCAAAGGCTTTTTGGTGAGCATCCGACCATTCAAATTTAGCGTTTTTCCGTAGTAGCTTGTTCAATGGTAGCGCAATTTCTGCGAATTTAGGGACGAATCGGCGGTAATAGTTGCAAAAGGCAACGAAACGCCTGACTTCGTCGATATTTTTAGGGATGGGGTATTTTTTCACAGCTTCGTATTTGGACTTATCGGGTCTGACACCTTCTTCTGATATTTGATGTCCCAAATAGGTAACCTCCTTCTGAAAGAATTTACATTTTTCAGGATTTAATTTAAGGTTTCTTTCTCGAAGCCTCTTAAACACTGATAGCAAATTCTTTAAGTGGTGTGATTGGGAACATCCTATAACGATGATATCGTCAATATATAGAAAAGCTACCTCCGGCGTTAAGCCTGCCATGGCGATAGCCATCATTCTCTGAAAACTGTTTGGACTTATATTGAGTCCGAAGGGTAGTCTTGTGTACTGGTAGTGACCCTGATTAGTAGAGAAAGCTGTGAATTTCCTAGATGCTTCCTCTAGTGGCACCTGGTGAAAACCCATTTGGCCCATTTGGTCGAGTATCTCTTCTATTCGCGGTAATGGGAACTTGTCCGCTAAAACTTTTTTGTTTAGATTTCTGAAGTCTACCACTAATCGCCATTTCTTTTCTTGGTTGGATGATTTCTTTGGGACTAAAAGGATTGGGGAATTAAATTGGGATACGGAATTCTCTATTATTCCGTCTTTCAACATGCGTTCTACTTGCGTATTAATTTCATACTTGTGGATTTCAGGGATGCGGTAGTTTTTAGTATACACTGGCCTATTGTCAGCGAGCTCTATATTTTGTTTGTAAAAATTGTTTGTTGACAGTGGCTCGTTATCAAGGGCAAAAATGTCTTGATATTCTTGGCATAGGTTTTCGAACTGTGTTCTTGCGTATTCCGGTATTGTTTCAAGTTTTAGTTTCGAAATTATTTGCTTAGCTCTGTCTGTTTTTATTGGATTTGACTTGATTATTTCAAAATCTCCCAGAGGCTGTACCTTGATTTTGTTTTCCTGAAGTGTTACCGTTTTGCTTGTTGTGTTTAGAATTCGTGCCAGTGGTTCTTTGTGCGTGGTGATTGTTCCCGCAACAAATACGCCTGGTTGAATTTCTTGCCCTGAGATGACTATATCATCAGTTATTTGTGCTTCAGCAATGCTTATTTTTCGGATAATTTCACAACGTGGTGGGACGGTAATAGCATTTGCTGATGGGCCGCTTAAAATTGGCACCTCTATCGATTTATTGCTAGTGTTTAAAACTAGTGTCCACGTGTCGTAGTCAATGGTGGCCTTGAATTTTGTTAGGAAGTCTAATCCCAGAATCGCATCGGCTTCGATGGCGAAGTCGTTGTCAACAATTTGAAATAGGTGCTCGACTTCGAAATGCTCGTTAAAACGGATTTTCGAATAAGTTGCCCCGATAGATGCTTTCTTGTTATCCGTTACCCCTTGTATCATGCAGGTGTTCTTGGGGTAATATTCTTGGTCGGGATTGATTTTTTCTTTCTTAAAAATCGAAATTTCTGCTCCAGTATCCACAATGAACGTGCATACTGTGCCACACATTTCCACCTGAGCCCTTACGAAGTTTGTTAATGAAAGATTTAGTTGGTATATCCGGGGTGTGTTTGGGATACTTCCCCCAACCGCGCTGTTTCTGCATTGGGCTGGGGGTCTTGGTATTCCCCCGACTCGTAGTGATGTACTCTTCTGTTTGAGGGATTTATGCGATTGTTTTGCCTCCGATTAGTCTGTTGTATTTGGTTTGGCCTATAATTTCTGTTGTAACTACTGCTATTGCCGTAGTTAGGCCTGTTTTGGTAGTTATGATCTCGACTCCTAGCATTATTGTATGTTGCCCTATTACTGTAGTTTTGTCCGTTATTATTGTACCCGTTGTTACTATTATATCTGATATCATTGCTGTACCTGTTATTGTTGTAGCCGTGCCAGTTATTTCTACCCCTGTTTGGGTAGCTTCCTGATCTCCCAGGTTGGTTGCTCCTATATTGGAGGATATTGCACGGTTGTTCCTTGTCCACTGTTGTTGCTTTTGCTGTTATTTCCGCTAGCGTTGTAATGTTGCTCGCTTTTAATATGAGCGCAGTCTCCCGGTTTGACACATTATCTATGAATGATTGGATCGAGAATTTCTCGGCCAATTTTTCCGCCGCTTCTCCTGTTGCCACCTTCTCGGCTATTAGTGCTCTTGTTAGCTGGCTGGAGAGGTTTTCTACTTGGTCCGCAAAGTCTATTAGCTTTTTATTTCCCTGTTTTAATACCTTTAATTGCGCTAGGACTGCGTCTGACGAAAGCTTGGCTGAGAATTTTTGGCGTATTTTTCTTTTTATCGCCTCTACTGAGTTTATTTCCTCGGTTATCGCGAGCTTAGCCTTACCCGTTATTCTTGTCTTTATAAATTTTAACATTATGTTTTTGTGTTCTGCTGCTGTGAGTTCCTCCAGCAGTTCCATAGACTCAATGAATGTTTCCGTTTGCTCGTGCTTTCCGTCATACGTTTGGATCAGAGAGGTTGCTGTTTTTATATCGAAAGCCATGTTGCCTTCTGATTTTTGTGCACTGATTAATGTAAGGATATCGTTTACCAAGGCTGCTATTTGTCTATAGTATTCTCTGTATTTGAGTACTATAGCGGCCTCTGCCGGTGTAGATATGCAACTTTTTGTTTCTGCAAAGAGGTTATTAACTCTTTCCTCCTTTTCTTGCAGTGTTTTCTGGGTGTAACCCCTGCTTTTGCTTTTAATAAAGTTGCTCAATATCTTCTGTAGCTCTTCTCTGATTTCGATTATCCTGTCCATTAGTTAACTTGTTCTCTGTTGTGGACATATCTGCGCAAGGTGCATAATTGCTAAGGTCTTTCATTGTTTGCTGGCAGTGTACTACAATACTTAGATTTTTACGACTGCTGGTTCTCCCAAGTATCTCTTCTTTAGGCTCTTCTTGTGATCTTTGTACAGCATGTAGATGAGCTCAATTCCTTTTATTATTGTGATAATTAACAGGAGCAGCACAATCTGTTTATTTTCAATGTTTACCGTGTCTTCAATACTAATGTTGTTTACTATTTCCCCGTTATTATCGGATTTTTTCGATTGAGTCGTTCCCATTGTACCCAGTAGCGTTATTTAGTATTATTATATTTTATGTTTTATCTGGCGGACATAATATTAACATTGATTAACAAAGATTTTCTCTTGATTATTTGTTTATTTACTTATTTATTTTACTGTTATTTAATTTATGTATTCATATTATTTTAATTAAATCCTACTTATACATTTTTTTTTTTAACCTAGTTGCTTATTACTCTATTTGTTTCTTCCGTTGTGTTTGATGCTATTCAGCGTCTTCTTTTCGTTCGCTGCTAGTTGCCTGTATTTAGCCTGTTCCTCCTTTGTTGAGGCTAACGTGGCTTGTAGTTTATAATACTGCAGGTCTCTGGCTGCCTTCTTTCTTCGACCCCCTCGCTTGGGTTTGGTTTTTAATGCTGGCTTCAGTTCCTTCCTTCTCTCGGTCCTTGCTCTGTATTCCTCTAGCGTCACCTTCTTTGGACCGGGCGTGTATTTGGGTCCTTCTTCTTCAACTGTAGATGCTGGGGCTGGGATGTACGTCTCCCTAGGTCTGTTCGCCGGATACAGCGTCAGGTTGTCCACCTTACTTTCAGGCCTGTTGATTGCTGTCCTCCTTATCAGGGTGAATATTTTGTTGAAGGCAGCATCCAGTTGGCTCATCGCAGTTGTCTTCTTTTTCTTCTTAGTTTAGAGATTATTGTTGCTGGTTCGAGGAATCACGGTCGCCATGTAATAGGCCGCGGTTGCCTTGAAATACGTCAATTGGTTACGGTCGCCAGGTGATGGGTTCCTTGGTTCCCAGTCTCTTTCATGGAGTAAGTTCCGAGCTCCACTCTTATTGTGGGGTGCAGAATTCGCAGGAAGCTGGGTAGCTCTTGCGAGCTCTATCCCAAGAGGAGTTTGAGGCAGCTCTCTTTGAGCAGGAACCTCAGAGGAATTGTTAGGGCAGCACGAATGCACGGTCCCGAAGTAAACACGGTAATAGCTTACAGTCAATTCCTCATTTATTCCAAAGTTCTTAGCCTATTTATACAAAAATATTCTTACATCTAGAGTTCCTATTGGCTAACAATATTTCCCAATAATCTGTCAATACCTGACTCAGCGTCCCACATCAAGTGCATTCACTCCGCAACGAAAGGGGTTCAAATTTCTCCCAATCGTGCGACAAATATTTTGACTATTTACGATGCGCGATGCACTTTCCCTTGTTGCTACCCGCTGGGCTCTCACTCGTTGTTTGGCCTTCGTTATGCGTGAAACGTGAGCGCCTCCGTATAGTGCGGTAGGTCGGGATCTCAAGTGCTGCGCTTGGTTTCGTGTTTTGTTTGTTTTGAGTGACGCGCTTAATGTTTGGGTGACTCAGGCAGGTTAATTAACGGGCGTATCACAACGGGTAATCATGTAGCCCCTTGGGTAACCACAGGTTTTTTTAACGATTTTCTCATAGAACAGACCTACTGAAAGAAAAGCCTATTTTGAGGGTTTCGAGAAAAACCTATTATTTGGAAGGAATAAAAAAATTGTAAAAACGCTGGACTAAATATCTAAAGCTAAAAGGAAACGTTGAGAAATAAAACCATGATAAACGACTTCTTACTGACGGAATTGGAGGAGCGGGGCTTGGTGAACATGTGGTTCCAACAAGACGGTGCAACCGCACACACAGCACAAGCGTTTTTTGGTCGCGTTATCTCCCATTTTGGCGAATTGGCATGGCCATCCACATCGCCCGATTTAACCCCCCCTTCTTCCTTTGGGGCTACTTAAAGTCGCGGGTTTATGCCAACAAGCCTCAGACAATTGCAGCCCTTAAAGAGAATATTCGACAGGAATGCGAACAGTTATCACCGGAAATCTCGCGGAAAGTCATGAAAAATGCGATAAAACGGGCACAAATGTGTATCAACACTGTCGGCAGCCACTTGACGGATATCATCTTTTCCACTTAACAGAAAAGATTGTAAATATCCAAAGATAAAGATTTCCATCAGTTAAAATATTTTTTTTATTCAGTAAAAAAGTTATACAAAAGCAAAATTGAATGATTAATTTTGCAGCACCTTGTATTATCCAGTTCAGTGCCGTTTCACATGAATGTCTTTTCCTAAATCTAGGTTGGGCTTTCAAAAAGAATTTATTTTCTTCCATATACAGGGTAGGTTGGTGCGTTATTGATAATGAAAGGTGGTTCTATGCCATTTATGTACGAAAACGAATATCATTCATATGCCTATCACGGTTTCGGCTACAGGCCGGCATTCGAACATTAAAACTGTCGATGAATATTTCCAATAAATCAGGAATTAGGATCATCGGATCAATGACCTCGATTTCAACTCGAATGTTGTTTTTAAGTTGCTGAATTGTTTATGAATGACTAACATACACCTTACCTTTCAAATAACTATACAACAAATAATCAAGTGGTGTTAAATTCGGGCCTTTTGGTGGCCAAGGAAATTCAGAATTTCTTGAAACTAAGCGATTGGCAAATTTTGTTAACAATAAATGGAGTGTTGCACGACTTGTGCGGCATGTCGCTCCGTCAAAGGTCGTTGATACCCAATTCATTCAATTTGGGCCGCAAAATAACAGTTAACTAGTTGCGATAACGTCCCTCATTCATTGTAAGGGTATTTTAATGTTCCTTTTTTCTGTGTTTTCAAAGAAAAACGGACCAATGATGCCACCAGGCCATAAACCACACCAAACAATATATTTTGGAGGATGAAGTTCTTCTTCATGAATAACGTGAGGATTCTCTGTTCCCAAAATTCAACAAGTTCGTTTATTGAGGTACCCATGAAGATGAAAATGAGCTTCATCGCTAAAGATGATATTTGATGAAAAACCTTCATTTCGTTCAAGCATCCAATTAACAAAACGACGACATTTTAAATGATCTAGTGGCTTCTGTTGTTGAGTAAGTTGAATATAGTATGGATGCAAATGAAGATCAACATGTAAAAAGCATCTGCCACTGCATCAGAAGTACGAACTGGATGATCATGTTGATACGACCTTTTACTGAACTACTTTCTTCAAAACGATCAATAATTTTGCCAATTACACGTTCAGTAGGAATGTCTACCAAAACGGTCACGTAATTTATGAAATATGGTTTTTTTAAACGACCATTTTCATAATACATGTATACAATGAAAATGCGTTGTGATGTTAGTAACTCCATGATTACCTAGTCGTGAAATAAATTCTGTCACAACTTTAAAGAAGCATAAAATCTAAACAATAAAAGATAATATGTTTACTCCAACGAAATTTATTTTAATAAGATATTGTTAATTAATTAATAAAAGCTTTACTCGAAATGACCTCCTTTAGCTTTTATACAAGCTTTTAAACGTTGTGGCCACTGGTCTATAGCGGCACGCACGGTATTCAACGACATTTCATTTGCTGCTTTCACCAACGATTTTTTCAGACTGTCCAAATTGCGGTGGGGAGTTCTACAGGCCTTGTTCTCTAACTCTGTCCATAATGCATAATCCAGCGGATTTAAATCTGGGCTCCCGGATGGCCAATCTTCTTGTGCAATAAAATCAGTTATGTTGTTGCGAAGCCACTCCTGTGTGCTTTTTGCTTTGTGAGCAGGAGCAGAGTCTTGCTGGAAGACCCAATGTTGTCCACCGAAGAGAGTTGCGATAAAGGTTTCACAACACCTTCCAGCACGATGGTTTGATAAACCGCCGCACCGGTTTTGACACCTTTTTCGCAAAAATGGAGTGTTGTGACACCTTTATGGGATACACCCCACCAAACCATTACAGAAGCTGAATGATAGCCTCGTTGCACCCTGGGAACCGTTTTTTTAGCTTCTTCTGATGATGTTGCATAAACCTTATCATTTTGTTTATTAAAAGCTTGCTCCACAGTAAAAAATTTTTCGTCGGTAAAGAGGATGTTCTCATGACCATTGGTTACGTGCCAAAGCAAGAGACTCTTGCATCTTTCCAATCTTATTTCCTTTACCCGTGGAGTCAAAATGTGGGCTGTTGACCGACGAAAAGCCGTCATATGAAGATCATCTCGAATGAGTCGGCTCATCGATCTTATGGAGATTTCCAACTCCCTCCACAAAATTTTTTGTTTGCGCAGTGCATTTCTACGGAGTTTTGATGGCACTGACTGTTCTAACGGTACGTGGACGACCGGTCCTTGCTCTATCATCTATGCCTAAGGTTTCATTAAATCGTTCTATGGCACGATAAATAAATCTTTTTGTTATTTTTAGTGGTTTCAACAAATTCAAAATTTCAGAAGAATTTTTTCCACACTTATGGAGTGCTATTACAGCGATACGATTTTCTTTTACTCCCCACTCCATGATTACAAGTCAAAAACTGTCACCAACTGATCGGAATATTACGCCGTACAGTTCATTTGTTACAAAGTGCAACATAACGGTACAATTCCAGGCTAATTTCTGAGAAAGCGTGCATTAGAAATTGTGTGACAGAATTTATGGCAAGACTAGGTATAAATAGCATATTTTTGGCTTTTCATTTGTCAACGAATTTTTTAAAACAGATAATATTAAGTACTAAAAATAAAAAATCGACTCAAAACATGACCAACAGATGGCCCACCTTTTACCTAAAAATACGAGCACTTTGATACAATAAACGTGACGCGAGTTCGTGGCGTCACAATGTTTGATGGAATTTTAAACTTAAAACGCGAGGTTTAGGCTTCTATTTAAGTTTGGTTCTAGAGATAGAAATAAATTTGAAATACGGAACTTGTCATAGAAATTCAAACTGCTTCATTTGTCATCCGTAAGAATTTAAATAGCATTTTCAGATATTTATCTAATTGCTCAAAGTTTATTTAAAAACGTCTATGCACAGGACAGATTTTATATACTATTCCTATCACTTGTTATTTTGGTGTCTCTTATTTATTTTGAATGTCCAATAGGTAGCTTCAATTGACAAAACCGATCGAGAATTTATTTTGAACTTGCTTAAAACAATCGTACAGCAAGATGTGGCAGAGACATGTTTAAATCTTAAGGCCTGAACTCATTACAAACTGGTGGCGAAAAGCTGAATTTTTAGGAAAATGAAAAACACATTTTCCAGATTCGGAAGTGAATGTACCTGCAGTGGGTAGCGGTAGGTCAACATTTTTGACATTTTTGCATAGGACATTAGGATAGTCGATTTCTGGTAAATTCTGCGCCGCTGTGTTGAGTAGATGTAAAGATAAAAATAAAATAGTGATTTGCATACCATGGAAAATAGAAATTTACGAATCAATCTGTAACTTTCAAACTGTTGAAATGGTTCCCCCTTCTGCTATTCAATGTTTTGTTTGTGTAGATCAGATCTTTTATCCTACACTTTTTGGCATACCTACTATAAAACACCCTGCCTCAAATGTTGCCCTGGTGCTGATGCTGGGCACCTTGGGTTTGTTGTGAAATAGTAGTCATCAATCACCAAAATTAAATTCTGTGCGCTCTGGTCTTGGCAATTGTTTTCATTTAACAGACCTATGTACACATTATATGTGAAGGGATTTTGAATAGTTTGTGGTAGATTTGAATTATTGTCAAATGCGTTTTGGGGCATTTTTCATTTTAATAATTAAGTACATGAAATAATTATACCGAAAATTATTTGCATTTTAAGTAATCTAAAAGGATTGCAAAGATGTAATTATCCTACTTTGAGATATGGTTCATCTTATTTTGTATATTACATATACATTTCACCGATTCGTTGAAAAATTTTCAATAAAAACCGTATTATTCTGGAATCTTTTCACTGCCAAATTATGTGCAGGATACCTTTAAAAATAAATACAATTTTAAAATTTGCTGCCTTTGAAAACGCCTATCTTGCCTAATGAGAATATACAGACCTATATTCTCTACTACATCTGAACTCTCCTTACGTCAGATCTATAGATTTCTATATGTCAGAACAGGCAAAGAGAATGTGGCGCCGAATGTTCTGCTAAAATATGAATGGTGGGGTACTCACCGAGTATGCACTCATATGGGTGGTGGGTACCTTACTACGTGCACGTGCTCCCGGGGAAACCCACTCTCTTGATTGTTCCTTGGTCTCTGGTGTGTTTGTTTCGTACGTGATAACGAAACGGCGCAAGTATTCGTTGGATTGCGGCTGAACATCGCCAAACACTCCTTTGAAGTGGTCATACGGTTGCGCTTATGGTCGAGTGTGAGCAATCGCGGCACCCACGCTAGCTTTTTCATGTCCAAATATTCTTGTAAAATGTATTGGACTTGCTCAGTTGAGATGCCTACAGCCTCTGCCACCTCACGGACTTTCATTTTCTGGTCATCCAATATCATATGTATTTTATCGACTATTTTTGGCGTGGTGACCTCTTTTGAGCCACATGAACGTCCGACGTCACTTGTGGTGGCACGACCACAACGGAATTCAGTAAACCACTTCTTAACCATTGAAATTGATGGTACAGAGTCCCTATAGTATTTATTAAGCCTTTCGTTGGTTTCGACGATGGTTTTTTTACGCACAAAATAATGCATAGTCAGCAGACGAAATTCACTTTTTTCCATTTTCATTAAAATTCACCAGTCTGCCTACTTTCAATGGCTGTCAAACATAAACTAAATGACGCAGCTTGCTCAAAATTTGACAGTACATAGTTTATTAATAGATGGCAGTTTACAGGAGCAGTGTTGCATTTAAAATTACTGCGCGGAAAATTCAAAGAGTCGCAGACTTATCAAATTGCCCTCATATCTTACAACAGCTCTTAGCTGTGGTTTGCGAACAATCTGGATTATCACAAGCTCGATGCCAGTCCAAAGTTAAAAGTTTTCAAATCAAGGCATTACAACCAGCGCCAGCGTCACATTCTGATTAGCACTTTAAGCAAAATAGCCGCCTTCAAAGGACAGCATTTAATTTTAATTGCATACTTCACGCTTAAATCAAATTTTCCTAATCATAAAATCCAATTTCAAATATTACATAGTGGAAAGTTTCTGCAATGCTAATGTTTTCATTGGAAGATTCCCAGGGAAATATTCACTTTTAGAAATGTGCTATAATCTTTATTTAATTTTGGTTACTATAAGATAAAAATAAATCCCAATAAATTTTCCATATTGGTTTGGGAGCATGCTTAGTAACGTACGACAAAGGAAAGTGAAGTACGTTTTATGCATTGTCAATGTACTATCACAAAAGACTTTTTATTTATTTTTTGACGTAAAATAAGAATTCATAAGCGCCATAATCGAAAATCACTACCAGCGGGATAAAAATTGATTTTTCTTCTTATTAATACTTACCATATTTTTTCTTTTCTTCTCATTTACAAATAGACTCTTTTGAGATGTAAAACAATAACAAAAATTATTTCCAGTTCAGTTTTGATACAGAAGGAATTGGTAATAAACATCATGAAATGAAATTAGACAGAACATTTTGCTATTAATCAATATAATATAGTATTGAACTTGAGTTTGGAATAGCGTGCCATGTTTGATTATCAATTGTGAAGGCTGACAGATTTTGTAGTTGTAGAATTGAAACATAAACATTTACAAAAATTACGCCTTACAATTTGAAAGAACGCCTATTAATAGTGAAAACACATTACAGAAATGGAGAAAATTTTAGAGCGACGAATCGCAAGTTACATGAAAATTTTGGTATGCATAATCGTCTGTTGCAATATTGCGATTTAACTTGCTTGGATTTCTGCATCAAATTTAGGATATCCAGCTACCTTTACTGCAAAACCTCTTCTCAAATTTCATTCAAAGAATACATACATTACCTGCAGAGTTTTAAGGGCCATTTAAACGATATTTTGTTTCATGTTTAATGTAAATAGATATGCTTTATATTTCATTAATAAAATAAGAAATTCATGAAAATAGTGTTTTGCTATTTATTTAAAATTCAAGTTCATGTTGGAATTACTGCAGGAATTTTGCTTTTAAGGCTTTTGAGCAAAACTTTGGATGATGCTAAGGAGGAGTTTTGGGTGAAATTTGATATACCGAGAAATAACATCAAATTATTGGGAGTAAATAAAATGCAGATTAATAAAATGTTTAATTGTGTTATGTAAAACATGTAATATCACAATTTAACTAAACTTTCCTAAAAGCTTTAAATAATTAAAGTTGGCTAATTTCCTCTATAGTGATTTAGAATGCTTAAAGGTTCATTGTAAACGAGGTTTGTTGAGAGATTATTTCCTATATATTGTTCAAAACCTTTTTAATCTTAAATTTAGAAGTACATAATAAAATATAAAACGGAAGGTCAATAATGCAAAATTTTTGACGAGTCGGATTTTTCATTCCACAAGGCTGTTTCTATTAAAACTTTTAAATTTTTGATCTTTATCAAGCAAAAATCTAAATATCATGAATGCATAATAGTTGGTACACTTAAGGGCATTTTCGCATTTTCTCAATCGAAATGTTTAAAAAATTATATTGGGTTAAAATCTTTCAATTCAGCCAGTTTATAAGTGTTCAATTTTGTAGAGTGCATTTGTGCGTCCTCTATAAAAAAAAAAAAAAATTGGAATGAGGAAAACAATTGTTTTGTATTCTTAACTTAATATATTAATGATCGAAAAAGATTTTTAGCTCATTACCTAATAAAAAGGCGTAGGCAAAAAATTATGAAAAAGTCTTTAGTTTTTGCCTTTCGAAAGACGAAGTGGAAATAAAATCGATTAAGTGTGTGTAAATTAAGGTCAAATAACACAAATCATGAAGGTTACAAAAGACAATCCTGTTATTCAAATATCTATTCCAGTACTGAAAAGATGCATTTCATCATATTGATAAAAAATGATGGATTTTTTGCTGTTTGCGCCGTTTCTTTTCAAATTCACTTTTGAAAAATTAAAGCAGAGCACAATGAACATAAATTTGGAAATCAATATTTTGCAAATGGGTCGTTTATTTATGTGGGGTCATTAAAAGGCGTTCAAGTTTTATGTTCATTGTGTTTATACTTCCATTGTTTTTTTAATTGGAAAAATAATAATAAAGGCAATACGTATTTCAATAGCAGATCCACATTGATTTTTATTTAGTGTCGAACTGTTCTTATTATTTATACGCCACACATCTACGCCTGAAAAGGGGTGTCAAGTTTAAAAGCAAAAATCTTTCGTGAAGTTTAAAGCACAAGAACTGCCTTTAAACAATCTTGATGCGGTTAAAATGCATTTCATAGTACAGTATCTAAATTATTATTATGCTATTACTCTTATTCAAGTATGGGCCAAAAACTTGATGGAACTCAGTGTTGATTTTATCAATATGTTTGTTAAAGTCGAATATTGAATCAACAATTACGTCAAAATTTACATATAAAAATCGATGATATAAAGGATTTTTAAAGATTTTGTATTAATAATCAAAACGGATTTTTTCTTCGAAAATTAAATAGTACTGCACTTGCTAATGTCTAAAATTAAATGACTTTAAGAGTATCATACTGCAAACGGAACCACCATGTGAGTCATTGGTTCAAAATTTAGAAACAAATATGACAAAGTTTTACAAGGGATTACAGAGTCTAAGGAGAATTAAGTTAAACTTAAAACAACAACAAATTTCTAAATCCTGGTACCCCTGTAATAAAGGCAGAGATTCATTGTCATGTTTTTAATTGGGGGAAATGGAATAATAATAGGAGGCAAACGTACCTTTCCTGAAGCACAGCACATGTCTTTTGGTTCATCTTTCCACTCCCAAGCATGACAGTATAAACATACTTCTGTCATTGCGCCAATATCGGCGTACTTAAGTTAAATCCGCTTTTATATTTGTGTGACCATGGTAGCTTTTCAGTGGTATTCGAGTCAACGTGTGAGGAATATGGCTGCGATTCGAGTTGCAAATTCATCGTAGTTTGAGTTCACGTATGACGTCCTTTATCAGGGCCAATCGAGTACTACGCTCTTCTGCTGTTACAGAGGACCGAGATATTCTCATCCTTTTAGAAGTTTTTCTAAAAAGTATATTTTTGGAAATTTTATTAACTCAATATTGAAAACCAATATAATAATTCTAATTTAATAATACCTTACTGTATCCGTGAAAAACGCATATTACTATTTAAAATGAATAATATTTAGGTATTACTTTGAAAAACCGTATCTTAATATCTCTAGTAATTTTACCGTGATGCGCGCCCAGATGGAAACGGAGTTACTAGTTTATTTATATAGATTTGTCTATACCAAATTAATGCGCAAGCCCCAGAACACTGATTAAAAACTTTGATTTTTTAAAAGTGTACCAACTTTCAAGCGTTCAGAACCTACATATGTTTTAGGTCTTAAAATAATGAAATTTATGGTCATTAGTTATATTAAAGCGACCTCGGATTACAGCGAACAAACTGAAAACATTTAATTTCATATGCAAATGTTTCATTACAAATGCTATTCAACGGTGCTGTCATTCAACAAAATGACTATCCATTTCTAAAATAACATTAGTGAAAATTAACTCTTTACATTACTATTACTTGTTAAATTCGTGTAATCGATGTTTGAATTTATAGAATATTACATTTAAGTTCATGTTTTAAGCAAACCTTTTTTGTCTGCTGATTATTAAATTGCTTAAATAGGTCAGCTTCTGTAATAAATGCATTTTTGTTTTTTTTTTCATCAACTAAAGTATAAATTAATATTCTAAAATTGCATGAATTTAAAAGGAAAATGTTGGCTACTTTATGTTCATATTCTGCATAGACGGTTAGCTTTGCATTACTTTAATAACATAATTTATCTAACCAAAAACTAACTTAGTATAAGAATATTTCAGAACTTATCAATTTTAAATCGAAGATAAAGTACGATTATAATATCAAGAAAAAGGGGTTGAAATAATTCTTTCTTATATATAACTGCGGATGTAAAATTTTTTACATTATTTTAAAAATTTACAAAGATAAAAAAGGTATGCAGCATGAGCTAAGAGTTTAAGAATGGATAAAAATGTTTACCGTCTAGTTGAAACAATAATAATATTTTATCTATTATCATCTACATATTTATATAATTAATAAAATTTACATATATTTATATTATGATTTTAAATTTCACATAATATTCGTATTTATTATAGTTTTAAAAAGTCAGTCTTCTAATAATATACACTTTCGAAAATTGTACCTTAATTTATGCTTATACTTAAATAAAACTATATATTTTAAAAAAGTAGTAAGTTGACTATACGTGGTTTTTACATTTATTATTTAGTTCATTTTGGTTTATTTTCATACCATTGAATATGTTTTTATTTTATGCAGCCAGTAAAAAATTATTTTTATTATAGAGGTCTGTAAGGTAGTAAACTTTTGGCAATTAAGTTTCTGCAGGAATTTTATTTTAAGTCTTGGCTTCTTTCATTAGAAATGCTTGAGATTTGTTTGAACTAAATAATTCTATTTTGCTTAATTTTCTTTTCCGTTAATATTTATTTCATAATAAAGAGCATTGCGAAACTATTAAACAAAATATTTTATTATTTGCGATTAATGTACATTACGGGCGTCATATTGAAATATGCAACAACTTTTAAATTAGCATATAAAATCTGGAAAATTTGATGCGCCTAAATTTAAGGGAAGTCTATCTGAAAACATGTATAATATGTAATTAATATGTTCTTTTTATTTTTTCTTTCAAACTTGCTTATATACTCAATGCATTAGGTTAACTCTTAAATTGGCAAAAAACACTTTATTGCCAAAACTTTTTCTTAATCCCCAATCAAAAGAGAAGGTAAAGGGTTTGCAAGGACCTTTAAAAAAGTTTCTTCCCTTGATTTGTTAAGTACATGATACATTCATCATCTTCAAAATACAATAGAAAATTTTAATTGAATGGATCGTGGATAAAATAAGTAAAATCCGCTACTTAAATATAGAAAAAATGCCAAAGTTGTTTAATACATGTGATGATATTAATAAGCTTTTTTTTATTTTAACATCTTAATGAAATAAAATAACTAATATTTTTATTTACCATCTATCGTGGTTTCGTTGAAATTGGAATCTCAGAAAAAATATTCAAATTTTTATAAATTTCATTAATGCAAATTATTATGAAATATAATAGGTTATATTGGTATTTTTTTAGTCAATTCAATTTTTGTGTTGCTCAAAGTCTCTTCTTATAAAGCGAGAGTAAATATTCAAGCATATACATAGTAGGAGTTGACTTTGCGCTAAGTAATGAAGTAGAGGATGGGATATTAAATAATTTAGTAGGAGAACATTTGAAATGCTAATAACCTTCTTCTTATTAATTGTTTGCTCAATACAGTGGTACAGAATGAAAAGGGTATACTAAAAAACTACAAACCGAATCTCCCAAGTTAAGTTTTACACATGCAGTATCTACTATATCTCCGCCGTTCTCGTTTCTTATTAGTGCGTTAGTTCAAAATATCGAATGATAAGTAAGATCTTTCTGTTCCTTAATTTTCCTTTTTATTTAAAATACATTATCCCATTCAATGCCCATTTGTAAGACTCTTTTAACCCAATTTTTATTCGTTCTGACACCTAAACCGAATACCGAGAAAGTAGAGAAGGTAAAACAAACAAATAATTTGTTGGGTCTGGTAAAAAAATGAGTATAGATAAATAAAATAAAATATTTGTTTATTAGGGAGTAAGGCAAATTTTCTTGTTTTGCATACTATTCAAATTGCTGAACGAAATAATGGTCGATATTTACTTTTATATCGCGAATAAGTACTGTCTTATCGTACACTTTCGCGGGGCTCGCGGTAAGCTCTTTTCAGACAGGTCATTCATAGTTATTTTTTGTGCGTTCCACACACGTAATAGATACGGTACGATATGGCATGGTAGCCGATTACGCTCGGCGTATGAATCTAACACCTTTGTGTGAAATAGACTCATTTCTGCCTTTGTATCGTAATATAGTATAAAACTATAATAATCAATGCTTTCTGAAAAGTCAATTTAGTTTATGTTTTGATATTTATATAAAGTTGATGAGAAAATAGGGATGTATCTGAATAGGGTTACTAACTAAAACAGTATATACTAATAAAACGATCAGTTTTGTTGGAAATTAATTACTTTATATTGGGAGTAAAATAATTTTCCGCTTTTTTAGTAAAAAAATTCTATTTCCTTGTTTTTGAATCATTTCCAATGAGTATAAACGATGTGAAATTGCTTGTTGAGTTACTCCTAATGTAAGTGCAAGTTCATCTTGCCTTTGGCATGAATCTTCATCCAATAATATTTTCAATAAAGCATCTCCGAGCATTTTCGGCCTTCCACCACATTCTTTGTCTTTGACGTCAAAATCACCATTCTTAAGCTTTTGCAACCACTCACGTAAACTTCTCTCATTGAAGGCAACCTCACCATATGTTTCCACAAGAAATCGATGCGCTTCAGCTGCAGATTCCTTCAAATTAAAGAAGTAAATCAAAAGTTCTCGTAAATAGCGCTTATTCTGATCAAACAATAAAACTTTTACGATACAACATCGCTAATATTTCAGGGTAATGTTGTCAAGAGATATCCGACCTTACAATATAACATTTTATATTAAACAATTTTAACCAAAACTTAATCATGGGGCTATATTTTGTCAAACGGCGGAGACTTATTTATATTTCCAATAAAATGTTTCCATCTTCCACGGGGTCTTACAAGCTTTCAGTGAAAGATCACAATCAATCCTCTGCTTTTATGGTGGAGATTTGGAAAATTTAAGATCTGAAAAGTTTGTGGTTGATTTTTCCTAAATATTTATAAAATTAACACTATTAGGTCCCATTAAGGAGAATTTTGAAATCCTCGAAGATTTGCGGTTATAACTAGTTATTTGTATGATCTTATTTCATACTCTTTTGGAGATAATTATTAAGTATTACGAGTAAATGTTGTTTTGTATTGGGCTTCAAAAATGTGGATTACATTTAATAATCTTTCGAGGATTCTAAAAAATCTATCATGGTAACACCTTACTATTGGTAGTTCTTAAGAAAAACCGTAATTAAGGGGAAACATTTGCTAGAAAAACTTTTTCAGATTTGAATTAGCAGACAGAGAAAGGGTGACTGAAGCCTCAGTGAACTGTACGATTTTCACCGCACTTGCGCAAGTCAAACTACGCTGTCTATCGCGCATTTTGTTCACTAATTCCACAGCATTAAGAGGGTGAGTAAACTTAAGAATTAATACATAAGTTTTGCTTTTTTTCGGTATTTTGGAATCTTAAAAATATTAAAAAGAGTCAATTGTGCAATGAATTGTGTATATATAACATCTACGTACGTAGATTGCGATAACTTGTAACTTGCGATAAAAATAATATGAGAGAAAAAAATGTTAAAATTTTAAAGTCTTGTATCTCCGAAAGTAGATGCGTCCGACAAAAATTCATATTCGTTCATTATAAGTCGAAAAGAATGTTCTACAAATTTTCGTAGAAATCGGACACGTTTCCGGATTCTTGGCTTGTTCCAAATTTTGGTTGATTGATAAATTCTTATATTAATTAAGCTCTTTTCTGTTATTATTATATAACGTAAATTATGGGATTTTGCCTTTACCTTACATGATATTTTTAACTATTGCCAATTCAATTAAAGATGGTGAGGCATTAGTCGGTTGACGTGGAATATACTAAAATTAGGTATCAATCAGATTAATTTAAATATTTTGCAGGACAATATACCACTTGCAATTAAGAGAACCGTATTTCTATCGAAATTGGTATTGTCTAATACGATGGGATCCAAAACAAAGCAAAGATTTTTTTTCGAATGGTTAGGCAATCAATTTTCTATTTTGAAATAGTCTCCACAAAGTTTCGATTTAAATTCCATTGGGAATGTGTGGTTTGTTATTAAAAGAGGAATAGGGAACTGTAGAAAAGGGAGTCAGTATCTAAATACAAATATGTAGTTTGCTACTCTGCAAAGATATTAATGAAGAACAGCATTTTAAAAGAAACACAAAACAAAGTCTATAATGGTTTCTTTGTTGGCGAATACATATGGTAATAAATTAACTAGTGCAATTGGCAGACATAGAGAAGAAATAAAATTTAACATTATAAAGTTTCGTAAAGCTCTTTATGATTTTTTTCAAAATTAACTATTATGAATGCTGTCAATACAAAAATAGTTTATAGTACCAAACTAACAACATGTTAATGCGTATTCATTGATTATTACTGCTAAATTTACTTAAAACTTAATGTTAAGACTGTTTCCAGAATTGTAACCGGGTTTAAATATTGGGTTAACATACAAAAATAATGCCTAAAAATATCAAACTTCTCGTTTGGAAAACTTCTTTGTTATAAACTTACATTTGTCTACAAATATAAAAGTGTACTTCTATGAATTATTATAGCTATTTCACTAAATTTTACTTAACCACATTGTTCAAAACTCGTAATAAAAATATGACAATTTTGTAATATTTTTTTTAAGTGTACATATGTTTGTTACATATATATATAGTTGTATATAGATACATATATATGTATATAATATACTCAAATATACATGTATTTATATATACATTATATATGTATGTGCATTAAAAAAAGTTTTGTGGTTGACTGCTGACGCAAAACTAATAAAATACTAGTAATATAATCTCAGATTTTCGTGCTTGAATATACCAAAAATTTTTATTTTTTGTATGAAAATATTCCTAACTTTAATAAACATAGTCATTCAAACCGCAATAGAATAGTCTGAAGGATGAGATGTGGGCTGTTGTAAGGATGTTTGGTGCTGTTGATTTGGCTGCTGTTGTTGTAGCTGACTATTGCTGACTGGTCTAGACCAAAGAGTTGAGCGTATCCCCAGCTTAAGTTTCTTCAGTGTATCTATATCACATTCAGCTTCAGATAGTTCAATTCGATCCGGAGTGCCGCCTTCAGTCGGCACCGGATGAAAGCTACCACCTGATGTATTTTCTTGTAATTGAAGTGGCAGTAATGTTCTCATTGTACCCCTGTTCAGGATAATCTTCTGGTATTATAGTATATCACACCAAATCATATCAGAGATTTGTTTACAAAGAATTCAAGCACATATCGGAATTCAGGATAGTTGGAACTAATGTACAGATAGAATAGACCGATTACTTTTGATTACTTTTTAGGGGCTTTGATAAAAGCTTAGGTCTGGTAGGATGTTGGTCGTGAAAACACGGAAGATTTAAAACAAATACGTTTCCAGCATGCTATGGAGCTTTGCGTAGTGTTGATTTCTTTGATATTGGATCTGTTGTAGAAATCAGTTGTGTATCAGTTGATATTGTTTTATGAAAAATGGGGCGAAATTGGGACGGCATGCGGGCTGAGTTGCTTAGATTTGTTGGAGGACTACTCGGAGGTTGTACTGACGTTGCCTTTGTAGTACTACCACTTTGTATGAATTTTGGTGACTGTGACTGATAAACTGATTTGTTCTTATCTTTATGACTGTTTAAACTACGTGGGGATGTTACTAAGAGCGTGGTTATATTATTTGCATTCAAAGTTGAGGAATTTTTGTGTCTTGGTGTTGTGTTTGTTGAATAGAGATGTTGTTGATGGTACCTTGATCTGCCTCGGCGAGGAAGTGATTTTTGTTCTGACATTGGCGAAAGGTCTGATGATGTGCTCGACTGCGTACCATGATATATTATACCTAAGGAAGTAATATCATATTAACATTTTGGAAATACTTTCAATTTGTACTAAAATGTGGAATATTATGTCAAATAAACAAATTGACTTAAATTATTTTTCAGCATTTGGAATATTCCATTCCATGTTACATATTTATATTTATCTTTAGTGTTGTACATTCGAAAAGTGTATGTTGCTGCACTAAACTGGTAGAATAAAAGAAGTTATGTCGGCGTTACTCTTAGCATTTGGCAGTAGGTGAGAGGGTTTGTACTTTCTCGTGTTAGGTAAACTGGGGGAAATTAAATTTCACATTCGCTCGGCTATTTTCTGTTACTAACTAAATATATGTGCAAAAAATATTTGTTTGACTTCACGGTCAATGCGACCACATAATCTTTTATATTTGCGTCCTAAATATTACATGGAGGAAAACTTCCTTTCCAATAATAGCCCAAGAGATAAAAAAGGACGGACAAGTGCGAGTAGAACTCGCTTCTTGAGAATTCAGTGTCATTACATTACCATATCCTACTAGTTAATAAGTAGTTACTATTTAAATTGAATCATTTATCACGTAATAAATCTATCATTTTGATTTATTTACATAAAAAATGCTTTCCCATACATCAATATACGTCGGGGTCAATTTTCCAACTACAAATGTAAGTTTGTAGTAGAAAAAAAATGTTATTGCGTACATTCCAACTACAAATGTAAGTTCATACCCACAATATTAAGAGATTTACTATGTTGTTTTAAGACCATAGACTTCTTATACTTTCCTGTATTTATAAGTAAAGAGCTATTTTCTGTATTTCTTTTCTTAATTTTAGGCTCAGTAGTTTCAGAAATAAGAAGGAAAGAGTGGTCAATTTTCATTTATTTTCTTAAATAATTTTAAAACTATTTATTTTAAAATTATAAAAAAAATACATTTGAGACCCTCACAACAAGCCAACTTGATATGGTCCGCGACACAGTTTTCAAAATTTTTTTTTTAAATTTTCCTCCCCCCAAAAGTGACTCCCATATTGAAAATTCATTTATTTACGTTACATTTCCGTGTTTGAGTTATAATAATTCATATGCGTACTAAATTTCAACTTTCGGTTCAGAAGATTCGGACCAAATTGGTTGCGATAGACTGGCAGACAGACAAACGAGTGGGTTCCGTTTTTTCATTTGGACAAACGGAAACTTAAAAAAGATAATGCACAAATCGGCATACGAATATTTTATAGAATTGATGATTTGTTTTTTGAAGTTTTCAAACTTCAAGCTTTATTAAATCAACTGTAGGTTTTAATTAATTTAATACATACATTTCTTCTGATAACTAATTATATTATTCATTGATTGCATTAATTTTCTAGCGTTAGCTTTTAAGAAACACACATTTTACACTAAATTAATAACTGTAATGTTATTATTTACAGTTATTAATTTAGTGAAGCATGTTTTTCCTAAATTTCGTTCTAATGATTATAATTTAAGAAAAATTTATTCAATTTGAAGAAATTTCAAGCTTTATCGAATTAAATGTGTCATTAAATTAACGTATCTGATTTTTCTGAGAGTGGTGGCAGCAGAAAAACCTTTACTATATTAAACAAACAATATTAGTTCCTTATTTTACTGGAACTGTAATTAATAATAATAGTAATAATTGAAATTATATATACTTGTATTATGTATAAAATTGAATTAGTGTTTACTGATTCAATAAATTGTTTGATTAATACTACAAAATTTCAAATATATGAAATAACAATGCAGTTCTTGTTTCAACGAAAAAATTTTTATTGAACTATCTTTTTCAATACAAGTAAAATACTTTGCGTAGAGATACCAATGACACATTGATACACAGTTATTGGTCACAGTCAGAGAGCCAGTCAGTGATACCCTTCCAATAAATCCAGAAATGCTACAGTTTTTTTTAAATAAAAAGCATATTTAAGAAGACCCCCGTGTTTTAGTAACTGCACGGCGCAGCCGGTAGAATTTAAAAGTGATTAATAATAATAACTATAGGTGAGTATATAGCTATTACATGGCGCAACATATAAAGGAAATGATTCTATGGGAAAAATGCTCGGTAACCGTGAAGAATAGAGCTCGTGGGCAAGGATTAAACTGCTTAAATATGTACTTATACTACCCAAACGCAAAATAGTTCGGCTACCGCGGATTTTTACAGAGAGTTTAAATTAAAAAAAATTTTATTAGTAATAAACTCATTGTAGGATTAACAACGATTAACAATTATGAAAATTTAATATAATTCTCAATTAAATATAACAAAATTAATACTTTAGGTTAACAAAATTGTAGAGGAAACAAATCATAACTCTTCAAGCATAATAATTCGGCTGGTCAAAAATCGAATCAAAAATGTTCGGCTACCATTGGGTAACATCACTTTTTCGTTTAATCGTGCATTTCATACGGTCAGGCATAGAGAATACATGAATTATATTTCTGTGGTAATTTTCAAGAATATAAGTTGTTGGCTAAGCTGCATTTAAATTTTAATTTTAAATATTTCAGTGGACCAATTAGGTCCATGTCAAATACATGTTTATGACTGTTTACCCATTTTAAATTTCGGTTTAGATTTTATTTTAGGGTATTTATACACTGCTAATAATAAACGTTTTTGTTTTCCCAATCCAACATTCACAAGCCGCATTTTAATAGTTCTGTGATTTGTATTATTATATTTGTATGCTAGCTTGTTCAACATACCAATCTAGTGATAATTACCATTCATGCTAAACTTTTTTCACATCATACTTTTTAACTTATTAAATCTTTCTACAATTGAAGATTTCAAAGTACTGTAGGTAGAATAATTTACCATATTAAGGTAAGATATCAATCGTTGTAAATAGAAAACGAAAGCTCTGATTTTCTGAAGAGTAAGTACTCATATCAACCAAGTCTGCCTGTCACAAATCATATATGCCTCTAATTATAACACGTTGGCATTTGAAATTTTTTTGAGCTGGTTTATGTAGCTCTTTAATAATTTATCTTCTACTCATTTCTATAAAAGTTATATATGTATATATTGTTGAGTATTTATACATAATTGCAATTTATTTTTTATATATTAATGATTGCATTCATGTATCCATTTAAAATTATCTTTGTAGGGCGTTGGGGATGAGGCAAAACGACATTTATAAAATCCCCTCTTAATAATAATACATTATTCATACAGCCACAAATTAAAAAAATTTTATGGTGTAATGCAGAACATGATGTGCTAACATCGGACATTGATTTAACAAACATTGAATATTTAAACTCTATCCCAGGCGAGTTTTTTTTTTTTATATATTTTAAGGAGCCTCCAACCGTAGCTCGATTATGTGGGCTCCTTTGTCTTACTTTTCTATATTTTTAGTGTGGTGTCTTTAATGAAGTCCAGTAGGTTTTTAATTTTGCGTGGGTCGTCAGCTAGGATGTCTTTTAGGCTGTCTTTGATGCCGTAGAACTGTCTTTCTTAGCTATATTCCGTGCATTGGGTTAGTATGTGTTCTATGGTGAGGTTAACTTGACATTTTACGCATCCTGGTCTGGGGCTTTTGTTTATTAACCATTCGTGTGTTACGATCGTATGTCCTATTCGGAGTCTTGCAGTGGTTATTTCCTTCTTTCTGTTGCTATTGTTGGCTGTTTTCCAGTTCTCTGGTGATGGTTTTATGTATCGTAGTTGTGTGTTTTCAGTGTTCCAGTTGGTTTTCCATAGCTGCCATATAGCTTTTTGGCTTCATTGCGGGAGTCAGCCTCAGTAATCATGTATGTTTCACTTGCGTGTTCTTTTAGAGGCCTTTTTTGCTTCTTCATCAGCTTTTTCGTTCCCTTTTATGCCTATATGGCTCGGGATCCACATGAAGATGACCTCCTTTCGGTTTTCTCTCAGTCTGTTAACATTGTTGAGTGTTTCTTGGATGATTGGATTTGCGAGATTTGAACATATATTTTGTATGGCATTAAGGGCACTGAGCGAATCTGTGAGGATAAGGTGCTTTTCTTTTTCGCTTTCTTTGGCTAAGTTGGTTGCGCAGAGTATTGCGTTCATCTCTGCAGTGAATATACTACTTTCTTCTGGTAGTCTGTATCTGTATGTTTGTTCTCTTGTGCATACAGCGAAAGCATTGATCCCTGTTTTCTTAGATCCGTCGGTGTATATTTGGTTGAATTCCTGGTATTTTTCTATTTGGTTTTTAAATTCAGTGCAGTAGATCTCAGCAGGGGTTGATTCCTTTGCGTACTTGCATAGGCTTAGGTCAAGTTTTGATTTTAGCATTTTCCAGGGTGGCTCATTTGGGATTTTGCTAGAGTAGATTTTTGGTAGATGTTGGAGTCCGATTTCCTGGCATATTTGTTTGATTTGGAGGGCTGGCGTTTGGTTAGTTTTGCCGTTGTTTATTGTCTCAGAGTTATTGCGATTTTCCCAAATTATCTGGAAGTTTGGGTGGTCTTCTATGCTTTTAGTTTTTAGAGCGTAGTTTATTATCAGTTTTTTTCTTCTGAGGTATAGTGGCATAATATTCGTTTTTACGTGAAGGCTTTTGCAATTGCTGGTTCTGTAGGCGCCTGTTGCGATCCGTAATGCTGTGTTTTGGACACTGTCAATTTTATTTAGGTATAGTTGGTGAGATGTGGAGTAGGCTATGGAACCGTAGTCAAGGATTAGTAGCACAAGAGATTTATATAGTTTTAGAAGTGTGGTGCGGTTTTCTCCCCATTCATTGTATGCTACGGTTTTGATTATGTTCATTGCAGATAGAGCCTTTCTTTTGGTTTCTTCTATTTGTGTTTTCCAGCTTATCTTTTTATCAAATATTACTCCCAAGATTTTTACGCTGTTATGGTATTTTATCTTAATTCCGTTTAAGGTTATCTCTGGTTGTAGATTTAGTTTTATTCTGTGGGAGAAGTGTATGGCTTTTGTTTTATCTGGTGAAAATTGTAGTCCTGTTTTGTTCGCCCATTTTTCCATGTTCTGTATTGTATCTTGTAGGCTTTTCTGTATTTTCTTTGGGTCCTTATTCTTCATATATATATATATTATGCAGTCATCTGCATACAGTTGTCCTTCGACCGGTGTCGTGAAGAGATTTGAGATATTGTTTATTGCAATCAGGAATAGTGTGACGCTTAATACTGATCCTTGGGGGATTCCGTTTTCTATGGGGTACTCGGAAGACCGGCAGTTGTTTATTATTACTTGGATGTGTCTGTTGTGGATGAAGTTGTTAATAAATTTTGTCATGTTTCCTTTTATGCCTATTTTTTGGGATCTCGGACATGATTCTGTACCTCCAGGTCATGTCGTATGCTTTGTTTATGTCGAGGGCTATAAGGATCATATCCTCCTTTTCTGATAAAGCTTCTTGTATTTCAGATTTTATTTTTATTATATTATCCAAAGTAGATCGGCGTTTCCTAAAACCTGATTGGTTTTTGTAGAGGATTTGATGTTTTTCTAAGTACCATTGCAGTCTGTTATTTATCATTCTTTCTAGTATTTTGCATAGACAAGAGGTGAGTGCAATTGGTCGGTAGCTTTCCGGGTGGTGTTTGTCTTTGCCAGGTTTTAGTATTGGAACTATGTATGCTTTTTTCCACTGTGTGGTATTTGTCCCTTGATCCATATTTTGTTGTAGAATTTCAGTATGTGGTATTTCTGCTTGTCGTTTAGTTGTTTTATCATTTCGTAGTGTATTTCATCTGGCCCTGGTGTTGATCCTTTACATTTTTCTAGAGCTAGTTTTAATTCTTCTTTGGTGAACATTTCGTTGTAATTTTCATTGTTTGTACTTTCTAGTCTCAGCTGTGTTTGTTCAGCAGTTTGTTTATAAGGTAAGAATGTTTCACTATAGTTGAAGTGGGATGAGTTTGCCTGGAAGGTTTTTGCCAGTTCGTTTGTTATGTTTGTCATTTGTGTTATCATTTCTCCCTCCTTTATGAGCATGTTAATGTTATTTATTTTCTTTTGCCCGTTTAGTTTCCTTATGTTATTCCATGCTAATTCATTTGGTGTGCTGAGATCTATATTTTGTATGAATTCTGCGTATGACTTTTTTTTTGCTTCTCTTATCATTTTCCTTGCTGCAGCTTTTTTTTTTTGTATTGTATTAGCGTTTCTATACTTGGTTGTCTTTTGTATTTATTTAGTGTTCTTTTCCTTGCTTTTATTGCTTCTTTTATTTCTTTGTTCCACCATGGTAGTAGAGGTCTTTTAGTTTCGGCAGGTGTTTTGGGTATAGTTTCTGTTGCTGCGTTGATGATACTTTGTGTGATATTTTGGCATTCTTTTTCTATGTCTTCTGGGTCTTCTGGGGGTGTGAATATGATTTTTGTTTTTATAATTGTTCCAATTAGCGTTTTCGATGCACCATTTTGGTCTTCTGTGTTCCTTCGCTTTGTTCTTTGATGTGCTTATAATGATGGGGTAGTGATCGCTTGAGCAAAGGTCTGGGTGGATTCGCCAGAATATTTGCTGGCATATGTTTCCTTTCGTTAGGGATAAGTCAATACAGCTTAGGTGCCATTTGCTTCGGAGAAATGTGTAGGTGTTCCATCGTTTAGCCATATAAGATCGTGCTTTTCTATAATGTCTTCTATTATTTTTCCTCTTAGGTCACATTTTTGTGATCCCCACAGCGGGTAGTGTGCGTTGAAGTCCCCTGCAATTAATATAGGGGTCGCTAGATTTCTTAGGATGTTGTCGATTTCGTTTGTTCTTATTATTTGTGAATTTGGTAGGTAGATAGAGACGATTGTGACCTTCATAGGGTATTCTAATGTAATGGCTACTATTTGTGTGCTTGTTTCCGTGTGTACGATTGTGAATTTTGTGGACTGCTATGGCAACTCCGCCGCATGCATTCCTTCCTTCGTCGTGATCTTTTCTGAAAATTGTGTAATTTTTGAGGTTATATTTTTTAGTTTTGTGGAATCTGGTTTCTTGGAGGCATATCACTATTGGGTCATATTTTTGTATTAGAAGTTTGAGTTCTTCTAAATTAGCTGTGCATCCGTTAAGGTTCCATTGTAGTACTAAATTTTCCTTGATATCGTCTATCATTATGTCGGTTTTTTCTTGAGGCGGCCCCTTTTCTTGGTACTGTTGCTTTCTGTAGATGTTTCTGTTAGTTTATCTTCTGTGCTCATGATGGTGCTATTAGTGGTTTTGTTATTGGTTTGATTTTGTATTGTTTGCTGGATGTAGTTATTTATTTTGCTATGCATTTCAGTTAGTCTATCTTGTGTGTTTGTTATAGTGCTAATTTTATGTTGGTTTTGTGCAGTTTGTGGCTCGGTATTATTTTGTTTGTTAATTTCTTCATTGTTTATATTTCTAGTGTGGCTCTTTGGTTGATTTGGTTGAGTTTCTTGCGCGGTGTTGAATTTTTATGTTGGTTGTGTTTGGGTTACTGCTGGTTTTTCTTGGGATTGGTCTCTTTTCCTTTTAGTGCTCTGTGGTGTTCTCGAGCGTGGTATGTTTTCTGTTTGGTTCGGTTTCCGTGTTGGGTTTCGCGGCGTAAATTGTGGTGGGCGGAATATCATTGGTGGGATTTGTGTTTTCTCTTGTGTTTTGGATTGTATTTGTGGGTATTCGCTGTCATCTTGTAATGGCTGGAAGTGGTTACTTGTTTGGTTGGCATATGAGTTTGGATTTACTTTCGGGAATTCTTTTGCTGCCTCGCCGTATAGTAGGTTTTTGTATGCCATTAAGTTGATGATGTCGCGTTGTCGCTCTCTTTCAGGGCATCGCTTAGAGTTTGACAGAGGTTGTTCGGCACAGTTGATGCATTTTGTGGTTTCTTTGCAGTTTTCGTGTTTGGGTGTTTGTGAGCAGTTGATACATGTCGGGGTACTCCTACAGTGTTTTGTTATGTGTCCGTATCGCCAGCAGTTGTTGCATTGTTTAATGGTTGCTACATAGGGGTCGCAGTGGAGTCTTACCTTGTACAGGAATACGTATTGGGGGATTCTATTTCCTATAAAGTAGGCCTGGATTGTTCTGGTGTTAATAAGGGTCGTTTCGTTGATTTCGTTTGTCACTCTTTTTTTTAGTCTTTTGATGTATTTGATTTTATATTGTTGTGATTCTATATCATTCATGAGTGTGTTTTCATCAATGTCAGTGTCAACGTCTCTGATTACCGCTGGTCGTGCTAAGCAGGATAGTGGTATGAATGCTACACATTCATTTTGTAACGTTGTGTTCGTTGCAATTTCATTAGCGGTTGAAGGTCTGTTGCATTCGATAATTACCGCATTTTTTCCAATTTTCTTAATTTCGTTAACATAGTTCATTTCTTCTTTTAGTATGGTTATTAGTAGTTTTCCTAGTTTGAGTTGGCTAATATAGTTGTTATTTTTATTCTTCACTACTACCTTATAAGATTCATATTCATAATTTGTTAGTTCATATGAATTTATTGTTCGATCACTTGTTGGCGGAGGATCCGTTCCTCCACCTTTGTCCTCTTCGTCAATTTCCTTTCACTTTCCTTTCACTTTACCCACTCTTCTTTTAGTCTTCATTTATTTAATTTATATTAGTTAGTATTTATTATATTTATATTTGTATTTGCCCCTGCGCAAGGATGACCCAGGCGAGTTTATTAATCATGTAAACGAACCAACCTGTTTTGTTGGGGCAAGGGGTACATATGGGGAGTTGTCAAGTATATATCTACGCTTGAAAATGCAACTGATTAAATTAAAAATGGGAAAGAACAACTTTATAGCAGATAAGATATTATTGTAGGAGTTGAGTCGAGTTGATGCTGAATATGGTGGGAGTATGGAAATCGATATAGATGGAAATGTATACACTAACTTTTAAAAATTTATGTAATATATTTGCGCCAAATGTTAGTTAGAGACTTACTATATTACAGTAAACATGCGCTGTTTGATAAATGTCGAATACCTTTGTAGAGGTGAGTTTACATTCTTTAAAAAGGTCTCTTTAGCTGGATGCACAGCGCAAAATAAATTATTTACAAAAGAAATTGTCTTCAGATATTCTGCATCTAGTACAGAATGCATGGAAAAATCAAGTGAACTACGCTTAGACAAAGACTTTATAAACAACCTGGTAAAATTTAATACAATTTCTGTATCTGGTGCAATCAGGGCAAATAGAAATAATTATATTACATCTCATACCAGGATTATTGACGTAGAAACAACAATTTGTGCACAAGAATGAACTTGTAAATTTGCTAAAAAGTCATCATATTACAAACATATTCTTTAAGGTGTTATTGGTAAACACTTTACTTGCCACAGACCATACATTTCCTACCAAGAGCGGGACAATTACCAGGACAATGAGATTTGTCGCTTTTTTTACACCCGTATTTGTGCCGGTGTACTGATCTCCTCTCTTTGTTACATCGTGTGTACCTAGAAAATTATAATGCTTATTAAATTTTAAGGAACTATTCTGCTGTATTGCTGTATCTCCTTTCAAAACTCCGTTTATCCTCTGGTTGGATGCCACCGTTACACGTTTTATCTGCATTTGTTTCGCCTGGATGCCTGTCTGTTCTACCACACGACAAAGCACCTTAACCTTGTCCAAGTCCAGTTTGTCCGTTCTTAATAACTGTAGGCTCAGAGTTTGGTCAGTTATACCCATAACTATCCGGTCTCGAATCATTGAGTCACGCTGATATCCAAATTCACAGTTTTCAGCTAAATTGAGTATGTTCACAAAAAATTCCTCGAACGGTTCTACTTGACATTGGTTGCGTGAAAAGAACGAGTACCGTTCATAACCATAGTGTTCCTCTGTATGCAGTACCCTTTGAAGGTTATTTTTTTCTTTTGCTCCTCTGATAATGGCAATGTGGCGAAGATTTCGGTGCCATTTTTCGCAGCGCAAGAAAAAAACCTGGCCACTTGAACGTTTTCAGCTTCGTCATTGGTTTTACTCGCCACCATGTATATTTCCCACATCTTGTGAAACTTCGCTTCTCCTTCATGTTACCATCCATTAAGAGTGGTGTGAGATTTTCAAACTTATTTTGTGCCATCATCACTATTTCTTATTTCGTTTTCAACACTTTTCTTCTACTTTTCCACTTGTTCTGTTTAACTATGCTGCCTTCTACTTTCTCGTTCGTGCCAATTCTAATCCGGCTGCGCCATATTGAGAGTTCAGTACAACCGCATTTACACGGCAGATGCGTTTATATGTCAATATAGTGGATAAAAAAGACCCTGTATAAATCTTTCTTTATATAAAAGACCACGACTATGAAATCCTCACGTTTGAGTCTGCACTTTGAAGCTCAATAGTTATTTTCGATATTCGATATAAAGAACTGATACTGCAAGATTCAATTAGATGAGAAATCTAAAAATGCATTTTAAGTACACCCTATGGGTGCTTCGGATTTAAAAGGCTCCCATTCGGCATTAAGGTTGCCCCGAAAATATTCCAAATAATTAAAAAGAATATTCTAGAGTTATTCCGAATGTACACTGTGTACATAGACGATATAATCGTAGCAATACAAACAGAAGAGAAACAAAATCAAACGTTAAAGCTGATGATGGAAAAATCGCTTCAGAAAAACATTAAATTCAATCCAGATAAACTTCAAATTAAAGTAAAGGAACTACCTTTTTTAAAGAAATATTAGGTACATGAAATGTCGGATTTTCTTTACGTGCGAACGTTGGTCTCCCTGCTTTCGTTATGGTTTTGTTTTTGGTATAACCTCTTTTATAGCCACACTATCCATTGCCAGAGTTATATAACAGTACCGTAATATCTTTGTGGAATTAGGAAGATATAGTTACTTAAAAATCATCAGAAAATGGAATAGCTGTGATAGAACTGATAGAACTAAAACCATTCAGGCTCTAAAACCCCAGGAAATAAATAGGAATTACAACAAATTTTGCGATTTATTAATTATGTATGAGAATATATTCCAAGCTTAGCACAGTGCTGTTAAGGGAACTGCGTAAGCAAAATGTAGAATTCAAATAGTTTGAACAACAGGTAAAATGTCTAATTGAAATTAAAGAGGCGGTTATTAAAGCACCAATATTCAAAGTATTTGGTAGTCAACAAGAAAGATTAATACAAAAACTAGTGCATCTGAGCAAGATTAAGTCTTATATAAAGTGGCAGATCTGTATGTATCGTTTGCGAAGTTTAATACAAACAAAACAAAAGTATTCTCAAATTGAAAAGGAATTCTTAGCAGTCGTCTTTGCATGTGCCAAGCAGTATACTTTACTTGCGGCCATAAGCGAGATCGAAATTATTACGCACCCGAACCATTATAAGGGATTATGGCAAAAGAATATTGTAAAATTCTTTCTCCATAGCTCCAGAGAATGAGACTAAAATTAGAAAAATAAAAACTTAAACTTACATATTTCTCAGGAAAGCAGTAATTTTTAAAATGAGTGGGATGAAAGATTTGACTTAGATAAATAAAAAATTTTATGGTACGGAGAGGGGGGGGGGGGGAGGGGGCATCTCTTTTGGGAGTTTCAGGGTGATAAATAAATTTCAACTTTTTGTGGTATGCACGTCACTATTTTACTAGCATCTTTTGATCTACTCAACGTAGCGACATTCATCTTACGCCAAAAATCTACTATTCTAATGTCATTTCTTCTAAAAATGTCAACAATGATGACCCATCACAACCACAGGTACACTCATTTCCTAAAGTGGAAAAATGTTTTTAATTTTTCTAAAATTCACGTTTTCATCGAACTTTTTCTAAAAATTCTCTAAATTAATGCATTTATTATTTTTATCAAATTGCTCTTATTATCTTTCAAAACATGTACCTAGTCTTGCCATAAATTCTGTCACACAATTTCTAACGCGCGCTTTCTCAGAAATTAGCCTGGAACTGTACCGTTATGTTGCACTTTGTAACAAATGAACTGTACGGCGTAATGTTCCGATCAGTTTGGACAGTCTTTGACTCGTAATCATGGAGTGGGGAGTAAAAGAAAATCGTATCGCTGTAATAGAACTCCATAAGTGTGGAAAAAATTCTTCTGAAATTTTGAATTTGTTGAAACCGCTAAAAATAACAAAAAGATTTATTTATCGTGCCATAGAACGATTTAATGAAACCTTAGGCATAGATGATAGAGCAAGTGCCGGTCGTCCACGTACCGTTAGAACAGTCAGTGCCATCAAAACTGTCCGAGAGCGCATCCGTAGAAATGCACTGCGCAAACAAAAAATTTTGTGGAGGGAGTTGGAAATCTCCATAAGATCGATGAGCCGACTCATTCGAGATGATCTTCATATGACGGCTTTTCGTCGGTCAACAGCCCACATGTTGACTCCACGGTTAAAGGAAATAAGATTGGAAAGATGCAAGAGTCTCTTGCTTTGGCACGCAACCAATGGTCATGAGAACATCCTCTTTACCGACGAAAAAATTTTTACTCTGGACCAAGTTTTTAATAAACAAAATGATAGGGCTTATGTAATATCATCAGAAGAAGATCAAAAAACGGTTCCCAGGGTGCAACGAGGCCATCATCCAGTTTCTGTAATGGTTTGGTGGGGTGTATCCCATAAATGTGTCACAACACTCCATTTTTGCGAAAAAGGTATCAAAACCGGTGCGGCGGTTTATCAAACCAACGTGCTGGAAAGTGTTTTGAAACCTTTATCGCAAACTCTCTTCGGTGGACAACATTGGGTCTTCCAGCAAGACTCTGCTCCTGCTCACAAAGCAAAAATCACACAGGAGTGGCTTTGCAACAACATTCCTGATTTTATTGCACAAGAAGATTGGCCATCCGGAAGCCCAGATTTAAATCCGTTGGATTATGCATTATGGACAGAGTTAGAGAACAAGGCCTGTAGAACTCCCCACCGCAATTTGGACAGTCTGAAAAAATCGTTGGTGAAAGCAGCAAATGAAATGTCGTTGAATACCGTGCGTGCCGCTATAGACCAGTGGCCACAACGTTTAAAAGCTTGTATAAAAGCTAAATGAGGTCATTTCGAGTAAAGCTTTTATTAATTAATTAATAATATCTTATTAAAATAAATTTCGTTGGAATAAACATATTATCTTTTATTGTTTAGATTTTATGCTTCTTTAAAGTTGTGACAGAATTTATGGCACGACTAGGTACAATATGTAAAGATTAAATAGAGGTAGAAAATTCTGATCCTTAGTGTACCTTGACTGATTTTATAATATTGTTTCATTGCCCTGTAATTGCAAAAGTTGTAAAAAGTTGTTGATTTCTGCAGAAAAGTCACAAAATGGGTCATGTAATTTATTTTATTGCCGTAATTATCCTGCCAACCATACTTGAGCCTATCTCGATACTTTGTTAATATAGTAATAATACCTAATGGAAATTTTACTATAAAGGATGGTTAGATAGCAAGAACATCAATCATAGTTGAAAAACCAAGCGATAACTGGGAGTACTCTAGGCTGAGATAATTAAAAATTTGTCGAATTTACTTTTCGGGGTTACGCCGATATAATTTGCATTTATGGTGTAGCTGACGGAAAAGAAAAAGGGGCTGTCCGGGAATATTAAATTCCCAAATCGGAGGGTACCCCAAAGAAGAGTATTTTCGCGGACTTTCCAGAGGTTAACAGAAACCGGAAGTGTAACTTCAAATGGGACAGATCCGCGGTCAGGAAAATTCTACCGAAGTCAAACAATAAATAATCAACTAGACAAATCTACGAAAGTAGAGAAAGACATTTTGAATAGTTTTTGTGAGATATTAGCATTAACTTAAATCGTTTTTTAATTAAATAAAAATGGGTTCTTTACATCTTTGAAAAATACATTAGATAGTAGATTTTTGGCGTAAGATAGATGTTGCTGCGTTGATTAGATTAAAAAATAAAATAGTAGTATGTAAACCATGGAAATTTGAAATTTACGATCACCTGAAATTCCTAAACGGTTGTGATGGCCTCCCTCTCGCTTCCGTACAATTTTTTGTTTGTCTATACCAAATCTCTCATCTCACTCAAATCTAGTTAGTACTAGGAGACTGCTTGGCGAAGTACCTGGACGTGCTAAACGAGCTAATACAGTTATTGATAAATTAGAAATTATATTTGCAATCCACAGCATTCCCAACCAAATCGTAGTCGATAAAAACTCCTTCAATTCTTATGAATTTCAAAATTTTTCCTAAAACCTCGATATAGTAGTAATAACAAGTAGGTTACATTACCCCAAACAAATGGATTTGCGAAGAGATGCGTACAAACAGCTAAAAATATCCTGCAAAAATGTAAATACAAAAGTAAAATATGGATGACTCTATTATGATATACAGGGTGGGCAAATTTGAGTTTAGGAAGTAAATTGGCTTATAAACACACTTTTTCTTTTGACAAATTCAGTTTTATTGATACCAATGTAAAGTAGAAATATGGAAATTAATAATGGAATATGATGTCGGGCAAATGTCCACCTCTAGGACGTCGGCAGACGTCTGCTCTTTTCGCAATATTTTGAACCACATTTTGTAACAAAGCTTCACTTATCTGGTCAATACAGCGCCGAATTTCATCTTTTAGAGCGTCAGTTGTTTGTGATTTGGTCACGTAAACCTGGTCTTTTAAATGTCCATAGAGCAAATAGTCCAGCGGCGTCCAATCAAAAGAACAAGGCGGCCAATTAACATCGCCAAATCGAGAAATTAGTAACCGATTTCTCATGCAATAACTGAATTGTTTGAACGAGTTGATGTTCCAGGCTCATTCTCAATACTTTGCTGTACAGCGTCTATGTTTGCATCACTACGGCCACTACGAGCATATTGCTTTGGCCTATTGTAAGTAACAGTATCGTGAGCCTCGAATTTAGCGATGAAATTACGTACAGCGGTTGCAGAAGGAGGCTGATTACGAGGAAAAGCTGTTCGAATTTTACGAAGTGATAGAGTAAAATTTTCACCATTTTGATAGTAAATGTTTACAATTAAAATTCGATATTCTAGAGTATAGCGTTCCATGGTTAAAATTTCCCAAGTTTTTACTAAATAAATGTCAAAGGATCACAGCTCAATTTCATCATTTGACAGCCTATTTATTTCCTAACCTCAAATTTGCCTACCATGTAAAAATACACCAATAAAAAACTCAAATATTTCGTCAGTACAGTTACTATGCGAAGACAAATACAATGGCTAATGCCAGTAAGATCGGATCTGCATAAAAATGAAAAACAATACAAACAAAAGCTATTACGATACAAAAGCTAGACTAAAAAATAGTTTTGAAAAGGGGGTAAAGGTCTTGCTTAGGAATGAAAGACGGATATGTTGGGATCCATCAACAGTACAACATAAGTATTTAAGCCCAAGATCGTACCTAATTGAATCAAGTGGATCAGTTGTTAGATGGAATTCATTTTTTTTGAGAAAAAAAAAAACGTTTGCCAGATTTAACGAAGTGGTTTAAATTTAATAGAGAAGATAAGGTAAAGGGTGGTCTACCTAGTGTTCGGAATTTGAACTACCGGTAATTTGAAGTTTTGGTGATTATATGTCATTCTCAATTTGACAGAAATTTAGTTTAAGGTTTGCCATTTACGAAATGGGACGATATTCGCTTGAAGAAAGTTGGGAAATATTAAAAACTTATTTCTAAAGTGGTGAGAATTTTTTTCTCAAACTGTGAGAAATTTGAAAAAAAATGTTACAAAAAGAAACTTCCAAAAACCCAATTTGTGGATCAATTCGTGAGCGAACTCGTGAAATTGCAATGTTGGTGGATAAACCAACCTGTGTATGTACTCGTCCGGTGCGCTCAATCGAAAACATTGCTGCTTTTGCTCAAAGTGTGCGTGAGCAATCGTCAACATCAACTCGTCATCGTTCTCAACAATTGGACATTGCATGCACTTCTTTGATGAGAATTTTACGTAAAGACCTTGCCATGAAGCCATATAAAGTTCAATTGGTACAGCAGCTAAAGCCGGTTGACCATCCGAACCGTCTACGGTTCGCAAATTGGGCGGAAGATCGTTTAGCCGAAGATGGCGAATTTTACCGAAAAATCATCTTTTCGGACCCACTTCGGTGGTTATGTTAATAAGCAAAACTGTCGCATCTGGGGTACAGATAACCCACACCTTATCGTGGAAAAGCTAATGCACCCACACTGACTGTTTGGTGCGGATTTTGGTCCGGTGGCATCATCGGCCCATTTTGCTTCGAAAATGAAGACGGAGCCGCTGTAACCGTCAATGGCGAGCGCTACCGCGCAATGTTGGCCGATTAGTTTTTCGGGGAAATTGAAGTCGAAGACTTGGACGATATTTGGATTCAACAGGACGGCGCTACGTGCCATACAGCGAAAGCCTCAATCGATCTTTTGCGCTCTATCTTCGGAAAATGCATAATCAGCAAAAATGGTGATGTAATTTGGCCGGCAAGAAGCTGCGAGTTGGCGCCGTTTAACTATTATCTTTAGGGAGCGATGAAAGATAAATGTTACGCCAACAAACCAGAAACAATTCAAGACCTCAAGTACGAGATTCAAGTTGCTATTGCTGACATAAGGCCCGAAACAATCGAAAATGTACTCAAAAATTGGATGGACCGAATGGGCTACTGCCAAGTCAGCCGTGGTGGTCATTTGACCAAAATTGCTTTTCATAAATAAATGACATAAAACAACCTTTCAAATAAATGTTCAACCATTGAAAAATATTGAGCCATTTTTTTATAACAAAAAGAAATTCCAATTTTTAAATGGGCCACCATTTACTATATGTTGGTCTTTTGAACAGGTAACCATAATAATATTGGCAGAATTTAGTTTTAAGGTCAGGACGCAAATTAAAATGTGCACACATGTTTAAAAATCTAAACCACATACTTTAAATAAATTTGAAATAGTAAAGTTGTAGACGTTAAGTTGAAATTGTAGATTTGAGTATTACTAGTTAGCAATATTATAAGGCATTTATCGGTCACAGAGTTAGTCATCGGTATACTGCCAATAAATCCAGAAGTGCTATAGTTGTTTTTAAATGAAATGCAGACTTAAGGAGACCACGGTAGTTTAGTAACTACACGCAGCCGGTAGGATTTAAAAGTGATTAATAATAATAACTACAGGTAGCTATTATACTTTGTAGGATTAATGAAAATCAATCCAAAGAAATTGTCCATACTGTAAAATTAAAGACTTTTGACGAAATAATTTGCTTTATACAAAATGGCAAAATCAACAAAATTTGGGTTTAAATTCAAAGATAATATTGTCTACGAGAGAAGTAAAAGTTAGTTTGCACAGAAATTAAAAACTAACGCGATATTTCGTAGAATTTAGGAAATATCATTTGTTTTGATTATTTTTAATTTTAAAAAAAGAATATGAAAGAAAAAGTGGGCGTTTACTGCTTGGCAGTTATGAGGTGAAGTAAGAGAAATCTTGTAATGAAATGAGAAGTTTTACTATGAACAAAAATGAATGGAGACAATTTTATTAGGAATGAAAAGTGATGAATAGAGCAATTAATAGAGAATATTATAAATTAGAACATAATGAGATTTTTAAACTCAAAATAACAATTTTTTTAAGATATAATTTATTATTTCGAAGATCAGTACAGAGGAAGTATGGTATTTAATAGGAACTGCAGTATTACAGTGCATTACTTACTGTATATACTACATAGAAAACTATCGTTTAAAATAACATCATATACCTTTTGCTGGATTTAGAAAATATTTTACGTAAAATCAACTAAATGGTTTTGTTGGTCGAATAAAACTTCTTATTTCAGTAAAAAATATTTTGATTTAAATTAATATTGATGTAGTTACGTATTTAATATAAAGAAAATTCCTTGAATTACCAAGTATGTACATATGTAAAAGAAATCAATTTTATAAAATATACGAATTTCTTTGGTATCCAAAAAAAAAAAAATACAATTTTGGTTGAAATAAATGTAATTTTTGTTGTAGATATTAATAATTTGTTTAGAGTTTGCGGGAAAATAATAATAAGGGTTATAAACTTCTAGTTAAAAAATGTTAGTTGTAGAAGCTAAATGTTGTATTTTACAATAAAGGTTTACTTACTGTGTTTGATTTTTCCATCAAGTTGTTTTGAAGATTCTGTTCTACTTGACGTTAGTTGGTCTGGATCCGACTCAGACTCTTCGCTTTCAGGTTCCGTTTTTCTTGAGTGCCTTCGACGAGTTTTAGAAGCCTGAAATTTAAATTTTCGCTATTTAATTGACAATTTAACGATTTGCCAAACTATCTAAACCTAAAATAGAAAATTATCAAATTTAGGGGAAACAATAAATTTGCCAATAGCTCATATTAACGCACAATATTGTAATATGGTGATGTATTTTGCAGTTGGGTAAGTACCGCTGGTGGAGGTGGTGAAGAACAACCCTCGGTTAGTGCACGTTCATGGTACATGAAAGAATGTAGCAAGGTATTTGCTGGGCCGGTATGATGAGGTTGTGCAAGGGTGCTAGCTTCAGATAATTGGAAAGTAGCGTACGGCGATATATCTTCCGATGTTTCTGCAAATAAAATATGAAGGTGGGAGAATAATATATATATATGTGTATGTTTTTATATATCCTACCAGGTATTTTGTCGTTGTTCTGTAAAGACACTTTGTGTATAGTGGCATAAAATCTTTCTCTCTGGGTTTCGTTATTTTTTCTGTTTTCTATAGTTTCCTTTCGAGTTCTATTACCTTGGCCTTAAGCAGATATAAATAAAATTATCATTCTATTAGGTAATAATTATAGACTCACGGTGTTTGTAACACATTACAGCAAGTCCAACTATGCATATTATTCCAGAAATTGAAGCTATTCCTGGAATAAGTATGTTTAATTCTGCATAAAAGATGTTGGACCGATGTCCTCGTTGAACGATTTCAGGTGGTGGTGGATCACCATCTTTGGTTAATGTTACGAATGTAAATTCAGCATGAGCGACTCCTGCCACATTATGAGCTTCCATTTTGAGCTGATACAAAGTTGCTGGCATTAGTCCAGATATTGTAAACCTTTTTTGCGGCTTGAGTGCGTTCGAAACTAATAAAATATGGTTTTAGGACATGTTATAATTTATATACAGAAAAATACCTAAAATCCATTCTTTCTCTATAACTTCCACAATTGGTCTGTATTGTAAAACATAATATAAAATAATACATCCATTATCTGGCCATGCATGAAGCCTTATTGTGACAGACGTTGAATTAGCTGCAAGCAAGTTGGCAGTGGATGGTACTCCAGGTGATTGACCTTGGGTTCTTACATGCAAAGTTGTACTTGCCGGCGATATACCGATTTTATTATGGGCAGTTAAGTAAATTTGATAAGTACTACCACAAACAAGACCTTTTAATTCATGACTACTTGCATGTCTCGATAAAAATAGTTCGGCGGAGCTTCCATGAGAGCGTTTATAATGCAAAGTGTAGCCCGAAAATGGAGCATTGCCATTAGAACCACCCTTCCAATGCATTAAAATGCTACTTGATGTGGCACTAGTAACATATAAAACAGGTGCAGATGGAGGAACTTGTACTATAAGAATATGTGTAAGCCGGTCTGTACCGACGCCGTTGTCCACTTGGCAGCTATAATTTCCTCCGTCTGCTATTTGAAGATTAGATATCATGTAATCTCCCGAGGACAATATTTGTCCATTGTGTAAACCTCCCGGTCGTAATATTATTTCACTCTTGTACCATTCTCTTTTCGGTTTTCCGACGGCTGTGCAAGGTAAAGTAATTGTGGAGCGCCAAGGACGAATTATATGTCCCCCAAAAGATACAATTCGCGCAGGAACTCTATTTGTTGTAATCGTTGTAGCCACGCGGGAACTCTTTCCTTCGCCCACTCGTGTGCATGCTGTTACCCAAAATTGGTACTCTATGTGCGCTTTAAGACCTTTTGATTCGAAGTAAAGTTGCTCTGATGGAATATTTAGTTTTTCATGAGTAACCTCTTCATGAGCATTCACTACACGCGTATACAAATAGTAACGCGTTATAACTCCATTTGGTTCCTTTGGAGGTAACCAAGAAATATACAAAGACTGCGGAGAACTAACTACAACTTTTATGTCTGCCGGAGCTTCAGGTGCATCTTCTTCAGTGTGACAATAAGTAGGATTCGACATCGCTCCATCCCCCATACGCGTATATGCTAATACTTGGATGCTATAATTTGTATATTTCCTTAGACCAGTTAAAACTACGGTAAGGGCAGTAGTTTTCCTGGTGTCGAGATCGTCATTATAGCTGAATATGTCTTCGAGCATTGGTTCAAAAGATAATTTGTATCCTTGCAGTAGCCCGTTGGTATGGTGGACGGGAGGAGGTTGCCAAGATATTTGAAGTGATTGGGACGTCAATGCTGCACAGCGGATATCTTCAGGAGCTCGGGTAGGAACTGAAATTTTGAAACTTATTTCAATTTTATACTTCTTGTATCAGTGGTAGAGGAGGCAGAAAATTAAAAAATCTCACCGATATTTGTCGTCATAGATCAGTTTTTATTATTTTATTATTAGAGAGAAAGGGCCTCAACCTTCAGTCTCGAGCGCTCAGACCAAAGTCCATTGCACTCGTCCCCTACTCTATCCGAACTTTTTAGTCATCTTGAGGAACCTAAGATTATCAGATAGAGATTGAGAATTGAAGTTTTCCATTCTCATTACATCAGCACCAAACGTCGTCATGCGCGCGCGGGAGAAGGCCGGGCAGTTACAGAGGAAGTGCCCCGTACTATCCTCGTCCTCCCCGCACGAAGGACACGCTGAGTCGCTGATCCCTAGGGTGTTCAGATGCTTGCCGCATGTGTTATGTCCTGTGACTGTCCCTACAAGCTTTCTGCAATCTTTCCTGCCTAAGCCAAGTAGAAGTTTTGCATTATTCCTGTCTGGACGACCAATGAACCATTTGGTGAATTTACAGGTTGATATACTGGATCATCTCTGAACATGTATTGAGTCCATGGATATAGTTATCCAGTTTTTCAACTTTGTAAAGCTGACACCAACAATGGGCTCCGGTCCCAGTTCAGATCAGTTAATTTACATCTAAACCTTCCTCATGCATCAATCTATCTAATCGTGAAAACCGGAATAAAATCCGTTCAGCATTTAAGGACAAAAAACTGAACTAAGAGAGTCTATTCCTAGACAAATTTAAATATATGTACGTCTAAAGGTCTTATTTAAATTTCGAAGAAAATGCGGGGGTAAGTTGAATGTTAGGAAAATGAGAAACATATTTTGATATTACGGAAGTGAGTGTACCTGCAGTTCTCAGTTTAGAAATTCAAAATGGCGGATCCTATATGGAGACCAATAATTTTACTTCAATTTTAACGAATTTGAGTAAAAATTAGTACTATGGGTATGCATTTGTGCATTTGTTTGTTTGTTACTCAATCACACCTAAACCCTTGCTTTGATGGGCTTCGTTTCTTCTCGCAAGTGACTACATATTCCAAATTAACATATATCCTATTTTTTATTTTGTTAAAATGGAGGGTTCAAAGACGATACCGAAAATTTCAAAATGATGGATACAATATGGTGACCGAAATTTCCCACTTTCAAGCAATTTTAATGAAAATTAATATCTAGGAGTCTTTTGGGCTATATAATTCAAATATACCGGAATTAATAATGTCGGATTCAAAATCAGCTAGCAAAATAATAAAATTGAAGAGAGAGCCTACTTGATATCATGCTCATGCGATGCAAAAGTTGGAATGGAAGTTTACCGTACTAGATTTTTGCTTGTAAAGTGGATACACTTTTATTTCCATGGAGCTAAACTTCCAGTTACAGCTTGAGCATTTACGGCCAAACTGGCTTTGGACCAATCACATCTTAAAGTCCACAATTACACCTAAGAGTACATGCAGTTAAAAATCAAGTTTGTTTTAGGGAAATCAAGGTTTTTGAGTCTATATAGGTATTGATTTCTAGAAGAAATTTAAAATTATTTTATATTTAAATTTATTATAAATCGAATTAATTCTCATTTTGCACATTTCAACATGTACATGTACATATGTCGATAGATAATAATAATGCTGGTATCCCTCGACTCGTTACACAGATACTCACACCGGCACTGACCCGCCGGTAATGTAACATGCATGTTTAGTGTTTTGTTTATAAATATTGAAATTTGGAAAAAAATAAATTATTTTCGGGCTTAAATATTTTGATATTTTCAATACAATAATCTGTAAATAGACTTGCAAATATTATATTCAGTTTGAGCTTTTGACTCACTATTTTTAATATATTTTCGCTTATGTTAATAAATTATCTGAGGACCTGAGCATTATTTTACCCGCCATGTGTGAAAGGAATAATCGTTTATTTATTTTTTTTTTCAAAACATAATTCATATACCTTATACGAGAAGAATTTAATTTAGGTTGCTTTTTGATCTCGATAATAAATGCTAAATATCTAAACAATTAAAATACAAAGTTGTGAATAAATGAGATTAAGATATATATATATATATATATTTTTTGTTATATTTAACAATAACGTATCCTTCTTGCTCATCCGTCCCCTACGTTCTTTTATAGTTACAAAGTAATTTATAATATTGTAGTATCTACCAACATTTATGTTTCTCAAGGTTTTTATATTTAATCGGTGTTTTTTTATGCTTAAAATAGGCAGTAAGTTTGGAAATGTTGAAAGCATTAAGTATCACGAATTAAAAGGCGAACTATTTATAATCGTGAGTGAAAATCGTTTTTGCGAGCTCCAGTTTTGGTTTTGGTTTTGCAAAATAATTTAATATTTCGAAGAGAAATTTTTCTTTAGAAAAAAAATATATAATTTTCAAAACTGTTACAAATATAAAGGTATGAAATATCATAGAAAAGACACATTGAGGCGCCGTCACTACCTTGCATGTGTTTTATAAATAATGTCTTACCATCCTCCATTGTTTGTGCAGACACAGGTTCTGATAAGGGTCCCGGTCCAATTTGATTGAAAGCTTGTGCGACTACAGTATATCTAGCATACTTTTGTAGTCCTCCTAATAAAAGTTCTCCTGCACCTCCTTCTCCGTCTCCAGAAATTGATGTAAAGTTATAGGTGTTAATATTTGAGGTAGATAATTTGTATCCAATATTATAGCCTTGTATATCTCCATGACGAAGTTCTGCTAAAGGAGCCATCCAAGTTATCAAAAGTTCAGTGGAAGTCAATGGACGCACAGATAAATTTAGTGGTGGTCCTGCGGGTCTTTGCGGTTCCGTCTTTATTGCCAATTCTTGGCTTGGTGAACTTTGACCAGCTGTCCCTTCTGCTATTATTCTAAATGAATATCGTGTTGCTGGCTTAAGGTTTTCTATTAAAGCGGTATATTGTGGCGGATCACTAATTTCCATTTGATGCCACTGATCAAGGAGAAGAGCTGAAATACATAAATAAATACATAAATACATAAAACATAGAAAAATTTACTGAATCTTTATTTGCCAGAGACGGGTAAATTGTATTCGATTACAATCTTATGTGACTCCAATTATATAATGTAATATAGCAAAAAAGCGATTGGGAATGATTCCAATTTCAAAGCTTTGAGAACTTCTAGTTTTTCGAAGCACGCCTTCTTTTAAGATCGACAGAAATGGATCCACTTAGAAGAAGCGGTTTTCGGAAAACTAGAAGTATCCGAAATATTGAAGTGGTCTTAAAAACTTTCCCAGTGATATAAAAAACTTAATAACGTAAAGCATTTGATTATACCAACGATTGTATGAAGTAAAATGTGCACAATTATATACTCGTATAAAGAGAGCGCATAAAGAATATTTCACGAGATGTTTCAAACTCAAAATACAGAGATATTTAAAATGTTTATTTATTTATTTATTTATTAATCGCTTAATACAATTAAATAATAAATAATAATATTAATAAATTAAAAACTATAACAAATTAAGAAAAAAGAAAAATTAGAAAGGAACAGGCAACATTAGGAGGGATAATTGAAGGCATTCCTGAGAAATGATTTACTCAGGTGGAAGTCAAAAAAGGAGTGGGAGTTGGCTTTTCGAAGCATTCGGGTGAGAGGTTCAGAAAGTCCATAGTTAGTACGGTGATAAGCAGGACGAAAGAGAGGTGCCGAACGGATGTTACGAGGATTGGTGTATATGGAATCCGCTGGAGTAGAAAAGGACAGTCAAGCTTACCGGTAAGCAGCTGATGAATGAAGGTAATATCAGGAAGATCCCGCCGCTTCCACAGGGGTTGCAAGTTGATCAGCAAGAGGCTGTTTTCGTAAGGGAAAGGTCAGACCATGGAAGGTCACGTAAAGCGAAGCGAAAGAACCTACGCTGGACAGCCTCAATCCTATTGATGCTATTGGATTGAAATGGAGACCACACTTGGCATGCATATTCCAGGAGAGGCCTGACGAAGGTAACAAAGCGGGATTTGGCAACGTAGGGATCAAGGAACATCTTGGACCAACGCTTCACAAAGCCAAGCACGGAATTGGCTCTAGCACTCATGGTGTCAATGTGTTCACGAAAGTTACTTTCGCTGCCACAAATGACGCGAAGATCCCGCGTCGCTTACCCTTTGTCTTTGATATCATATCCGTAACATGTTGCGGTAAAATTTCTTTTCGACATCATTTTAGAACGAAGAAACATATTGTCATGAATAACTTCCTCTGCATTTGCAGTGCTGTAGCTATGTACTATAAAGGGCTTACGTGTGAGAAAAACACAACAATTTAGGGGGAGGAGTTCATTTTGTTATAATATTTGGTCTGGCTTTTGAAATGCACAGTGAAAAAATGTAACCAGCTCGCATGCGTATATATGCTCTGAACCTGCCTGGTTCCATTTCAGATTCAGAATTTCCCTATGCTACAACATATCAGGATCGACTATCACTTCTGCAAAACCTATTACTATCATATATGTGGGTACATAGATACCCCCAATCCTCATTGGTGCACAGGAACTACCCTGTGCATAGCATATGGTCATTGACTGTTATAACTTTTGCAGAGAAATCTGCATGGAAGTTGTTGCCAGCAATGAGATTCAGATAGGTGGCCCAGGCAAGGTTGTCGAAATTGACGAATCGAAATTCGAGAGAAGGAAGGATTACCAGGGTAAGCTCATGGAGGGTTTTTTGAGGAATTGAAATAAATTCAAATAAGTCCTTTTTAAGTGTGGTACAAAGTCGATCGTCAGACCCCTTGGTACCAATTATGCAGAAAAACTTAGCGATTGGTTCAACTATGCATAGACATTGTTAGAAGTCCTACGATTGTAGGTCAGGTGTCGCACACCTGACGGTTAACCATTCCATTGCGTTTAGAAAAATTGGACGCACACAAATCCAATAGAAGGAATATGGAATATCGAACGGATGTTACTGTACACATGTTTAGCTTACTTAGCACACCTTATGTACTTAAAAATGCATGAGAATTCCGAAGATCTGATTTTAAAGATGTAGTCCCGAAATATCTTCCAGAAACCCTATTCTCCGATACATCCCGTGAAGAGTGAAAAGTAGTAATAGCCAGGCGGAGAATTCTTCAAAAAGACAGAAACTGTTAGGATATTCGCGAAACAAATCAGTTGTTTTCAGAGCTACCAAAGAGTAAAAATATAAGTTTGGGATTTGCGATATCTCATTAAAAAAATCGAATATACTAGCTGCTCCTGACTTCTTCAGCCATACAGGCTGTTTTTTAGTGGGTGTTAAGGCGAAAGGCGCCTATTTGTTAAGATAATCTTTAACGGCAACAACGTTAGAAGTTGGAGCCAGAATTCTTTATGTAATTATAAACTGCCAGACTATGTAAGGAAACATGTGCGTTTCCTAGATTACAAGACTCGCAAACGGCGACAGAGATGATAGTAAACCTAAATAGGACTCGACCGTAATAAAGTATTTCGGGAGAAGTCATAAAAAAGGGTTTGCTTCAGTCGCAGTTGTTGAGGCCTGCATTTTACTTTTAAGAACTAAAAAGATTTTTGTGTCTGGTCACTGTTCGATCGACTGTTGTCAAGAACTGATCTAAAGTTTGTATCAAGAGGTTTTTTATGCCATCTCCAAGGCTTTTTCCTCTCAGCGCTAAATAAAGGACTAAATGATTAAGCGCAAATAAAGTGTTTTAATTTGAAAAGAAAAAAAACCCCAAATCACCCTTCCTAGGGACGTGTGTGCCCGCTGTCGGACCCAGTGAGGATCAGCGGCTTTGGTGTGAGAAAGTGAATTCGCGCAGAACTAAACATTATGGTCCTTCGAGCCGGATAAGTTAAAAAGACAAATCTCACTGGCAACCGAGTGGAAGTGGTGTTTATGGTGAATTAATTAGAAAGTGACAATAAATATTGCCAAAAAAAAAAAATAAAATAAAATAATCGCGGTGAAAATACTGTGAAGAAAAAGAGTTGTGCGAGCAGTGAAGTGGATTTTGCCTTCAAAAATGCCTCCAAAAAAGCAAGCTCTTGAACTGAGTGTCGTCGGATTAGTTGAACGCTTAGGGGAAATCGCGAATATCCATGAGGAGACACAGGATGAATCCTTAACTCCGCCAACGGATGAAATTAAATTACGGCTTGATGATCTTCAATCAACATGGGATGCCTGTCAAGCAAATTATTACGAAATTTGCTCTCAATGGACTCCAGAGCAACGAAGACAACTGCCTTTCTTCGAGAACAACGAATTCGAAGCTGCCCGACAACAATATAGAGGTGCACGATTGGCATTACATCGGCTTCTTCCCAGGGAGACACCAATGGCACCGATGACTTCAACAAGAATTCCGGCTACTATTGAACAATCCGGTGAGTCTCATTCGTTTATCTCAGTAGGCCGTCTGAGTCGGCTTGATCCACCGACTTTTGACGGAAATAGAGCGCAGTGGATAGGTTTCAAAAATACCTTTGAATCAATGGTAATTAACACAAATCTATCAAAAACAGACAAATTAAATTATTTAAAAAGAAGTTTAATTGGAAATGTTGCGGGAATAATTAAAAACTTGCCTGCCTCGGAAAGTAACTTCGATCGCGCCTGGAAAGAACTAAATGAAAAATACGATAATACTCGCCTATTACGACAGGCTCACTGTGATGCTCTGCTTAACATTGAAACGGTTATCAGGGCTAATGATGCAAATGATTACGAGAGGGTAATCAATGAAGTTCAGGAACACCTCATCTCCCTTGAGGGACTTGGTGCCGGCGTGGACCAATGGGGGGGGTTGTTGTTAACTATAGTGCGGTCGAAATTTGATCGAATTTTACTGACAGAATGGGAGAAACATTCAAAAACGTTAACGGTCGATCCCGTTTTTACCGATTTTAAAAAATTTGTATGGCAGCGAATAGAAATTTGCAGGAGCGATGAAACAGCAAGGAAGTTTCAGAATTCTTTAAAAACACAACCACCGCGATCGCGTATGCAGATGCATGCTCATACTTCAAATTCAAATGCAAATCAATGCCCGCAATGTAAAAATACTCATTCGCTATTTCAATGTCCGACATTTCGTAAAGCTGCACTGTCAGAACGTAATAAAATTGTCAGGAAACTACGCGTTTGCTTTAATTGCTTGCGATCAAATCACTTATCGTCTAATTGCGCTGACAAAAGATCATGTATTCATTGCGGAAAACGTCATAATTCATTATTGCATAACAGTATAGATTTAAAACGTAGTATTGACTCGGCAACCGCTGATATGTCCAAAGAGGGACCTCCAGAAAAGAAACAGGCGAGTACATCATTTTCCTCCTGACTATCTAAGTCTCAAAACGTACTTCTCGCAACAGCCATGCTGCGAGTATCTGTTCCCCAAGGGCGTGAAATGGTGATTCGCGCGATGATTGATCAAGGATCTGAATCTTGTTTTGTCTCACAAAAAGTGTGTAAAATTCTAAAGGTTCCTCGGAAGGTTACAAACGTTGTGGTTCATGGTATCGGAGCATTGGAAGCTGAGCATGTACGAACAAGTGCGAGTTTGATTGTGAGGGGACGACGTCCTGATTCGCCGGCAATTCACATAGAAGCTTTAATATTGAAGCAATTAACAAAGTTCACTCGCGGTGTTAATTCCGACATTCGTTCAATTCATCATCTCGCAGATTTAGAACTAGCTGATGACAATCTTACCGCAAATCAATCAATAGAACTGATACTTGGAGCGGAAGTTCTCAGTTCAATTTTGCGTAAAGGGGTAAGAATAGGACGGGACGATGAACCAGTTGCTCAAGAAACTATTTTTGGATGGATAATTTCCGGGCGAATAAGTGTATCCAACAATGAAAACGGAACAGCGTTCGTACACTTATCACGCGTTGATAATATTGAGAAATTATTACAAAAATTTTGGGAGACTGAGGAGGTTCCTACTAAGCCTTTGCTTTCTCAAGAGGATATCAAGTGCGAAGATATTTTTCATTCTACGACAATTCGTCGCGAAGATGGCCGATATCAAGTCCGCATTCCATTTAAAGAAGAGATTCCGGATTTAGGAGAATCATATGGTACTGCACTAGTATGCTATCGCAAGTTAGAATTTCGCTTGAGTAAAAAACCCGAAATTTATCGTCAATATCATGACTTTTTACGCGAATATTTAGAATTAGGGCATATGGCCCCAGATAATTGTTATTCTGATAATCCCACGACCCGCTATTTTCTTCCGCATCATCCGGTAATTCGCGAATCCAGCTCAACAACAAAGCTTCGCGTCGTATTTAATGCATCAGCCCGCACACAGAACGGAAAATCCTTAAATGATTGCATGTTCGTCGGTCCTAAGCTTCAACAGGAGCTGTTTGATATTATTTTACGTTGGCGAATGTTCCGTTATGTATGTTTAGCAGACATTGAAAAAATGTTTCGTCAAATCGAAATCGCGCCTCAAGATACCGCGTATCAATGTATTCTTTGGAAGCCGCCAGGTGAAAGTGCAGTTCGAACTTATCGATTGAAGACCGTCACATATGGAACCGCAGCCGCTCCATATCTTTCGATGCGCGTTCTTAAACAATTAGCCGATGATGAATCAAAACGTTTTCCAATTGCAGCAGCGGTTCTGCGTAGCGATATATACGTGGATGATATACTTTTTGGTACAGATACTATAGAACAATGTCGAAACATACGCGATGAATTAATAAAACTGCTTAGAGCCGGAGGCTTTACTCTCCGTAAATGGGAATCTAATACAGGAGATTTATTACATGATCTGCCGACAAATATGCGCGCGCGTGATCCTACCAAATTATTTGAGGATTCTCCGACAAAAGTATTAGGAATTTATTGGCGTCGACAAGATGATCAGTTTTCTTTTACTATACAATTAAAACCTATCGATAGCATAACCAAACGTTCGGTATTATCAATAATTGCAAGTATTTATGACCCTTTGGGCTGGGTTTCGCCTGCGGTCATAACGGCAAAAATTTTTATGCAAAAACTTTGGCGAAACAGTATCGACTGGGATACAGAATTAACGGCGGATTTATTAAGAGAATGGTCACGATTTTACGAAGATATTTCTAGTCTTGCGACAATATCCATCCCAAGATGGACCGGGAGTTTGATCGAGGATTGTAACTGGGAGCTGCACGGGTTTGCTGATGCATCTAGTCAAGCATATGCTGCGGTTATTTATTTGAAATGTCAAACAGAAGAGGGTTCAAAAATTACGCTTTTAACTTCCAAAACTCGTGTCGCGCCAGTGAAAGAAATGACAATACCTCGTTTAGAATTAAGTGCTGCCGTCTTATTAGCTAAACTCCTTACTCGTGTTCAAGATGCGTTACCGAAAGAAAACATACCTTGTTTTTGTTGGTCAGATTCGACTATTGTACTTGCTTGGTTGCGAATTTGCCCGAGCAAATTAAAGACATTCATAGCTAATCGTGTTTGGAAAATTCATGAAACCCTCCCGGAAATTAGCTGGAGACACGTACCTTCCGAAGATAATCCCGCGGATCTTGCGTCCCGCGGAGTTACACCAAGCAATTTAGCTGTTAGTAATTTATGGTGGTACGGTCCATCATGGCTGTCTGAACCTCAGACGGAGTGGCCGACGTTTGAGTCATCAGGTCCCGACGAATCTAACCTTGAGCTCAAATCAGCATCTTTAACTACACAAGTAGTACGGGAAGTCGATTCAACTGAGCAATTAGCTCAACGATTTTCATCTTGGCCGAAACTTCTACGATTCACAGCGAGAATAAAGCATATGTTAGCGCGACATCGAGGCCAAGAACAATCTAAAACCTTTTGTATCTTCATCCAGGAAGCATCCAATCTTTGGATAAAGCATATCCAGGAGAAGTTATTTAGTAAAGAAATAGCGTTGTTAAATCAAAAGAAAAATCTACCTAAAGGAGCACTACAAGCACTTGACGCATTTATTGACGAAAAAGGATTACTTAGAGTAGGAGGTAGATTGAGAAATGCACAATTACCATTTTCTCTCACTCATCCGATCATTCTTGGATCACATCATTTAACTAAACTTATAATACGGGCTGTTCACTACTCTACGCTGCATGGAGGAGCCCAATTAATGTCACGGGTGTTAAGAGAAAAATATTGGATAATAAACGGACGTAATCAGATTCGTTCATGTATACACCAGTGTATTATTTGTTCGCGGTATCGCGAAAAATCATGTGTTCAAAAAATGGGAGATTTACCAAGTGATCGTGTTATGCCATCGCGACCATTTGCGAAGACCGGGGTTGATTATGCTGGACCCTTTATGGTACGCGCGGTAGCTGGAAGGGGTCGAGCCGCACATAAAGGATACATTGCCTTATTTGTGTGTTTGGTCACCAGAGCCATACATTTAGAATTTGTATCTGATTACACAACTGAGGCTTTCCTTGCTGCTTTTCGACGATTTATTTCAAGATATGGTTTGCCAGCAGTTATGATGAGCGATAATGGTACTACCTTTCAGGGAGCGGAACGAAAACTACGAGAAGCTTTCGCGAAAATTAAGAAAGACCAAAATTTAGCATCTTGGTTTGCTTCAGAAGGCGTAGAATGGAGCTTTATCCCACCCGCTGCTCCTAATCACGGGGGATTATGGGAGGCGGGTGTGAAGAGCGTGAAGCATCACTTAAAACGTGTCATAAATAACCAGATTCTGAGCTTTGAAGAAATGTGTACTTTACTTGCTCAGATTGGTGCTTGTTTAAATTCGCGTCCAATTGCTCCTATGACCGATAGGGTTGACGATTTCTGCTTCCTCACGCCGGGCCATTTCCTCGGCTGCGGCTTGGGAATGTCTGTTCCTGAACCTGACTTATGTAATGACAAGCGAAATAGATTGTCACGATGGAAACGCATTCAGCAAATGCGCGATCAATTTTGGCGCATGTGGCGTCAAGATTATCTGTTGCACTTACAGCAGAGGCTTAAGTGGCGAACAGAATCTAAAAATTTGTCCAGTGGGGACATTGTGGTGATCCGCAACGACTTATTACCTGCATGTAAGTGGGAACTAGGCCGCGTAATCGAGTGCTTTCCAGGCAAAGATGGACTAGTTCGTGTAGTCAAAATTAAAACTGCAAAATCTTGTTTTACCCGAGCAATTAATAAAATATGTTTACTACCACTGCGCTCTGCAGACTCAGAAGAGATGAGCGATTGATTCTCACAACAAGTACTAACAAAACTAACAGCAATTAATTTGTTAGCATAAGAATTTACGTACATATAAACATAGATTAAGAATTTTAGAAGTTTAAAATTTCCTTTAAATATGTATAAGTGATGCATGGCGGGCAGTATATGCGTACACTCACTGCAATTATGTTCAAATAGAATTAAGCAAATATGTACTTACGATAAAAAACACAAAAAAAATGTATTATAATTCATTCTAAATCAATTACATAAACGAATATATTTAATATTTCGCTACTGACTCGTAGCGAGGCGGGCAGTATGTTAAGGCGAAAGGCGCCTATTTGTTAAGATAATCTTTAACGGCAACAACGTTAGAAGTTGGAGCCAGAATTCTTTATGTAATTATAAACTGCCAGACTATGTAAGGAAACATGTGCGTTTCCTAGATTACAAGACTCGCAAACGGCGACAGAGATGATAGTAAACCTAAATAGGACTCGACCGTAATAAAGTATTTCGGGAGAAGTCATAAAAAAGGGTTTGCTTCAGTCGCAGTTGTTGAGGCCTGCATTTTACTTTTAAGAACTAAAAAGATTTTTGTGTCTGGTCACTGTTCGATCGACTGTTGTCAAGAACTGATCTAAAGTTTGTATCAAGAGGTTTTTTATGCCATCTCCAAGGCTTTTTCCTCTCAGCGCTAAATAAAGGACTAAATGATTAAGCGCAAATAAAGTGTTTTAATTTGAAAAGAAAAAAAACCCCAAATCACCCTTCCTAGGGACGTGTGTGCCCGCTGTCGGACCCAGTGAGGATCAGCGGCTTTGGTGTGAGAAAGTGAATTCGCGCAGAACTAAACAGTGGGCATACCAAATGAGTGGGTGGAAAGATATATTACTTAAAAAAAAATGTACGATAGAGGCCAAAAATCTTCTATACCAATGTTCTTTCCAAATAAGTCAACAATGTTGACTTACAACTATCCACTGCAGGTACACTCACTTCCTAAACATTTAAAAAATGTGTCTAATTTTCCTAATATTCAGATTTTCCTCACATTTTCTCCGAAATTCAGGCAATTAATATACAAGTTCGATATTTTTATTGAATTGTTCATTTTATTACCTTTCCAAAAAACTACAGTATGTCCAGGTAAAGAAAAAATATGGAAATTTAATAATTAACTTTTTCTGGCAAATTAAAGAATGCTCGAATTTTAAAGAATTTAAACAAAAGTTAACACCAAAATGTTTTATTTTTTAATTAAAAACCGATTGAAGTTAATGCTAATAGCTCACAAAAACTGCTCGAAATGTTCTCCGCTACATGCATGACAATAACCTCCTTCTAACTCCCTGTTTAAAGTGTATTGTAGCCAGCCTCTCACGTATTTTCGTGGCTGAAGGCGCTAATTAATTCTTCTTTGGTGTTAATAGGACTTGAGTAAACTTTATCCTTCATCATTCCACATAAGAAAAAGTCAAATAGAGTTAGGTCTGGAGATCTAGCAGGCCAAGGAATCGGTTCACCTCGAGAAAAACCAGTGTTCAGGGTATTGTTCATTTAATTTTACCTTCACAATGTTATCAGTATGCACTGGTGCTCTATCGTGTTGGTAAAACACTGAGCTTGTATTATCTAGAGAGATAAGAATATCTTCAAGTAGTTTTGGCAGTGCATTTTCCAAAAAGCCCGCATAAATTTTGCTATTTAGCAATTGAAGTAAATAAAATAAATGATCCTATTAAATGATTGCCAATGATACCAACCCAAATATTGATACTGAATTTATGATGAAATGATGTTGCCCTTGTCTTCTATGGCCTAGTATTCTAAGGTATGAAGGTTGTAGAAGTTTATGATACCATCCTTAGTAAACTATAATTTCCACAGTCCACAGCGGAATCACATTTATGTGACTTCAGTTTGCTGGCGATTGTCGGTCTGAATGATGTGACTTCGCTTGATTAACCGTTGTGATACTTGTTATTACTGGTTTTTTCGAAAAATAATTATCCGCATTGTCGTTTGTTGAACCTAGTAACACTGTGTTTATGGAAAATCCCCGCAGCGCATGCCGAGTATGCGAATCTATTTTCGAAGATTGGCAAAATGGCAAACTCAAAATGGTGTCCAAAATTTTGCAAAATCGGTAAATTTGTGTGTTTTTGTATATACTATATATGGTACATATATATATATATATTAAAAATCGGCAATTTTGTGTGTTCTGGATGCTGATTTCGAATTCGCCATAAAAGTTTGGAAATTCAAAGTGGCAGATCCAATATGGCGACCGAAATTTCTCAGATTAAAGCAATATTAATGAAACTTAATATCTAGGAGTCTTTTGGGCTACAGAATTAATTCAAATCTATCAAAATTCATGATGATGGGTCCAAAATAGGCACCGAAAGTGTAAAACTTCAAGTGATTGCCACAAAAATTCACACTGAGGGATTTTTTGAGATGCTGATATCGAATTCGTCATCAAAATTTCTAAATCAAGATGGCGGATCCAATATGACGAATGAAATTATATTTATATACAGGTTACTTGCATGCCCAAATGAGTGGGTTGAAAGATCTGACGTAGAGAAATAAGAAATTGTATGGCAGCGGGGAAGAAGGGCAAACTCAACTAATCGGAGTTACGGGTAATAAATTCCAATTTTTACATCACTATTTTATTATTATCTTTTGATCAACTCAACGCAGCGACATCCAACTAACGCCAAAAATATACCAATGTGCTTTCCAAAAATGTCAACCATGTTGATTTACCATCACTCACTGCGGGTACATTCACACCCGAAATTGGAAAATATGTTTCAAATTTTCCTAAAATTCAGCTTTTCCTCACATTTACACGAAAATAATGTATGGTGGGATAGTTCTTCTTAAAGCAAATAAAATAATAAAAATTCCGGGATTGCATATGTCTTTTAAGATCTGTTAAGATCACACAATAACCATTTTTATGATTTTCAATTTGGTCTAAAATAATCCTTAATGCGAAGGGTTTTTACCGCCATTAATCCTTATCTATATAATATGTAAGTCATCTCAAGTATTTAATTTAGATCAAAATTACCCTTTAAATGAATATATTAGGAAATTTCATGTAATTAAAATAACTCGCGCAACAAAATAATATATTAACGACGATGACGGCAGCGGTAGTGGCAGGCGGTGGCGGGGTGGATCCATGTATGCAGCGTCCAATGCGATTTGTCCCGAGAATAGCCGAGCATTCCCGAAGTTATTAACAGCGAGATAGAGACCCCATAGACCATCTAAATACAAAATGTGACACTTTATATAAGCCCAAAGCTTTAACCCATATGCAATTTTTAAAATAGCCTGGGAACATTTTCCCATTAGGTAAACTAGTATTGTCATGACTTATCTAAGTTCGAAAAAGAACAAAAGAGACGAGAATCAAGAATGTGGAAGAGGCAGGCAGCACACATAGAGCATATATACGGATGCGGGTTGTTTACATTTTTAAAGGCGCGATAAAGTCTTCGAAGGTGTGCATTGCTCTGGCAGGCGAAAAGTGCTTTCAATTTTCGTTTTGTCCCCTCTCAAATTTTTGTCTTTCTTCCGGCACAGGACCAAGATCGAATAAAGGTAAGGAAAAAAGCGACGAATGCCACATCTTGTATTTAGGTGATTTTTGTAGAGACCCGAGCGGTCACACTCACGAAAGTACACGTCATTGTGAGTGGTCGAAGCATAGCGGAGCGTATTGAAAGTATTTTTTTGATTGTTCGAGCTGATAACACATGTCTGCAAATTAAAAACGTTTTTTCCTCTCTCGGTTTTTATAGCTATGGACTAGATTAAAGGTGTTTGCGAACTCCTATTACTCAACTTGGTTTTTTTTTGACATCAACATTTTTCACAATACAAAATTTTAATAATACAGGTCCGTATTTTGGATATTTTCGAAAAATTATTCAAAAATAAAATTTGAATCATAGAAGTTTGTCATCTCACCTAAATGAAAGCCTGAGTCCTAATTTAGGAATATCATATACAACTTATATTTACAAACATTTTAACACATCTTGATGAAGGTTTTTCATAAGTGCGCGCTTGCCAAGTGTTTTAATCGCCATCTATTGTATGAAATAATTGGCTTATTGAAAAAAGTTAAACTGACAGTTTATTGCTAAATGTTTTACATTTTGTGGTACCTTTATATAATATCTTAAGATTTCAGCTATTATTTGAGCAACATTATAAGCTCTTAGATCAATCCGTTATTTTTTAATGATTTTTAAAAAATTAAATGATTTGCCAATTCTTTGGAGGAAATGTTGCTTTTGTGCTAAGCGTGCGAAGTCGGGGCGAATTGCTAGTATATGTATATATATTTAGTTTGATGTATTGCTTAGTGCATATAGTGTGCGGACGTCCATTTATCTTGCGGTTTTCCACAGATGATATTTCTTTGAAACGTTTAATGATTTTATATACATATATTTATTCCTACCTTTCTCAGGCCACGAAAAATCTCACAAGGCTCATTCCTTCACTAAATTTACTCACAACTATCGCACGTAAAGCTTACATTGTACTCAACTCTCGAATTTGGATTTTTACCCACACCATGTAGTTAATCCGGAATTTTTTTCACAAAAATTATCTAAAAAATAGTTGTTTCATATGCAAACAAGAAAATACTTTTGTATTCGAATTTATTGGGCACCGTGTATCTACATGATGCATTTCACTAAAATTTTATCATTCGCATCTTTGGGTGGTAAATATTTGCAAAGTTTTATTTTGCCAAAATGAGTGGAATGAAAAATTGGAGCTAGACAAACAAAAAAATATATGGTAGGGGAATAGGGGCGGGGCATGTCAAGTTAACCGTTTGGGAGTTACAGGGCAATTCGTAAATTCCAATTTTCCATGGTATGCACATAACTACATTATTTTTATATTCTGATCTACTCAACGCAGTGACATCCACCTCACACTAAACGTCTACTATCCTAATGTCCTCTCCAAAGATGTCAACAATACTGACTACCATCACTGTAGGTGAGTGTACCTACGAACTTGGAAAAAAATGTTGTCATTTTTCTAAAATTTACTTCTTTTTCAGATTTTCTCCGAAATTCATGTTCATGTACTTATTTACTATTTTCCTTTTTTCGAATTACCCATTTTGGGTATGGACATTTATTCGTGGAAATTAAAATTAACTCAGAAATGCTTTTTGTTCAATTTAAAACTAATTTAAATTAATGCTAATATCTAACAAAAACTGCTTAAAACATCCTCCGCTGTTTTCGATGCATGCGAATAATCTTCTCCTAACAAGAAATTGAATCAAAATGAAGGGATTAAATTGTTACCAATGATACCACCCCAAACATTGACACTGAATTTGTGATCAAATGATGGTGCCCTTGCCCTATGTAGGTTACTATCCGACCAGGTATGAAGGTCGTGGAAGTTTGTAATACCATCCTTAGTGAATTACGTTTCATCTATCCATGGAATTCGATCCAGAAATACCGTGCTTTTTATGTCGCGACGCGATTCCTTCCTATTTCAAGTTAGACATCGCTTTTGCAACAATTAATTAATATTTAACTAAATATTTTAGGCAATGGCAATGGCCATATTACATTGCCCGAACTGTCAAATTTCTCAATGGTGGGCAATTCATTTCCAGCAACTTCATTTTGAACATGGCTGCGAAGAGAGAAAGGTGTTTACGAGGGACAAATTAAGGGGACTGGGTGCTCTAGCACATGTGAATTTAAGACTTTTTTAGGATTTTTTTGAAGGTGAGAATAATGAACAATATTATTTAAACTTTGTAGGTATATTATAATACTTAAGAAATATACATACAAAAACATTTTTATTATAATCAAAAAAAAATTTAGTTAACCTCGTGAAAAAATTTAAGGGGGCTGGCGGCGGAAGTTTTGGCTCTTTGACTTATTTGAAAAACAGAAAAAATAAAAAATCATTACTCTATATGAGTGTAGCTAACGCCGGAATCAAAAAAAAATGTGTTTTTTTTGCCGTGAAGGAAAAAGTAGTTTTGAAATAAATGAGTTTAAGGATGCATCTATTCATCCGGCGGGCCAACTTGTAAAATAACTTAACATCTTCCATTGTTGTGAAAACACACAATCCGCGAAATGTTAAGTTCCGATTCTCTTTATTTTTGTTCGGGCAAAATATTAAATTTATTGCCTACTCCATATGAATGGTAATTATGGCCGTCCATGAGATTGGCAAAATTGCAGTGAATACATTTACCATTTCTTTAGCAATGGCAATGAGCTTGGCAATAAATTGCCTTAATAATTGCTGGTAGAAAATAGTAAATTTTATGAAATAGTCTATTTTAAAGAAAATGTAATGTAATAAAGTAATAATAATACAGTAAAATATTCCTTGAAGCGCTCTGAGCTGAATCTGAATTGAATGATTCTTCTTGTTCAGCGGCTTACGTGAGCGGCACGACATACGCACCCAAAACACCTACTTTTCACCCGTTTGCATGCAAGGTAAACAGGGTTAAAGCCCCAATATTAAGAAAAATCATTGTAAATTCCTCCTGAATTTAATAACTTATAAAAACTATATAAATATAAATACTGTTGCAAGTGAAAAACTTTCGTATACATATGTACGTAGGATATCGTTTTAGAACACATTTCTGGGACATGTAGGTACATAGTTTTAAAAGCTATCACATAATATGGCAACTAAATTAACCTACCCAGTTAGGGTAGGTTAATTTAGTTGAAAATCCTACGGATACAAGGAATTCTTTAAATTCACATAAACATATATTCAAAGGAAATCCAATATGCAGGCGATAGAACCTAGCTTATTTTTAACACTTAAACGACCGTTCACGAATTTTTCGTGTTTCAATGCTGTAAAAGAGAAGCAACGAAATTTCTTGTCTTTCTTTTTTTCTTCTGAAGATTATTTGCTCTAACAGTAGTTGCTAAATATTAGAAAATATTCGAGTCTGTATAACCTATAAAAAAGGGAGTGGAAACAAGGTATATTTGTAGCTTTTGTGCTGCACCTTTGCATAAAGGAACTTGCTTTCAAAATTATCATACCCTACGGAATTAGAAAACTCATTTTAAAAACTACTTTTATAATATATTAGTTATAGAGTTAATAAATATGTGGATTTTTAATTTTCTATATGTATTTGTTTTATATTTCCAAACATGAAAATCGCCGGTATTAGAAATAGGAAATAATATGCGGTCATTTAAATATTAATATTATGTACATGTTTCCAGAAACAAATATCGCAACATGTCATTTGATATGATACTAGATTCCATGTGCATCTTTATGCTGATAAATCTGATAAATATATGATCTTTAGTTATACTGATAAATCTGATAAATATTCACCATTATTATAAGCTTTTATTTAACTTGAAATCTATTGCGTATTTCTTTTCGGTTATAAATTTGTACTTGTATTTTAATTAACTCCACTGTCGATACACTATATATATTTTTTTAAATTCACATATTGAACGCCTTATTCAAAAAAAAAACACATCAAGTCAAAAATCAAAACTCGCTTAGTAAAATTATCTTTAGCACTTTGATTGCAATGCCAAATAATCAAAAAAAGGTCATCAGGCAAGAGCAACCTGCTTCCAAAAGTTCGGTCTGGTAATTTTTAGGTGCAATTTCCTCGCGTAAAAATCTAAAAAGTTTCATAGTTCACTTTTTCTATAATTATTCAACTGAACCCTAAAAAAGCAAATCACACAATACACATATGCTGATAAGTAACAGATAACAGGTATAACTAGTAGTCGGTTGTTTTGCTTAAAATTATTCGTACTCTGTGTTAAATCAGGTAAAGTGTGGTAAAATGAGAAGTAGAGAAAGTTCAGTTTTTCCACTCCTTGAAGTTAAATAAACACTTTCAAGTAACAAATTTTTAGCATTTTTACTCATGAGTTCGCAGTTATAATAGGCTCACCTAAACATCGTTCATAATTGGGTGAGGATTCAGCATATTGAAAATGTTTGGTATCACCCATTATTGGATGATGCGGCAATTCAATTTATTCAATATCTTATTTCGTTTTACATACATTTTTAAGGAAATAGTAAATTTACCATAGACAAGTTTTAATTTAATTAAGCTAGTGTTTCATTTATTGGCACTAAAGTCATGTGCAGGACTGAAGAGGATAAGGGAAGTGTTGCTTTCAAACACATTTCTGAAACTTTAAATGCACTTTTGCCGAAATGGTATTTTTACAATTCAATCAAATCAATCTGAAACTTTAACGGATAGATATCTTCACTGGCTATGCCTAAATTACAAAAATCGGAAAAGTGCTAAACATTTTACATTTTAAATATTGAAAAATTAGAAAAGGCATTTATATGCATTTATGTATATGGTAAACCATATTCAGACAAAAATTACGAACTATCTCCCAATTCCATAGTTTCGAATAATGCAGCCTTTACTACCCCCATACACTATCAATGTCGCCTTCAGTTCTGCTTGGCAGGATGCAAAGCTATTTACTGTATGGACATTTCGGACTTAAGGCATGTGTCGATTCGGTGACCGAATGGACTGCTGCTGAAAAGCGTCTTTATGGTTTCTTCAACACTCATAAATTTGATCCTAACCATTGATAATATCTTTTAACTGAATTATAGTCCCCTATCTTTTTAAAGAGATTACACATTTTTTTAGGTCTCTCTATTTCCCTTAATATGTATGGCCTATAATAATTAGAAGGCTGTGAGCCCGTTATATATATATACTGCAATTTTGGCAAATAACGACATAAAATGGAATATTGTGCTTTATACTTGTAAATTTCATGTGAGTGTACATCATGGCCTGCTTTCATCTTGTATTAATCGGCTGATTGTAATTAAGCGCGTGTAAACTTATTTTCCCTAATAGTGGAGTCACTTTGATTGCAAAGATTCCCGAATGATTACTTCCGTTTCATTTTCATTAATTTTTAATCTTAAAACTTTTTGATTACATCTGTAGCAGCTCATCTATTATAAAAGAAAAAAAGAGAAGCAGACATTGATTTTATAATCCCAACGTTTGGTAATACATATGTAAATAAGTAAAGAAGTTACTCCTCACAAATACGTTTTTATTGCCACTTGTTTTTCCTTTAATACTAAGATTTTTACAGAGCATTCATATTAAAAAATATTCTGTTAGAAATATACTCATCACAGGATTAAAAATAATTAACAATTATGAAAATTCAATATATTTTGTAACTGAATATAACAGTAATTTGTTACATCTTAGGTATATGAAATAATACAGGAAGCAAAACATAACACTTGAAGCATATTAGTTCGGCTGGTTAAAAATCAAAGCAGAAAAAGGAGATTCCTCTTAATGAAGGGGATCATCATCAAGGACGGCTTGCCGATTATCGGCGACCAAACAGTACCGGCGGATGCGGCAAGGAGTCGGTCCTCGAAAACAGCGGGAAAAAAGGGTGCATTCCAGATGGAGAGGGAAGCTCGGAAGAGAAAGAAGGAGGAGTCGGCCACGACTTAAATCGAAGTGGTCAGGAAGGACAAGCGGGCTGAGCCTAGCCCAGCCAAGGCTGGTGGCAGGGGGAAGGAGGAGAAAAAGGAGGTGGGGCGAAGATGACCCCTGCAGCCGACAGGAAAGGGCGCCGGCGCCAGCTCGGTCGAAGGTTCCTGCGAGGAGGGCCAGGGCGGAGGCGGTCCTTCTTAGGTTCGCGGAGGACGTGCTTAGTACAGCTCGAAAGCTGCGGGGTAAAGGTAAAGGACCGTCCGGCAGACTAGGGTGGGCGAGGCCCTCCTCGAATTACCGAAGTCGTCCAAACGGCCGTGGTCAGCGGATGGTCATGGTGGACCTCCACGAGGCGACGGCGAGAATCCTTCTGAAGGCGGCCAAAATTAAGTTTAGAAAGATCAAGTGCAGGCTGCGTAGGCGGGTGATTGTGTTTCAAGTGCCTTGGGTACGGACAGCAAAGCCAGGCCTACAAGGGCCCGGACCGGAGCAAACTTTGCTCCTGGTGCGGAGGGACGGGTCATCCCGAAAAAGGGTGTGTCGTCGAACCGGTGTACTTCCTCGGCCCGGAGGTGGCGGGAAAGGCTGGAGCTCGGCGGCATGTTGCGGGGTCGGGAGAGAATCTGGCTGCACGAGTGCAGGACTGGCAGGTGATCGAGGACTATACCGCCAGCGATCATTAATATATCACGTTCCGCGTGAGTTTTATATGTGTATTTTTATTTTAAAACAAAATTTACACTTGATTTTTTTAATGTTTTTATTTCAACTCAGAAACATAATAGACATCTTCATAATGAACTTCACGATAAACGTTTCTTTTTAAATAACTTTTAGTAGAGACAAATTAACACTGAACAATTGAACTTAACACCTTTATTGCCTTAATCAGACTAACTTAACTAATTCTAGAAGACAGAATTATCTCAGGATTAGTCTTAACAGACTGATTCTGAGTATAGATAATGAAATGGAAGAAACTTCACGTTCACTTTTAGAAGAGTATAATTTCATGTGGATCAGCGGTACATTTGTTTGGACTATTTGCTGATCTCACAGAAAGTTCAGATAAAGATATACTCTGGGAATAAGATTTGTCGTTATGGAATGTTTCTTTGCATGGGAATGTGACTCCTCCTTCGTTAAAATATGGATTCTCCTGAATCCGGTTAATAACTTTTACTTTTGTTTTTCTTTGTATACAATAACAGTACAAGATTGCAATTCAAAATATTATTATGATGATTGTTGAAACAGTTATTCTAGAATATCCAAGTGTTTTATAAAATTTCAATTCTTTTATTACATCAATATTTTTTTCTGTTTCTAATAGAATTTCTGGAATTTAGAACGGTATTATTATCGACTTTATATTCCAAATTTAGTATGACATATTAATTTTTTTTCTTTGATATTATTGTAATTGTTTTGTTATCTAAATTGATAGAAAAATTGTAAAATTTAATAAAATAATTCCCGAATAAACTAAATTTTCTTTCATCGCAACTTGAGGTTAAGGTCAAATTTTTTGCTAGCTGAATCAATATGCTGATAGTAGCAATATTATAAATATTCAGATTACAGTGGAAGCAATTTTTACAATTTTTATTCACAAAACAGTGTTTGAGGTTATTTAGCTGATGAAGTGCTTTATTTTCATTTTATTCATAATAATTGTTTTGGTACTCAATCGCCGTCATTATTTTAAAGTTTATTAAACTACAAAGACCTTCATTAACAAGTGGCGTTATTAATTTCTTACTGACTGTAATTATTTGGAATGGTATTTTTATTAGGAATATCAATTTATTTGCAGTTGTTCTGGAAAATCTAACTTTTAACCTTTTTAATTTGTTTGAGTCTATCTGGTGTTCCAGAATTTCTTCATGGGTTAAAAGGGATGGGTGAATGATATTGAGATTTGAAAGGATAATATTATCTTGTAGTTCGCTTATAATTTTATCCGTTTCTTGTATACTTAGTCTGATGTCGAAAGCAGTAAGTGTAATTCTGTTTTTATCGGTTTCGTTATTTAAAAAATCTCTAATTAATTCTCTGTCAGTTAGGATAGCGTTATATAATTTGTTAATAGATGCATTAAAATTGTTGTTAATTTGTACCTGTCTATTTAGTGTGGTTATTGGTGTCAATGATTTCTAAGTGCTGGTTTATTGTCTGTCGGTCTTCGTCATCCATTGTTCCTGTAATCCATTTGTTAATGGTACCTATAAAATTGAATATTCCTCGTTTTTATACAGTATGGGGTCCATTCTGTAACGTTGTTAGCTTGTCTTGAAGTTTTTCTATGTCTATTATTAGGACGTCACGAGGCACTTTTGCCTAGTTCTTCTGTTATTTCCTCTAGTTGGTGTAAGTCGATTATGTGCAAAGAGTAGTTATATGTTTTTGGTATTAAAATTTTTTTTCTTGAATGATTGTATAGCCTGACCTGGATTAAATTTTGTCTACTTGTAAAAGCGACACTATTGTTAGTTGGATCATCATCAGTAGGAACATCGTTACCATTTTCTGAAAATTTAAGGGGACTTCTGATATTACGAGGATGTACATTATACAAAGGGTATTTTCTGTATTTAGGTTCATCTTTATGTCTAAGAGATTTATAATTTTTTATATAGCCTTATTCTCTCTCTTCATATGTTTCGCGGCTTTTATATGCTTCTCTAGTCTATTGTTTTGTGCTTTAATTATATTTTTATGTATTCGTTCCGCTTTTAAGGGGGAAGTTTTAATAGAATGAGCATTTGAGTTCTTATGGGATTTGGTTGTTCTAAATTGAGAATTTGCAATTTCTCTGTGAGAGTGCCATTCAGTCTTTCTACATCTGAATTATCAGTATGACTATTGGGCTTCACTAGATGTAACTCTACGTTTTCTTGTTTGAGAAAATCTTTAATGCTAACATATTTAAATTCGTTGTCAGACATAATTTCCTGGGGTTTTTTATGATTGAAATACATCTTCAGTTTTTCTATAATTTCTGTATGGTTCCTATGTTCCAATGGATATGCTGTTGCAAACTTGGTTAATTTATTATTATTAATTTTAAATGTTTGCTTTTTATTGGTATAGGTATCTAAGTGCACTACTTGGTTTTTGACTGTGGGAATTTGTGTTTTCCTAAATTTGGGGTTTATTGGTTTGCTGTCGTATTTTGAACGTTGGCATATATCGCAATTATTAGTGACTTTATTAATAGTTATTTTTAGGTCTTTGTGGTAGACTTTAGACTTTAAATCTTCATAAAGAGCAATGATACCAGGATGTTTTTGTTGTTTGTGTTGAATAGATATGATCTTGATTAATTCATCTTTGGTTTTAACATCTTGGGCAAAATAGGAACATTTCAGAAATTTTGTTGTGGGAAATTCTTTGATTAGTATTTGTTGAATAAAGTTAAATTCGTGGTTTGTTATTTGTGTGTAAATGGCTACTTTATTTCCTGTTATAAAATTCTTTAATTTATTGACTATTTCTTCCGGAGTTAGGGTTGGACTTATGTTTATTCTTTGATTTCCTATTATATATTTTCGTATTCTTGGGTAAAATTTGAAGAGATTAATATTTGTACTTTAAATATATTGACAACGGTATCCAATATGGGGATATGGTGATTTTGTTCTTCTATTTGTGAGTGAATTGTTGGTTGGAGTGAAAAGTTGTCATCTTCTACAGGATAGTTATCATTTGAATCTGAGGGTGTTTGCGATTCTCTTCCTTCGTTAGGGTTGAACGTCTTGGTATATCTGATTTCATGATTGTTTAAGGTCCTGCTTGCATAGGACATTGGGTGATAATTATCTTGGAGTAGCACTGCTCCAATAGCAAAGTGGCTAGCGTCGGTATTAAGCTTAAAAGGCTTATTAAAATCTGGGTATTTGAGAATGGCATGAGAAATTATTAAAGATTTTAGTTGTTCAAAGGCATTAATATAAACTAGATCAAATCTATTTATCTGGTGTCCTTTTTCAAATATTTTGTTAGAGGTTAGGCTATTCGGGCGTAGTCTTTTATGGATTTCCTGTAAAAGCCGGTAACTCCCAAGAAAAACTTGATTTGCTTTTGCGTTGTGGGAAGCTTTAGTTGAACTACAATATATCATTTACCTTCTTTGGGTTAGGTTTTATTCCATTAGTGATTAGAACATGTCCCAAATACTCTGTTTCTTTGCAAATAAAATTACACTTATCTATTTGTATCTTTAGGTTAGCTTGCCATATTTTACTGAATATTTTATTTATATTATCTATATGTTCTCGGATTGACGTACTGAAGATCAGAATGTCATCCAGATATACTGCACAGCATTTATTGATATAGTCTCTTAGAACCGAATTAATTAACCTTTGAAAGGTTGACGGGGCATTTTTAAGCCCGAAGGGCATACGAATATATTCGTAGTGCCCAAAAGGTGTTAAAAATGCGGTTTTTCTTTGGTCTTCCTCTTTTACCATAATTTGTTGAAAGCCCTTTGCAAGATCAATTGTTGGCTTTACCAAGTTTATCCAGAATACTATCAACGTTTGGTATAGGAAATTTATCATCAATGGTAATTCCATTGATCTTTCGTAATCAATAACTATTTGCCATTTTTTGATATTCGAATTGTCCAACTTTTTGGGAACAATCCAGAGCCGGGAGTTATATGGGGCGTTTGATTCTTTTATAATTCCCTGTTTTAACATATCTTTTATTTCGGTCTGTATTTCCGTTTCGTGGCATTGTGGATAACGATAGAGCTTACAGTAAATTGGGTTATTATGTTTGAGACGTAATTGTGATTGAAATGGGATTAGAAAGTTATTGCCAATAATAGCTTCGTATTTTCTACTCTTAAGAGGAGAAAACTTCCATTCCAATGTTCCCTTTCTAATTAGTTCCTTAAGTATAAGTGTTATCGTTTTATATGATATGAAATTCAGACCTCCTAGAGAATTATATTTAAGAGGTTGATTTAGTTTTGAAATGTCATAAGGTAGTATACTAGGTTTAATTAGAATTGTGTCTGATCCTGTACCGAGTAAGCATTTTATAGTTGTATTTTCAAAAGTTAATGTTATTACAGGGAGTTTATTTTCCGTGGCTATTCTGTAAAATTTACTTCTTCATTAATTTCATTTTCCCTGTAAAAATTGTCTACTTCCATCGGTTCTTCTCTATTATTATCATTTCTATATTGTACCGGTCTATTTTCATAAGAGTCGGATCTTCTACTTTGTCTGCAATTTCTATAATTGTTAAAATTTCTGTTATTGTTAAACTGTCTGTTATTATCATAAGAGTTTCTCTTATTATTTTTAAAACTTCTGTTGTCGTTAAAGTTTCTGTTATTGTTGTTAAAGTTTCTGTTATTATTGTTAGCGTTATTATTTATGTTTCTGCTAATGGTATTGTTATTATTTGTATTACTATTTCTCGGATTTCTATTGGGATAGTCAGGAAAATTGGACGAATTATACCTGTAGTTATTTATTGAATAATTACAGTCGTTGTTATAATTTCTTTTACCATCATTCTGCAAATTGCTATTTGATTTATCATTCTCACTTATTCTAAACATAGGCTTAATCACGTTTTCACTATAATAAAATTCTGTTTGACAAAGAAATTAATTCTTTATCAATTAAATCATATTTTCATCGTCAAAATCACTTCATTTGCTTCAGCCTTAATACTAGTCAATTTATTAAAAAGATCTTTTAGATGGTGTACCTTAATATCCTTGGCTTGGAACAGTAGCTGGTGTATCGTCCGCTTCGGCCTGAATTTCATTTTAAGGGTGTTTACTATAGTTGTCTAGTTCCTTCTTTCTTCAGGAATTTTTAAGATGGTATTTCTGGCTTTTCCTATGATTTTCCAATTGATGAGCTTCTTAAGGCAGTAGTGTTTCAGTTGTTTATTATTTTCGCCACAGAGATTTCAAATCCTCTGCCGTTTTTAAAAATGATTTTAGTTTGTACAAATCTTCGCCAGAGAACGGTGTAATTTCATTAAAATTTCGTATTATTTGGTCGGGTGTTAGTTCATATTTACTTAATTTAGCGTTTTTAGTTTTAGCTTTTTGTTCAGCAAGCTTTCTTGTTAATAACATGACTTGATCGGTTAGTTGTTCTATTGTCGGTGTCGTCATTGCAATATGAAGGGAAATAACTGTCTTTATCAAAAATAATTGAAAGTTTTCGATTGTATTAGTTTTTTAAACTCACTGAAATATGTAACTTAGGTCACTTTTTAGAGTTTTGAAGCACGATTTTTCAATTTTTCTCTTCTGAGAAAAAATCTCTTTTCGACTGTGCCAGTTTTATATGTGTATTTTTATTTTAAAATAAAATTTACACATGCTTTTTTTAATGTTTTTATTTCAACTCAGAAACATAATAGACATTTTCATAATGAACTTCACAATAAACGTTTTTTTTAAAGAACTTTTAATAGAGACAAATTAACACTGAACAATTGAACTTAACACCTTTACTGCCTTAGTGAGACTAACTAAACTAATTCTAGAAGACAGAATTATCTCAGGACTGATTCTAAGTATAGATAATGAAATGGAGGAAAAGGCATATTCACTTTTACAAGAGTATAATTTCATGTGGATCAGCGGTACGTTTGTCCGGACTATTTGCTGATCTCACAAAAAGTTCAGCCAAAGATATACATACTCTGGGAATAAGATTTGTCGTTATGGAATGTTTCTTTGCATGGTAATGTGACTCGTGCGTGGTATAGCGCCAGTGCGGGCCCTGCGTGGGTGGGGCCCATCCAGATGGGATGTCCCTAGGATGGATACCGAAAGGTTGTCTCTAAGCCATCACACATGGCTGGCGACACATGGAAGGGATTCCGGAGGAACTGCCTTCTTCCGAGCGAGCCGGGCGAGTAGTAGACTCGACAAAGCTTCATTTGTCGGGCTTGCCGAGAGGTCGTGCCAAGGAAGAGACCCGGTAGGAAGGGACGACGTCCTGCCTACTGGTGGAGGGATAAGATCACGGAACTGAGGCGGAAGTGCCTCCGTCTCAGGTGGTAGGCTCAATGAGTCGACCGACGCAATCCCGACGCAGCCCGCAGATCCGCCGACGGCAAAGTGGCGAAGAGGAATCTTCGCAAGACCATCAAGCTGAGTAGGCATCGCTGCTGAAAGCGGCTGGGGATGATTTTAATGAAGCTCCATGGGGACTGGGGTATGGGATTGCCCTGCGAAAATTAGGGGAGTTTTCTCAGAGCGTCTAAGAGCCTAACGACGCGGCCGACAGCGCACTTGAGGCTCCTCCTCTCACAATGGAGGAGCTCAAGTGGGACGCAGGGTCTGCAAAATCGGAAGGCGCCGGGGTCCAACGGGCTTCCAGCAGAGGTAATAAAAGCGTTGACAGCGAGCCATCCACAGCTCCTGCTGAATATGTACAATGCCTGTCTTAAAGCGGGAATCTTTCCCTCCCGCTGGAAAGCAGCTAGGCTCCTCGGGTCGCACAGACCACTGTGTATGCACGACACAGCCGGAAAATTCCTGGAGAAGTTCATGAAGTTTCGCCTCCTCACTCTCACCTACCAGACGGAGGATGGCCCGGAAACAAAGGTATTGTCGGCGGGGGCTGTCCAGCATATGGAATTATGCATATAACGGGATCCTGGGTATGGAGATGCCAGCAAGGTCTTTCCTGCTTGGGTATGCCGACGATATCGCGGCGGCTCAACCAGGTGTTGTTGGTCCCTAGCTGCGCAACCAAGGTTGGAGTTGGCGCTAGACAAGACCAAGATCATCGTTCTGACGAAGAAGCGCATCCTTCTCCTGAGGAAAATGCGGTTGGGAGAATGTCGGTCCAGATGAAGCCCGCGATGAAGTAACTGGGGATAAGCCTCGATTGTAGGCGACATCTGGACGACATCCGGAGCGGACAAGGAGACTGCGGTAACGACGGCCGTAAGCAGGCTTATGGCCAACATTGGTAGACCCAGGCGTCTGTTGTTCCGCACCGCTGAGGCCGTTATGCTCTACGGGGCAGAAGTCTGGCGCCATGAGGTGGGGGAAATACCGAAAACGCTTGCTTTCAGTGCAGCGACGTGCGGTCGTTTGCATCGCGAGCTCATATCGTACGGTCTCGGAACCGACAGTGTTTGTGGTCGCGGGGGTCATTTCCATTGGCCTCTTGGCCAGAGAGCGACAGTCTGTCCACCAGGGGAAACCTTTTCTGGGGTGAGAGATCCAGCGGGTCGTACGGGCCAGGACCTTGGCGCCCTGGCAGGAGAGATGGGACGGGAAGTCATGGGGCCGGTGAATGGCCCGGGTTATGCCCGGGCTTAAACGTCAGTATGGTGAGGTCGATTACTACCTCACTCAGATACTGTGACTCTCCGTCGGATTCCGCTCTCCACACATTCTTTGAATGTGTTCGTTAGAAGGCGGAGAGGGGCGAGACGGAGAGGGTGACTGACAGAATAAGCCTGACAATATAGTCGGGGTTATTCTTGTGGGGAGAGACTTTTAGCGAAGGATTGCCCTTTTCGTGAAAGGGATTCTTCGGCAGAAGGAGCAGGACCGTAACAGGAAGCGCCTGTTGACGTAGGGGGGTCCTTTGGGGAGGGAAAATAGGACTCCACCCTGGGCTCCACCCGGGACTCCACCCGTCCAATAGACGGTTCTGGGGTGGAGTTCCTCGAGCGAAGATAGCGGGGTTTTAGCCGGTAGGCCCAGTTAGACTGGAGAGCTCGGCACACGGTGACTCTGCCATTTAGGTGTGTAACCGCATTTCCCCGCTTCCAAAAAAAAAAAAAAAAAATAAAAAATTATTGTTATCAATATGTTGACTGCATATTTGGCTGATATATAAAACTTATACTTACGATCGAACTCTTTATATTCTATAATATATTTTGTAACTTCCGCTGAATCTCCCGTACGAGGCTGCCATTTAAGATTTACAGATCTACTAGAAACCATCGTTGCTTCTAGCGCCGAAAGTGCTTGGGGAGGCTCCTGAACTTGCAGTTGAACAAGTTGTTGATCACGGCCATATAAATTACCTGCCTGACAAAAATATGGGCCGCTGTCGCTGCTTTCAACATTGCTAATTTGTAATTCAGCAGAAACGCCATCAGGTGTAGCATCTTGTTTAATAGATACCCTAGGTAAGTAAAATTATATACAATCTTAATGTGCTAATAATATTCGTCTTATTTATTTAATTACTTGTAATTTGTAGAGGGATTTAGTTGATGTTTCCCTGCTCGCAGCCAAACGACATTTATAGGTTTATCGCCACTAACTTCACATTGTAAAATTGCAATGTCGCCTTTTTTAACTGCCACAGAACGTGATGGAGCAGAAAAATATGGGGATGCTAAATGAGAATAAGTATTATTTTATATTCAATTTCCATTTGAAGAATTACAATTGACTTTTAGTTGAATAACTTTTCCAATTCCAGTTCCAATTCCATTGTAAGCTTGGCATAGATAAAATCCCTCTCTATCTTCCTTAACATGTTGTAACAGCAGTGACCCATTCGATAATAATTTAGTATATGGTCGCTCTCTAACTTCCTCGTAATCGCCAGACTTGCTACCTACGTAGGGACATTACACATAAGCATAAACTAAGTTCCGAAAATGTTATACGCTGTTTTACCTGTAGCCTTTTTCCATACTACTGTTGGAATAGGAACACCTTGTGCTTGACAATGAAGAGTTACGTGGCGATTACGTTCAACATTTACATCTGATGGTTCAACAACCCAACGTGGTGGAACTAATTTTATTTTAAAAAATGTTTATTTTAAAATTAGTATATTTGAAAGGGTTATAAGATACAAAACCAAAATGAAAAGTTTAGTATTTGGCCAAGCATAGTTTCAGCAGTGTGCAGAAGCCTTTAAGCTTTAAGGGTACAATACAAAAGCAGTGATAGTTAATATTTAACGGCAAATATCATTAATACAGTGGTGATATATTTTAACATTTAGTTTAGTTTAGTTTTACCGCAAGCGCTTGCTTTCGGTGCAGCGGTGTGCGGTCCTCCGCATCGTAAGCTCTTACCGTACGGTCTCGGAACCGGAGGTGTTGGAGGTCGCGGGGGTCACCGATTGACCTCCTGGCCAGGAAGCGACAGCTTTTCCATCATGTGCGTAACGGCATTTCCCCGCTTCCATAAAAAAAACATTTAGTTTAATCTCTATACTGTTCAAAATTCAATTAGCTTGTAGTCTTTATAATTGTATTTAAAACCTTGATAACTGTCAGTCTGGTTCCGACGAATCGGTTCTAAAAAATTGATGTGTAACTGCAACGTTGCATTAGAAAAAATTGTGAAACATACATTTTATATATGTATGCGGGAAAACTGGGTAAACATCAGGTTGATAACAGACTCGGCTCGAATATGCGACTTTCGAATTTGCGGTTCAACGTTCTAATGAACTGGACTGGAACTGTCCGATACCTTCGAGTAATTCTGAAATTTGATGAAAAATGCAACCGATGCATTACAACATTTATCAACATTATAGAGTTGGGTGCGAAAAATGCATAAAACTTTGCACCGAACTCGAATGCGAACATATTGCGAGCTTTATTTAGTTTTCTAACAAAGTAGCGTTTTAAGTGAACATTTAATAAATTTTTTCTATGTCTGTGAGCTTGTTGGAGCAACGATATGAAATGATTAGCAGGTATTATAATGGGAATAATAATCATTATTATTATTGGAGATTAGGAAGAATAATTAACAAGATGATTTATTTATCACTCATTTATCTTTTTTGGTCTAGGCAAGTGAGGTCATAATAGCAAACTTCGGATAATTCGTATATAATTGAAAATTGGTTGAGACCTTAAATAAATAATATAATAATGTAATAAATAAATAAGTGGTTCGGAAAATGTTACTAATAATCAGATAAACAATGTTCAATCTCAGTATTCTCAGACTTGTTTTAATGACTTTAAAATCTATTATTAAAACGTGCGTGGTTTACGAAGAAAGACTAGAGATTTTTCACTTGCTGTTCTTGAATATGAAAATGATATCATTATCATTACGGAGACTTGGTTGAATTCTTCCATTTCTTCAAATGAGCTGTTCAATGAAGTTGATTATGCGGTTTATAGAAAAGATCGCTGTCGACTGGTAACTGGACTTGAAAGAGGGGGAGGAGTGCCTATTGCAGTAAAGTCATGCTACGCTAGTAATCAATTACCTTTGATAGACAATTCTACTGAAATCGACCAGTTTAATGTTTGCATTGAAGCAGTCTTCTTTCACAGAAGTGATGTCTACGTTAGTTACATACGTCCGACATCTTCCGTGAATATATAAGTTAACACAAATAACGTTCGCCTCCGCGAAACGCCTGAATATCACATTTCTGCAGTGTCGCAGACGCCTCGTTGCAGGACGCCGGTGCCGTCACCTGAAACCGCTTGTACGTGAGTTTCCCTGGGAACTATTTTCTGCTTTTAAACTGACGAGGCGCATCTCTAGGTTTAAGCTTCAGTTGTAATCTGCTACTCTTAAGAAGAAGTTCATATTTTAATAAATCATAAATATTTGAAAAACATAAAGTTTTATTAACTTACATAAAAAAATCAATAGATATAAAAAACCCCGTATTTGATAATAACAAAAACTAGAGATAGACACTTAACCTAAGAAAAATCAGAAAGACAAAGTCCGAAAAGAGAAAATCTAGAAATAACAAAATCCAGAAAAAGTCTAGAAACGACAAATACAAAAAAAAAAACCCAGAAATGATAAAATCTAGAAGAAATCTAGGAATAAATAAGATAATTTGCACGAACATTTCTGGGTTATTTATGGATTTTGTTTCTGAATTTCGTCCATATAAATGAGTAATACTTAATCGATCATTAGTCTAATTGTTGCAATGAAAAATACAAAAAAACACACACATTTTTATGAATGTACAATTCAGGGTAAAGCAATATGCCATAAATTTCAATTTAATGACATCCTAAATCAAAAATAATTCAGTAATTCACAAAATTAATTAATGAATTAAAATTTAATTAGAAACAAATCAAAAACGACACATTATTGCAAATATAATAAATTAAAAAAATATTATGCTTTAGCGGTTCGCTAAAAACAAAAGTCAGTACTTCTATAATATTTTCCGGAACTATTCCTTATATTCTGTGTCGGGATTTGTAGGAATTAATCGATGTGTTGCTAATCGACTTAGTACAAGATCGAGGGTTTTGCTCGTGGAGACTTCAAGTGGTTACTTTTACTAACTTTTAATAACTTAAAATATGGCGACATTTTAAAAACGAAGCCTTACTCTTTCGAGAGCATTTTCTAAAAGGTAAACATTGAATATTAGGAAAGTTAAGGTAATAAAGTTACGCAAATTGTTTTGGCTAACACAAAATCAGAGAAATCACGGCCAACATTAAAATAATTATGAAAATTACACAGATTTCTTCTCTGTTCTCCCTGGATTTTGTTGTTTCCGAATTTCGTCACTTTTGGATATGGTCGTTTCTAGATTTTGACGTTTCTAAATTATGATGTTTCTGAATATTAGACCTTCTGGATTCGGTCGTTTATACATTTTATAAATTCTTCTGGCTTTTGTCTTTGTGGATTTTGTTAAGATCCCGTTGTATATAATTATATAATATAAATAAGATAATAAACCCACAACTTTTTAAAATCATGAGGCCAGGTTTACAAATTTTCACCATAGTTTTGTGTAGAAAGATGCAAAAATTACTTTGATTTTCCATAAATATTTCTTTCAGGGTTTTCCATGTAAAAATTGAGACTAAGCTTATGCTCACCTTTTCCAAAATTGAGCTATAATTTCAGATGTAAAAAATAAATAATTGTTTTAATCAAAATGTTCGCATATTTTTATTTTATTAAACCGAAATATAATTAGAAGGCTTAGATCAGATGGTGCACTTTCGTTATTTTGATAATATTATAATAAAAACCCGCATCTAACGAACTTACATGTTATATTTGTAAAGAAATAAAATATTTTAAACCGTACTACTAATTTTGAAAATAGAGAAATATGTACAACAATTTAAATTTAGTCATTATATTTTCGAGCTAATTCATCACTATGCATTAAAGAGTTAAAATTTGTTAATCACCACTGCAATTTATATGCATTAAGCAGGGATTAAAGCGAGTTACCACAAACTTAATTATATCTTCAGTACTTCTATGAACCAATTACAAGTAATTCTTTTAAAGGGAATCACAAAAGCTATAAAGCATAGGTTCAATTTCTTTTATAAATATGTTATGTTTTTAAAATGAGAATTTAAGTATTTGCACACCACGCCGTGGGTCTACGTTGGGCCAAATTGCATATGTTTCATTAGATATTTAATAATTACAGCAAAAACTATTGATTTTAGAGTTAAAATATTTAAACTATTAGCAAGCAAAAACATTAAGAACAGACGTAAAATGCAAAAATATAAAAAGTTGTGTTTTAATGATTAATACTGGCGGGGATTGCGAAAGCTGTCTACTATGAATAGTAAAGAATAATATAGAGGGAAAGACCCAAGGAGTAACAATTTGGTTGAATATTGTTGGATGGAGAATTTATTGTCATTTTAAATTTGTAAGTAGTTACGCAACTTTGACTGCAAGAATTAAGGAATGGGTTATATATAAATTAAAAATATTAGTATGTACTTTGTATCCAAAGATAAGATAACTTGTAGGTGTATATTTGCTTATAAAATAGTATCGAGGAAACAAACATTCCCATTGAAGGATATGAAGAGCTAGATGTACCTGCGAAGCGAAACGATAGTTATATAGGCTTTGGGTATTTGAAAGGATTCTACTCCGGTATTTTTCCATAAAAAAAAGTGCAAGTGTGATAGGAGTTTAGCATTTCGAAAAACGATATATCTATACGCAATATTTTAATATCAATATTATAGACATGCGGAACATTACATAAATACAAAAATCCAAAAAATCATAAATATAAGAACAAAATTTATAATTATAGAACAAAACCTGAAGTTGAATACTTGTGTACTATTAATTCATCCAATTCGAATTATTTTCCTGAGCAAATCAGCTTTAGTCATGTATGTTTCTTAGTAAGTTAACAGTTGGCTGCATACAATCAACATTAATTCGATATTGAAAATTTGTTCGGAAATATGAAAATAATTATATATATTTCAAGCTTGGATATTTAGCATTAATATTGTATAATGCTTTTTAGCTCTGCAATTTCCACGCGCAGTCTTGTAGGGATCTTAGTAGGATGAAAATTTTATTTACGAATAATGAAAATCAATTGAAAACTGAGTTTTATTTTCAATCGGTTTTTAAGTTTTTGCAGCCAAATTTCCCTGCGCTGCCTATGCAAGTAAGGTAACTACATTAAATAATATAAATTATATTAGTTTAAATAAGTTCATATATGTAGTTATGTACTAAACCAGTATGCAGGCTAATAGAAACAACTTCTTATTTTTTGAAAATGACAGGAAAGAAGTAACAAAAAATAACAAATCGCCTAATATGACATGCATACATATGAGATTTAATTGAAAGTGGATGAATTACAATGAACATGACACTAAATGCATAAAAATGAAAATTAAATATAAATTACTACTATAAATACAAATACACGGTGCAACATGGTTACCTGGTGATCTGCCGCAAACCCACTGCGTGCCAAAGCAACTGGGAGGGGAGGACACATGTGAACGCAACTCGCGGATAGTACATTATGTATAATTATTAAATGTATACGAAATTAAAAGAGTAAGGGTTCTAAATAATACAGTTTCCGCAAAAGAAAAATAAAGATTATGTTTTATATTTTTGATGTGGTTGTTTTGTTTGCTTTTATTTTATACTATACCTTTAACCTGAAGAGTAGCCGTGTACTTGGTTTCTGATGCAAGATTACTCGCCACACATGTATAGTCACCGGAGTGTGATGCAGATAAGGAAGGAATACTAAGGAGTGAGGAATATTGATCTAATTGCGTAATATTAGCGCCCAAGAGTGCGGGCAATGGCTCACCATCCTTGAGCCAACGCAATGTTAATGGAGGGTCACCTCTAGATACCCCACATACAGTACGCGTTCGCATACCCTCAGCCAGTCCATCTTGGAAGGAAAAAGGCTCAATGGTAGGAGGTACTGGAATATGAGACAAAGAGAAAAAGAGAAAAAATCATAAGAATGTAAAAAATTCAAACTGAGATCGTACATCTCCAAGATTACAAATCACAACATTTCTCAGCTGCTGAGGTAAGATTATTTTAGTTACGTGGTTTGTTGTCTTATCAACTATTTTCAAAAAACTAAAACAAATTCTTTAACAAACATTATATATAGATTTTCAACAAGTTCATTATATAGAAGTATCGATCAAAATAATATTAAAAGTAAAAAGGCATTCTCTTTCTATGTATAGTAAAATAAAACCCATGTATGAGTATATTAAAGTTCTTGAGAAAAAATATACTCAAAGAATATCTAAATTAATGTTAAAGATAAAAAGATGTAACAGTATTAGTTGGGCATCATAACCCAGGGTTACCATTGACCAACAAAGCCTGAGTATTTTCCACTTCAGCAGCCAAGTTTCGTACAACACATGAATAGTTCCCAGTATGATCTGATCCTAAGTTTTCAATCACAAGAATGCTATTGTATTGATCGACCTGCTTAACGGACATGTGATGAGAGGAATCAATTGGACCACCATCTTTACGCCAGCTTATTGTTATTGGTAAATCACCCTTTACAACGGAACACGTCAACGAAGCACGATCGCCCATATTAAGTTGCAGGATAGACGATTGAAATGGGCTTAATTTTGGTGGTACTGTAATATATTAAATTCAAATTTAAACGAGCAAATGTTCTTAAAAGGAAAATGAAGTAACTTATATTTTAATTCCCATTTAATATGTATACAAATCACACATTGGCAATAACAATATTAAATAAATGGGCAACTAAACTAAAAAAACAATATTTTTTCGAGGATTGCTTTGAAACAATACCCTCCTTGTTTTTCAATCTAGCCTGAAAATTAAAAAACTTTTCTTTTTTTAATTCTTTAACTATTGTTCATACCTATATTTTAATTGTTACCTGCATTTAATGCTTTTAAGTAAGTTTTGTTTTAATGCAATATCAAAGATTATACTCCTTAAATATTCTTTTATCTACTGAAAAATGACTCAATTTTAGAATAACGAGTTATTGGAGCACCTGTCGAAGTTTTCTTTTCAGAACTAAGTTTCAAACCTGCATAATAACTTTTAATGCTGGATTGGCCTGTCTTTCTGGTGCGAGTGTTACTTGTTGTTAGATTAGATTATTAAATTTTGACTTTCGAATCATTGTTGTTTTTGTTCATCTAATGACAACGATTTCTAAAAATAAGTAATGCTCTTTTTTAGAAATATGTATATATTACCCCAACCTCGTTAACCAATCCAAACCTTTTTCATGCGCCATCAAAAGAAGTGTATGTAAAGATAAAATTAGATCGATAGCAATCAAAAACGAGAGGTATAAAAGATGTTTAAATGCATGAATGTAATTTTTAGCTGCCCATTCTCATCATCCTCTTGACGATCCATCCATTGCCATGGAGAATATTTTAGTCAAAATCAATTAAATATACGTTTTCCATAGCCACAAAAAACATCTTCTTTTTAATAGATTTGTTCTTATTAATGCAAAGTCGAAATCCATTAAGAAGTTCCGTATTTATTGTTGTAAAAAATCTTTTTTAGAAACTGCCTTAACCATTGAACACTATTTTAATACACGGCTTAAAAATACATCTTTTGTATGTACACACTAACATTTGTCTGTAGCGTATAAGAAAATAGGAAATATATCAAATTCGATTCTTCCTATTTTCCTTTGCTTATAACTTTGCCTACAGGCGAGAGTATTTTTGATGTCTACGACCTCTAACATGAATTTTTCCAGCATTAATTTTTCGAAATCATTTCATCAGTTATGTTGCAATACAATACAATGTAAGACAAATTAATACAATATTTTTAACGATATATGTATACAGTAAGGAGCAAGACTATAACGGAATGGCATGGTTGAATAAAATGCTCATATATTTTAAAAATATATAAAGTTCTTTCTTATTTTTTCACTCATTCGCTCTATTACATTTAACTGAATTATTACAAGAAACTAAAATATTATAACTTTATTGAATTTGCGATATTATAATTTTAAAAACATATTAATAGCTTAGAGAGCTGTACACTCTAAAGAATGCATTGCTACATTTTTGCTCTGTAGAGAAAATATATGTTATTTTTAGAAAAATATCGTGGAGACACGCCTAAATACACATTTATTTTCAAATTATTCATTGAATGCTTTTTGTAGTAGTAGTAAAAATGCTTCGACAAGTATGAAATGAAAAACATAAGCGCAACAGTTAAATTTTGGGTAATAAGCGGTTTAAAAAATGGTAAATCATTAACAAAAATTATAAATAAGCTTGAAATTAGTCACAACTACCATAGGATTTTACCTAGAAGTACATCCAGGAAATGATTACACATGTACGTTTAGATCAAGAAAGTTGTTCAATTACTAGATTTTTAGCTTCAAGTTTCGAAATACTCCAAATTGGATTAAATACTAGTTTAAGGAAAGTGTGGCGCCATTAAAATGAATTAGGATGAAACCATAGAATTTATTTCAATTAGTTTGATAAAAAACCATATTAATCAGCTCATCAATAATTAGAATTATTAGAATAGCTCTGGCCACTGGCCTACTTCCATATTTATCGGTCTGGTGAGACCAAGTTAACAGAATTGAGTTCGACAGAAAGAGTTGGTACTGGACTAAAAATTTTGAAGAACATTACATGAATATTTTAAAATCAAAGAAACAATGACGCATAGCGGCAATAATATCATAGTGTATAAGTGCGTTACAAGGAGTGGAATCGGATAGTTGGTAAAAATTGCGGATATAACAAAAAGATGCAATACTTATATGGCGATACTTGTGGTTCAATCTATCACAATATCAAAGTATCCAGGACGAAGGACAACAAATTAATGAGAAGAAAGCAAGCGTTATTTAAATAATATAATTTTTATTATTTTTATGAGTTCAGTCGTACTATAACTCTAGTTGATTTTCTTAAAAATAAATGTTCAAATTTTACATATTTCAATAAAACTAAAATAAATAAATGAATTAATCAGCGTATTCTGTTTATCTAAACCATTATTTGTACAGTAGCCCTAGCGGAGACACCTTCATGTCTCGTTTCCCCACTCTTATATATTCTCTAAAATAACTCCGAATGCTTTCCATCAAAGTACAGAGCAATATGTAATTTTTCAGCAAAATTGAAGTTGATCAAAGTTCACCAATTGTGGAAAAAACTCAATTTAACAAACATTGTTTTTGTATTAATATGGCCAGTTCAAAGTTTGGATCTAAATTCTATAAAAAATGTATTGGCTTCTACGACAAAGAATCTGGTAAATTATATTGAGCCAAAAGCAATAAATGAGCTATATATGTATTATTGTACAAATTGTGGAGCATTTATATCATGGTTTTCCCACAAGGATAGATTACTGAATTATTAATTAAGATTTCGGGGTGCACTCTCAAGGGAACTATTATATTTTTCTATTAATATATCGCATACTGTTTTTGGACGTGTAATAAAGTGAATAGATAAAAAGGTAAAAACAAAGTTTATTTACTTTAAAAATATATGAGCATACTATTCAACTATACCAAATTCTGTTACAATTTTCCTCACTTTTTATGTATGTACACTAAGCGACATAATTCATCGTACGACAATATTATTGAGTATATAAAATTTACTTCTTTTCAAATAATTTTGGAATATAAGAAGAGACAAGGTCGGCCGCGCAATTTAGCTGAAAGTGGTGAAAGAGTTACATTAAATGCAATACGTAAAAATCCAAGAACAAGTGTGATGAAACTAAGCGAAGAGTTACAAGAAAATTTACATTTATATATCAGTTCTAGATCAATACAAAGAAAATTAAACAGTGATGGGTATTCTTCTAGAATGCGAAGAATAAAACCGTTGAATCTAACAAACTTAAAAGAAAGCAATTTGTTCTTCTACATAAAAACGATGACATATCATTCTGGAAAAGAGTCATATTCACAGATAAGAACAAGTACAACATAGTTGGCCACGATGGTCCAGCAAAAGTTTGGCGCAAGAAGGGTACAGTACTAGATCCTAAGAATCTACGTAGCACTGTAAAACGCGGTGGACGTATTGTGCTTGTTTTGGGATGTATGCGCTGGTGTTGGGCCGGAAATCTTGCATTTATTGGTGGTAAAATGGACCACTATGTATACCTTAACATTTTAAAAAACAATTAGCAGCGATCTGTATTAAAATAAATTTGGGTCCAAGCTGTATTTTCCAGCAAGATAACTACCCCAAACATACAGCGTGTATGGTAAAAGAGTGGCTGCTTTATAATACGCCCAAACACTTGCATTCCCCTCCACAAAGTCCGGACTTAAACTCTATCGAACACTTGTGGAAAACAGTTGCATAAACAAAACATTTCTTCTTAAAACAGGCTGTAGAGGATGAATAGGATTGTACTCCTCAAAACTTTCAAGCAGTCCTGGAAGCCAAGGGAGGCCTGTACCCAGTATTGATGTTTTGACGAAAACCAAAAACATTATTTTAGAGTTCCTGGCTCATCGCCGAACGGATCGGTAGTGCTTGTACATTCTCTCAGTTCGACGTGTTGAATGCCTTGAGTGTTATGTGATACAGACGCGACACCTGAAGTTAAAGTAGTAGTAAATTGTTTGACCCTGCCCATTTGCTTGGGTGTTAATCTAACATTTAACAATAATAATAACAATTTAATTCCCTGACTACAGAAAATTATAACCGTGTAACGTGTGGTCTTTATTCAAAGAGTGCTGACTTAGAACTGAACACAATATGGTGGTTGAGTAGCAGTAGTTTACAGTAGTACAGAGTATTGCCAGATACACAAGTATTAATTAAGTAATCCTATAACATCTCCCCTTTCAAGATTTCACTCAATGACAATTACAAATAGTATCTTTCTTCAAATTAGTTCTGTAAATTGACATATTATTCTTCTTACAATTATTAAATTCAAGAACATTTTTCTTAAAATTACTAAATTCACAAGTATCTTTCGTACAATTATTAAGTTCAAGATTTCACTCAATACAATTACAAATAGTATCTTTCTTCAAAGTAGTTCTGTAAATTGACATAGTATTCTTCTTACAATTATTAAATTCAAATATGTAGTATCAGACAGGTTTAAGTAACCTTCCAAAACGAGAAAATAAACCCTTTTCAGTGTTCTCACTTTGTGGGCTTGGACTGTTGTGAGATTCTGAAGAAGAAAAGGAAGTTGATGGAATGGACCCGTTGCTAACATCGGGTTGCAATAATGGAGTAGAAAACCTGTCTGTCTGTATATTTTGATCTGGTATATGTACGTCTTTTTCAGGAGAGGGCGTTTTAGGAGAGTTCATTATGTGTTGCCGATTCCGTCGAAGCACTTGATTATTATCACCATTTATTACATAAGACCGAGGCTCTCTACATTGATTTACCACAATTCCGGGATACCATTTAGAGCCAGGAGATTTTTGATAATATACTTCATCCCCTTCCTGTAGATCTGGTAGTGGTTTTGTGTTATTATTATAATAAGTTTTCATTTTCTGTTGATTCTTCTTATGAAAATTTTTGATTTCGTTATAATCAGCTTGTGTAGGGTTTAGATACTGAAATGTAGATGGGATTTTGGTTCTTAATTTCCTACTCATGAGTAATTCAGATGGTGAATATGAACTAGCATTAGGAGTGGTACGGTATTGTAATAAAGCGACGTAAGGGTCTTTCCCTTCTTCCATACTTTTACGCAACAAATTTTTAATTGTTTGGACAGATCTTTCTGCTAAACCGTTTGATCTGGGTAGGTATGGACTCGATGTACAATGTTCAATATCCCAGTCGGTACAAAAAAGTTTGAACTCTTCCGAGACGAATGATGGTCCGTTGTCGCTTATTAAAACTTTCGGTATGCCGTGACGAGCAAATATGGACTTTAAGTGAGTTATAAGCTTTTTGCTTGAATAGCCGCGATCCAATAGCGCTATTTCTATATACTTGGAAAAGTAGTCAACAAGAAGAAGATATACTTTGCTACTAAACTCAAATAAATCAACTCCAATTTTGAACTAAGGTAAATTTACAATTTCATGTGGGAGCATTGGCTCTTTGGCATTAGAAGGTCGATGACGTATGCATATGTCGCAATTATTGACCATATCCTTTATTTCTTGATTCATATTTGGCCAATAGACTGATGATCTAGCTAGACTTATGCATCGTTCAGAGCCCATGTGCCCTTCATTAAGTAGACTTAATATTTTTGGCCTTAGGTTTTTAGGTATGACTATACGGTCGGACATGAACTATATCATTGACGAAATGTATGTCATTTCTTACTTTAAAAAATGGCATAGCTAATGGATTAATTGATTTTTTGTTTTCAGGCCATCCATTTATATAGTAGCCAGCAACACTTTGTAATACAGAGTCTTTTAAAGTTTCTTTTTGAATTTCCTTAATTTTCTCATCAGTCATGGCCAAATCTAGCATAAGAAGGTTACATTGTAACTGTATATCTTTGTCAAAAGTAGTTAATGTTTCGGTTGGGATAGGAGCTCTGGATAATGCATCTGGGACGATCATTTCTTTTCCGGGTTTGTAAATAATTTTTATATCATAGGCTTGCAACCGTAGCATGAATCGCTGGAGACGTGCAGGAACTTTATGTAGAGGTTTATCAAAAATGGGTATTAAAGGCTTATGATCACTTTCTACTAGAATAGTTTTCCCATAGATATATTGGTGAAACTTTGTACACCCAAATAAAATAGCAAACAGTTCCTTTTCTATTTGTGCATAATTTTGTTGACAAGGAGTCAAAGTCGCAGAAGCATATGCAATAGGATTGTTATCATGATAAATGACTGCTCCAACAGCGAATTTAGATGCATCAACTGATAACTTAATTTGTTTATTAGTGTCATAGTATGTAAGAATTGGTGCATTTGAAATCAGATTTTTTAATTTAACAAATTCTTGTTCATGTTTGTCGGTCCAATGCCACTCAATATCTTTCTTTAATAGTTGACGTAACTCATAATTTTCGTTTGACAATCCTTTTATAAAGGAACCTAGGTAATTAACCATACCTAAGAAACATTGTAAATCGGCGACTTTTACAGGACGAGGCAAAGCGCAAATAGCTTCGATTTTTGACGGATCAGGGCGGACACCGGATGCATTAAAAATATGACCCATGAATTTGATTTCATTCTGACAAAATTGGGATTTCTTTTTATTGAATTTAAGACCTATTTCTTTTGCTTTTTTGAGAACTGTCTCTAGACTTTTAAGATGTTCCTCTTTTGTAGAAGAATATATCAAAAAATCGTCGATGTAAATAATTACGTTGGGAATGTCTGAAAAATGTTTTACTATTTCAGCATGAAATGTTTCTGGAGCTGCATTGATTCCAAATGGAAGACGCATAAAACGATACCTCTCGTAGGGAGTGTTAAATGTGCAGAGTCTAGAAGACTCGTCATCTAGGGGTAGCATCCAAAATCCCGAATTAGCATCCAGGGCCGTAAAATATTTAGCTCCTGATAATTTTGATTTTATATCGTCCATATTGGGAAAAGGAAAGTGTGGACGTAGAATAACCTTATTTAGATTACGGGGGTCAAGACATATACGTAATTGGCCGTTAGGCTTTCTAACAAGGACAATAGAACTTACCCATAAGGTAGGTTCTTCGACGCGTTTAATTACTTCCAGGTTTTCCATTCGATCAAGTTCCGCTTTTAGTTCATCTCTTAATGCAAATGGGACTTTTCTTGGCGGCTCAACAATGGGCTGTACATTATTTTGTACGATCAAATGACATTCGCTCTTCAGACATCCTAGACCTTGAAAAATTTCCTTATAGTTATCTAAAAAATTAGGAATATTTACATTGTTTTCAATCTTATTACATATTAAGTTATTTCCAAACGCCTTAATATTATCTTTTTCTTCAATTACTTGTAGGACCTTCAATGTTTCTAATAAGGTTTTGCACGACATGTGTAAGACGTGAAATTTAATGTTATAATTTTTATTTTGGTACTCACAACTAAGGTTAACGCAACCTAAAGATGGTACAATTTCACCTGTGAATGTGCAAATTTTTATTCCAGACTTTTTGATTAAATTTTCTCTTAAACCTAGTGAATTAAACTGAAATACCGACATAAGATTAACCTGAGCTCCTGTATCGACCTGACAAGTGACGGATTTGTTGTTTATGATGATCTTGATGTACCAATCTTGATGTATGTTGTAGTTCTGACTCATGATTCCAACAAAAACTGGCGATAACTGAATGTTCCTGTCTGATTCCTCAGCAATGTTGCTAACGAAAGCCTTATTTGGACTCGAGTTCTTCTTAAAGCACATTTTTGCGTAGTGATTGCGACCTTTACATTTGTTGCAAGTAACATTTGTTGCTGGACACTTATTCCTATGCAGTTGACCACACCGATTGCACACACCATTACGCATGGGTAAAGCACTGTTATTATGTGGCTGACGACTTTGTCTGTTGGACTGATTCACATGTGGAGACGGACTTTTATGGTTATGTGTACTCTTGAATGTGTTAGGATAGTGGCGATAACCATGTGCCATTTTAACGGCACCGACGAAATTTTTAGCTTCACTCGTGCCCTCCTGGAACTCTTTGGAATGTTCTTTGTTAGCTTCGAGTACTTTAGCCATGCTTAAAATTTTATCCAATTTCTTATCACCTTCACTGAGTAGTTTTTCCCGTATGAAATTGAACTTGCTACTTAAACCACAAATAAATAGGTCTCTCACTAAGTCATCTTTAAGTCCTCCAAAATCGCAATGTTTGCTTAGATTTTTTAATGAAGTCACAAATTCATCTATTGTCTCTGCTTCTTGTTGGCGCCTTGTGAAGAAATTATACCGCTCCATTATTATGTTTACTTTTGGGACGAAATATTCCTCGAATTTTTTCACTAATTCCTGATGTGTAGCGGTTCCTTCATCGATTTTAAATGAATCGAAGATTTCGAAACAATCCGGGCCCATGTGGTGCAGCAAGAGTGAATTTTTCCTATTATCCGATGCGTTTTGTAGGTCCCCGGCAGTCAGAAAAATTGTAAACTGCTTATACCACGACTTCCAAGCAGCGGCGACATTTGGAGACTTTAAATTAAATTTTTTGAGGTTACCACTGTCCGCGCCATACTGTTAATTGTTAATGACACTTATAGGAATTTTATAATTTTATTCTCTGGCGATGGTGAAGCCATCATAATATATTATTATTATTATATATATATAATTATTATATGCTTTGACTTTATTTTCAGATTCTTTTATTTTTTCATTTTTTCTATTTTTTTTTTTTTTTTTTTTCTGACACCATGTAACGTGTGGTGTTTATTCAAAGAGTGCTGACTTAGAACTGAACACAATATGACAATATGGTGGGTGAGTAGCAGTAGTTTACAGTAGTACAGAGTATTGCCAGATACACAAGTATTAATTAAGTAATCCTATAACAAACCGTTTATAGTTTTTAAGTGCCATGACCACAACAATGAATTACGACAGCTGTCCAAACAGAGATTATACCGACGAAAGCACAAGCGATTATTCTCGATGCATTAGATGGTATACAAATCCAAATGTACGCGAAAGCTATTGGAGATAAAGTCGGACTTGAAAACATCCGATATATTGTAGTATGCTACGGTCGCCATGTAGTATTCTACGGTCGCCATGTAGTAGGTTCCTGTTGTAATAGGTTAAGCCACTAGACGGTCACGGTCGCCCTGTAGTATTCTGGGCTCTGCCTCCTCAGTGGGGGTATCTTCTCACGTGGATGGGTAGCTCTTTCGAGCACTTTCCCAAGGGAGTTTTTGAGGCAGCTCTCTTTGAGCAGGAACCTCAAAGGAATTGATAGGGCAGCACGAGTGCACGGTCCCAGTTGTAAAGACTTGGATAGCTTACAGTCAACTCCTCGTTTATTCAGAATTTCTTAGCCTATTTATACAAAACTATTCTTACGTCTAGGGTTCTTATTGGTTAAAATATTTCTAATGACCTATCAATATCTTACCCAGCGTCCCACATTAAGTGCATTCACTCCGCAACGTAAGGGGTTCAAATTACTCCCGATATGTGCGACAAATATTTCGAGTGTTTATGCTGCGCGATGCACTTTCCCTTGTTGCTGCCTTAGGCTTCGACGGGCTAGGCTCTTACTCATTGTTTCCCCTGCATTATGCGTGAAACGTGAGCACCCCCTGTAATGTGGGTCAGCGCTCGGCCTGTGCTGTCCGGCAATGACCTACGTATAGTGCGGTAGGTCGGGATCTTAAGTGCTGCGCTTGGTTTCATATTCTGTTTTGAGTGATGCGTTTAATGTTTGGGTGGCTCTGGCAGATTAATTAATAGGCGTATCACAATATATCTGGAATCTCCAACAAACGAGACTATCAGCAATTTCTTTGGTTTCTATGTAAATAACAACCAAGGAAATTGCTGATAATCTCGTTGACCCTCACCTTACATTAGATAATCAAAACATAAATATCTGGCCCCTAATTACTCGAAATAAAAGATAAATCAATTCCAAATTGTCACCCATAATACCTAATGCTGTCATAGAACAAAAGCTCGAGGAATCTAAATAAATCCTGTGTCCAATATCACTACATTTCGCGCAGTAATAAATATCCCAGGATTTTAACGCATCCTCAGTTTTCGGCGACAAGTTGAGCTGCACTACTTACACATGGAAATTTGATTTCGACGAACCCTTCTACTGGATTTATCCTACCTTGGAAATCATGGTATTTTCATCTGCAAGGAAGAGGGACACGTCGTAAAGGTATGACCAGCAAAGACTGAAACTTCCTCTGCGACACAGACGAGCGAGACATATGACGCAAACACTGTAGAATACAACATTTCCACACCATACAAAGAAAGTCTGCCAGAATCCCCCACACTCAATCTCCTGCCATGTCCCATAGAATTACCAAAGTTACGAAGCCTAATAACACGACTAAACGATTACGCTCTGACACTTTCTCTAATTCGCCTCTATCCTCTCACGAGCCCGAACCCTTTTTCACTAAACCAAAAAACAAAATGCCTTTCTAAATTCAAAAGAAACGCAAAACTACTTCCTCCATTCCTACCATATCAGAGACACAATCACTCTCGCTACCTGAGATCGAGGCAGAAATCTGATCAGATCTGCCTTTGAGGAGGTCTCGTCTTTCAACGACAAATTTGGAAAAATTCTAGCCACTATCTCCGCAATGGACTCTAAGATGGAGGCACTTCTTGAGAAGTATCATTTGCTTCTGTCTAAAGTATCTATTGCGGCGCGTACTTTGGACGACCTCTACTCTGCGTTTTCTGTTTCGGATCTTCCCGCGTCTGTCTTGCCAGCTGTTGATGATGTCCGCCGCAACGTGAAGCAGATCAGGAACGAACTCGGTTGTTACTCGGCGGCTGTGAATGCGAATACTGCGCTTTTGGACTCCATCTCCGCTGATCTTCGTCTTCCCTACCCATCACCAGTTGCATTGCCATTGTCGCCTCCTCTGCCTGTCGCTGCACTGGATCACGATGCTGTATAGACATGCGCTCCCGCCATCGATGACACGCCTTTCGGTATAGAATGTGAATCTACACCTTCGCTTTCTCTGCCTGTTGCTGCCCTGGATCACAGGGCGATTTTATAAACCCGTAATCTAGGTAAACTGCTAGAAAAAATGATATATAACGCCTCAGGTGGAAACTCGAAACAGATAACCTGATCTCACCATTTCAATTTGGATCACGTAACATGAAATCAACTACTGACCTACTAGTAAATCTGGAAGCCGATATACGCACTCGCCTCCAACTTCCACCTCATTATTGTATCGCTGGATATAGAAAAGACCTATGAAATGGTCTGGCCCAATAGCCAGAGTTTACAATATGAAAATATCCTCGGAATCACAATTGACAGTAAGATATCCTGTATCTCCTATATTAAAAAGCTCAAAACTGAGTGTAATACTCGCCTACCTATATTAAAAGTACTATCATCTAATCGCTGGAGTGCAGATTCCAATGTGCTACTATCCATATACAAAGCCCTAATTAGATCTAAATTGGATTATGGACCCATCACCTGCGGCGCTGCTAAACCATCAACACTCTAAATAAGTAGACCCAATCCAAAACATTGCTTTCGACTTAGGCGTTTTTAGAACCAGCCCCTCCATCAACCTATAAGCTGAGGTAGGTGAAGCCCCCTCAACATAAGAAGAAAAGAGCTATGCATTAAATATGCAGCCATAATATCTTCAATCCCCAACAACCCAGCGTTCTACAATACTTTCAAAGATTACAAAACTTTGGAACTCACTGCCGTATCAAGAATACCCAAACCTTTTCGTATCCGAATCAGAAACTATAACCTCAGCCTAGGCCTTTCTTTACCTCCTATACTTATAAAATCCCTATGCCATAACCCCCTTGGATACAATCAACTCCATCTTTCGGGTTATGCAATTGTCACAGCAAACCAACTATTTGAAAGTTACCAACTCCAAAATTATACATAGTTCAATTTTCACTTCTGAAGCCTTTGCTATACTTAGCGCCATAAACATCATTAAAAGGAAGTAGAGTATTCGAAAAAGCATTACATATTTTTACGGACTCAATGTCATGCTTCCGGGTGATAGATAATTCCTTTTGTCTTCCTCCCCTAGAACAAGCAGCCACCGGGGGATTCACAATCATACTTGAATAGATTCCATCACATCAAGGCATTCCACCTAATGAAATAGCCGATGAGGTTGTTAAAAGAGCGACGGAGTTGGAAATACCCCCATTCCAAACTAACCTTTCGAGAAGCAAAAAGGTTTATTTAAACAAAAGTAACACAATTTTGGGACTAAAAATAGCAACAGCTCGCACCTTCTCATTTGCACTCAATACGCAACAGTATCAGTGAAAAGTATCCAAATTTCCGCAGACCGAGCCAAGCATTATTTCAAGGTTACGCCTTGGCCATACCATCAGCCACATCCACTTCATAGCTCCAACAAACCCAAACTTTTGTCCCCGTTGTAGCTCAAGGTTTAGAGTGCAACATTTGTTACTTGATTGCAACAAATATAATGAAGAAAGAACTACAGCTAAATTACCAAATAACCAGAGACCCATGTTGCATGACCCAGAAAATTGTACTAAGACGATACAGTTCCTGAAAAGAATAGAATTGCTCACATCCCACAACCCAAAGTGGTCGCTAATAACCTTAGCTGTTCAAAAGCGACAAAAAAAATAGTAGAATTAAATAATTTATAATGTCTTGAGATGTCGTACAATGAATTATATCGCCTAGTGTACTATATATATACCTAGATCATATTTGTTAACGTGTCGCAGACGGCTACTTCATACGTAGTATTTTCGTTTTGCCCTGGTGGGTCACCACTGCATATACATACAGTACATTTTTTTGTATAATTTGAATAATCAAAACGATGAAAAAACTAGCAGGAGTTTATTTTTTCAATGGGAAAATTACAAATATGAGACAGCAATGCAGGATTTTTTATATATTTTATGTCTTCATATAAAATGCATCAAAATTCTCTTGTTTTGATTTGATCCAGCAAACGTTGAAGGAAAGCTTCTGGAGAGTGATCATACTAACACCCCATGTGAATTTACATCCGCGAACATGTTAAATAATAATAAGCATTACTATTGATAATTTTTAAATCGTCGGTATGTGATACCGAATTCAGGAGAGTTCAGTCAATTTATAAGGACTCAGCGCAAAGGCGAAACCAACCAAATTAGTACGTATATAAATATTTTAAACATATTTCAGACATACAGTTTGTTTGGTAAGCGCGTATCGACGATTTCTCAGAAAGATAGAGAAAGAGACAGAAATATTTGAAGTGGGGTGGGATAAGTATTACCCATTATTATTATATACTATATTATATATTATTATATATTATTATATATATATATATAATATATATATATATACTATATATTCTATATATATAAATATATAGAACATATTTTTAAACTAAAGCCTGCTTCAGACGGTGCAAATTTCTCTGTTCCTTTGCGCTATTATCATCGCATAATATGTCGATCGTAGTTTGTGTGTTGTGTCAAATGCCAATTTCACCCATACAAAGAAATAAAACAAAATCCAAACCAGGAAAATACTACCATTTCTGTTCCGCAAAACCCATACACAACAATAACTCCGAATATGTAAATCAAGGGGAAACTTTTCTAAAGGTTCATTGACAGGCTTTGATCTTGATCATACGTAGTGCAGTTATCTATTGAGAATGAAAGCAGAGAACAAAGCACTCCAGAAACTCGTTATACGTTATCAAAGGTAATTTCAAAAATGTTTTTTACTTGCTGCAAAATTTAGAATTTTAATAGTTCTGTAGAAATTATATTTACCAAATATAATTTTAAATGTATATTTATTTGGTTTAGAACATCAGAACATTATTTGCACAAATAATACCATTTGTTTCAGAATTCATGGAAATATGACGATGTATCCCTGAAATTTTAATGACTTTAATATTTAACTTCAAAAACGTTAATTTTTCTAATATTTTGTTGTTAGTATTGCTATTTAAAACAAATATATCATTACGTAATTTCGAAAATAGAAGTCCTTAGTAGTATTAAATATAAAATATGATAAAAGTTGACATTGAATTACATTTGTATATATTTTATATATAAATAAACAAAATAAGATATGGAACAATTCTGCCGCACACACACCTTTGAAAATCCTGTGGAACTGATAAATGAAATATTAATAATAATAATAATGAAGATTATTGAAATAAATGTTTCTTCACTTGCTGATAAGATAGTTGCGAATATGTTTAATTAGGGAAAAATTACCTGAACTTACCTATGACTGTAACCTCTCCGCTTCGTCGCGCACTATGGCCTTGTTTATTACGTGCCCAACATGTGTAAATCCCCGAATCAGCATTCTTTTGCACTGGGTTTATGACCAAAGATCCATCTGGCTGTACTTTCTGCCTAATGTCATCAGGCAGCTCCCTTCCACCTCGTTCCCAGTGGATTTCTTCAATTGGATACCCAGCGACTGGGCATTTCAAATTTAATGTTTCCCCTGCCACTGCTGTCACTTTCGGGATTAGTCGTATGTATGGAAGACCTGCACCAGAGTAATATTTTTTTTTTCAATCTACACTGAAATATTTTTCCTTTATTTTTTAAAAATGGGGAAAATTGAGTACAAACCACATGCCTTTTATAAATATATGTATAGTCGTATGAGATATTTCATGACAACTTACCCAGTTGTTAATCCAATTATTTGATTTGGCAGATTTGTTTTGTATTTTATTGTACCTATCAATGATCATAATTGGTTTTTAGATTTTTATAGCTGTCTGTTTTTAAGTGAAGACCCCAAAATACGTTTACTGCAATTTTAGCCTTAATTCGAAGTTTCGTACATCGATGGACATGAACATTGACATAAATAAAGCTAATAACAACATGAGGTTAAGGACTTATTCCGCCGGTTGCTAATAGAGTTTCAGATACTCAGTTGACACATGAAATATCAGCTAGATAAATCTACCTGATATTTTTATTTTCATTTCACCAATCAACCCTCTTATAAAATATTCGATAGGTAGCCATCAGAAAGTAATCTGAGAGTGAGCGGGAACACCGCTAAAAAAGATTATTTGATGTAGATTAAATAAAGAAGAAAATTATGTCTAACGAATTAGAAAGGAATGAGGTTGAATTTTTATTCTGCTGGTAATAAAAACGTTGTACATTTGTTCAAATGCTTTTTTGTGATTATTCTTCCTGTAGATGTGAGGAAGCTTACTGAATCATTTTTTTTTATTTTTGAAATATTAAATAAAAGAAGCAGGGCTGGGATGGATCATTTGTATGAACGAGCACATGCGGATTTTATTGTAATAGGTATGCAGTCTGTAGCACTATAACCATTGGAAACCTCAGAACGCACGACATTAGACTGCAATTCTGTTGGGAATCTGACAAAAAGTGCCCAATTTTGCGCAATGTTAACAATAAACGATTCATTGGCGATATTTGTAGCATTATTGAAATAAAACGAACATACTATTTTTATAGTCAAAATAATTAATTAAAACATATTTAGTTCTTTTTCCTATAATTCAAGTTTTTCTCATGTTTTTGATCTTTTTTTCTTACTAAGAAGTTAGTTGTTAGTTAGTTTTTGTGTGTTCTATATGAGAAAACAAATAATTAACTGCTTATTTTGCAAATGTTAGTTTATCACGAGGTATCTGCTAGATAAAATAGTCAGGAATTTATGAAAGAAAAAATTATATGCTACCTGCGGATAATCTATCGAGTAGTTTATCAGCAATCAGTAAAAGAGGCCCTACATATATGTAAATATTCCGAAATTTTTTATGTACACCTAGTAACAAAAAACTTGCTCATTTACATTGATTTTCTTTGCTTGGAAAAATTTGATTAAATGGAAATTTTGATAGGGTTCTTTTAACCACTTTGATCAAAAAGTTCCCGGAATTCACTCACAAAATTAAAAATTTATTTATTTATTTTGATGTTGTCCAAAATGAAGTAAACCCTTCGACTGCAACGCATTTATGCCATCGCTTGATCCAGTTCTCAAAACTTTTTGTGGTACTTAATTTTCGGTATGTCCATCAGAGATGTCTTCGATATTTGTATTATCTCCGACTGCTAAAACGCATATCTCGTAATGACTTTTTTATTCGATCAAACAGGGAGAAGTCACAGGGAGCTAAATCAGGTGAATTTGGTGGCTGCGAAATGGTATTCGTTACGTTCTTTGTGAGAAACTTGCGGATAATGATAGCATTGTGCGACGTCATGCATTGTCATGGTGTAAAATCCACAAGTTGCAAAAATCGAAGCATGCGCAAAAATAGATGTATTCAACACTGCGTCACTTTTGTAAATGTCAAGGATGTTGACATTTGGAGATAATATTGCATACAAAATAAAGTCAAATCGGGTGACAGAGCGTCACACGGTGGTGATTTCTTTCTTTCTTCTTTTAGATCAAGAGTTTAGAGTTAAAAAGTGAGAGGTAACATTTATTGTAATTGAAATATTAAAACTTCAATATTATATTTTTTTACAGGGTAGGCATGCCAAAATGAGTGAGTTGAAAGATCTGACCTAGACCTAAACAAACAATTTTATGGCAGGGGGGAGGGGTAATCTCAACCCCTTGTCAGTTACTAGTTGATTCATATATTGCAATTTTCTATGGCACATCACTAATTTATTTCTATCTTTTGATAAACTGAACGCAATCGCATCCAACTTACGCCAACAATTTACTATACCAATGTCCTTTCCAAAGATGCAAATAATTTGAGCTACCACCACCCACTGCAGATATACTAACTTCCGAAATTGTAAAAAATATTTCTCATTTTCTTAAAATTCAGATTTTCCTCACATTTGCTTCGAAATTCATATAATTGATATACCTATTTATTATATTTATTAAATTCCCCATGTTATTACCTTTCCAACAAGGTACAACATGTCCAGGTTAAATAGAGGTAGAAAAATTTGTTCCTTAGAAAACCTTAACTGGTATCTTAGAGTTTTATTGCCCTGTAATAACAAAATTCGTAAATCGAACAAAAAATTATGGGAAATGTTTGTTTAGCATATGCAGGTATTTACTTTTAATAATTGCTGAAGGAAAGTAATAAATAAGGCTAATGGAATTTATTATTATGGGACCTATCTCGACGCTCTGTTATTAAAAGCAACGGTAATTTTGCGATAAAGGTCATAGTTGAAAAAACAAGATCTCCAGACCTTACTCGATTGGACTTTTACTTATAGGGAACGTTGAAGGATGAAGCTTACTCAAGTTCTTTAACATCAGAGAGGATTTAATTAGCATAATTGGAACTGCAGTCAGGAAAATACGGGAAAGACTGACTACAATACACCTTAAACAGGGAGTTAGAAAAAGGTATTTACCTTGCATCGCAAGTAGCGGAGGACATTTTGAACAGTTTTTGTGAGATATTAGCATTAACTTAAATCGGTTTTTAATTAAACAAAAAATATTTTGAGGTTAATTTTAGTTTAATTTCTTTAAAATCCGACTGTTTTTAATCTCCGTCTTAAATCTAAAAAGATTTTCACCAATAAAATTCCACATTTTTTCTCTACCTAGACATGTTGTACGTTTATAGAAATGTAATAAGATGGGAAACTTGATAAAAGTAATAGAAAGGTATATTAATTACATAAATTTTAGAGCAAATACAATTCCTCGCATAGCAATAGGAAAACGAGAAATATTTTTCAGTCTTTCGGTAGTGAGTGTACCTGCACGGGTGGTGGTAGGTTCTTGACTTCTTTAGAAAAAACATTAGTATAGTAGATTTTTGGCGTTAAGTTGGGTCCCGCTGCGTTGAGCTGATCAAAAGATAAAAATAAAAAAGAAATGTGCATATCATGGAAAATTTGAATTTACGAATCATTTCGTAACTCTTAAACATTTCGTCCCACTCATTTTGGCATGAGTACTAAAAAACACCCTGTATACATACATATATGTACGTACCTATACAGGAATCGAGTGGCACATGTTGGAATACTTTTTTACGAATCACTCTGTATAAGATATGTATATAATTATATATTTTTGCAGAAGTTGCCTCCGCTTCACTTCACTTCACTTCACTTATAGGCTTCTAATCGGACATACATATGTATATGGGACTCGGTTTTTGTCCACACCCTGAGCCGTAGCGTCTGTGGTAGGTACACCAGCCACATTGAAGAAATTAGTCTGGTGCTCGGCGGACATAATTTTGTCCATATATCGTGAGGTGTATCTCTTTTAGCTTAAATAAATAACGGCGGCAGCTCTCTTAAGTGTATCCGTTAAGGTTATTCCAAAAATTCTAGTGATATTTCCCCGATATCCACTGTATGAAATTCTTGAAAGAATTGATGTTAGACAGCTTGTTCTTCCTAATATTTTTGATCCTATAAAGCGGACTTTGATTTTTGGATATAATTTTTCCTCATTGCATAAGAAAAGTTACATGCATGACGCCTTTTTTCCGCTGAATACTGACTGCTCTGCCTGATATGGAAAGAAAACTCGTTTCCAGTCTGCAACTGCCCAATTTGGTGTTAAACGTTGCTTCTTTATTCAACTTGTAAGATGGTTTTTTTTCTCTTTAACCTAAGACCAACGCTTTTTGCTTGGTTGGTTTTACTTGGTTTCTCTGATCGTCCTGTGGTTTTTTTGATTTCGTCCTAACACTTCACGCAATTTTTTAAAAATTTGTACACTACGGTTTATCACGCGTCATTACGGTTTATCACGCGTCCAATTTTGAAAATTAGACAAATTAACCACTTCCCTTACCCCCATGATTCTCGCTTTTTGTTCAATACCTAATTTTTTCACGTTCAGACAGACATTTGAAACCGAATAAGAATAAAAGTAATATTGACAGGTATTATAAATTATATGTCATTACTTTATAGATTACACCTGATTATATCAGAACAGTTACTACCAAGTAATTTTTCCAAGAATCTCAAAGTGCGGGTTGATTTTTGTCACCGAGTGTAACATGTTTTAAAAATATATTTGCCATTGGTTGTACATGATAAATGTCAGTTTTGTTTTTTGTTTTTATTCTGCTGTATTCAATCATGACAGAGTTTTTCGCAGATTTATTTTTATTTTAGATTTATATATTATATATTAATTTATTTTTAACGCAAATCAAAAAGGGCGTTACGCACCGTATATATTCAATTTTGCAGAATGGAAAACTTTGCCAGCTCGATTTTCAGCTATGCACGAATATTCACCGCCATCCTCCACCATAACATGACTAATATTGACATGACTGATTACATCTCCATGTACAGTAACGTACTGACCGATCATAAATCTGAAAAATTAGTTAGAAATTGTTAAATAGTAAGCTATGTAATAAAATTGGAAACTGAAATTCCTATTCCCTTTGAAAATTTTATAATTATTTTTCACAGTTCTTAAGAATACACCTATCCCCCGATTTAGACGGAAGATAGGTTCCAGAGAAACCCGTGTAAATCGAAATCGATGATTTTTATACGTAAAACCGTGTAAATCGAAAATAAACTAAATGTGCATAATTCAGTTATTTATTTCAAAGTAAAATAAAACTAAATACATCTTAAAAAACATAAAAATAATAATAGTGTATATAATTCATTTTACGTGTAGAAACAAGAAATATAAATTAAAAAATTGAACCAAAAATTTCATTATGTACTGCTATCACTTTCATAGACTTCGTTTTTTCTTTCTGTTTACTATGATGTCACTTTCATCACTCGCTAGTATTTGGTGCAATTCACTTTCGTTGTTAAATGAATAAGAAGCAATTTCAGATCGCTGAACCTTGGTAATGAAATCCGTAATTAACAATTGTGTTTGGTTTTTGGCCAAATCCTTATAGACCTCCTCATATTGAGTTAAGCATTTATTAATATTTCGCTGAAATAGGAGAGCTCATCCAACATTTGGGTCATTTTGTACAAAATGATTACCCAATTTTCGCCCTAATCCAAGTCCTTCACGGATAACTTTTACTGTGAACGCTACTGGGTCAGACTCCTCTTCATCAGGATCACTATTACCAGTATTTGTTCCATTAACCATGTCAACTAAATCATTCTCATCTAGTTCTTTGTCCACTCTCTTCTCTATCTCTTACATATTAAACTGTGCTTATACTCGTAGAAGATCCAGCTGCTACACTTTTTCTAATGGAGTCTTCATTATTTCTTATTGTCCTTATTGTGGCTTCATTCATGGAATAGCATTTAGCAATATCTGTTACTCTATCTCCATTATCTAGGCGATCTAAAATTTTAATTTTGGTTTCTAAAGATAAAAATAAACTTTTCATTTGCTGTTTTTTAATTTCTTTTGGCATAGTAAAACCCCTAAGATTTTAATAAAATTATAAAAATTCTACAAAAACTATAATTGTTTATTACATACCAGCAAATACATATAATGTTTTTAAGAATACCTTTCTGCTGCTAATTTATTCCACTAAATCACATGAATATGTATAAAGTTAAGAGCCCTGATATAATGAGAGCGACGCGTTTTTTTTACAGTTCCTGCTTCTACAAAATCGCGTTGCTATCATTCCACTAGTGCACACTATGTCGTCTTGATGAGCGACGGACTGGCTCTCATTGTACCGGGAAAAATAGGAATATACTTTTTATTCCACTTTTTAGGTTGGAATAAATGGAATTCCTAGAATTATTACTACCAATGTAAACAAATCGAACGGAATTAAAAAATGTGTGGAAATTGTTTTTTTAAATTTCATATTTTAAAAACCGTGTAAATCGAGTACCGTGTAAATCGGGGGATAGGTGTATTAAACATATAAACGTTTAAATGTGTTGTATTTATGTATAGAACTAAAGGAACGCTATACGAATTTCACTATAATTTTTATTCTGAGAGCTTGTTGTTTATGTATTATAATTGTTTAATTATAAGAAAAAAAAACTAGCTCTTAGTAGTTGCGGAAGAAATCATTTACTTTTTAGTTAATTTTAGCTATCTGAAATTTATATGTAGAACTGGCTAAGATGGTCGGCAATGGATTTGGAAATCGTCCTAAGCTTTTCATGAATTAAAATTGCAAAAAATTGTTGCAGTAGTTTTATATTTGAGAAGATACATATGTAAATTAAAAGTTATTTATATTTACCTGCCATTTGATGGTAGTGGAAAACCATCTAAAGTCCATGAAACTTGCGGAGTTGGATTCCCTGCGGCTGAACACTTTAAACTAACTGCAGGTCCTGGTTGGAGTGTTTGTTCTATAAAACTATACAGTAATACGGGTGGAGCATCTGCAAATTTAAATAGAAGAATCGTGAGCATGTGTTAATTCTTTCAAGGTTTCAATTGAACATCTTTGCGCAAGCTACACACCAGATAACATCTAAAATTTAAATGATACGGGATTATTTGTCAGGGTTACATCATTCATATTGAACTAAAATGTTTGCCTCCTAATTATACTTCTCAGCGTCAACCCTTAGATCAAAACCGAACTTTCGTAAATGTTGCTGCCAAAATAGAAGTACTAGATGCTTGTCACTGGTTGTAGGTTGCTTGAAACACACCAAGATATTACACCGCAAGAAATTTCGTATGCAGATATATGTATACTAGGTTCCCATGCATTGGCTTGAGCTCAGCATTTGTTTCCATGAACATTCGTGGGGTTAATCTTTCAGAAGTTACTGTGAAAAAAGTTCCTGGTTTTCGTACTGAAAAATGGAAAAAAAACATTAGAAGCCTATTAAAATGCCCGTTTTTGCAATAATTCGCCGAATTTTAAGAAAAATATGTGAAGCATGTCCCGAAGCACTATTAGAAATATGATAGTAAAGTTTTAGCCAACTTAACGAAACCCAGTGTTTCTTTAGCATTAACTCGAGTTCAACACGGGAACATGGAAACATGACAGATGAGCAACTTATGTACAACATGGGTTTCTTTATCTGACAACTGGAAGGCAGATTTTTTAAGCTCTTGTTAATTAAGAAAATGATGCGATAGGGTGATGGTAGTAATTCTAGGGAAGATTATTCTGAACCTGAACTAGAACCAGAGTCAAATATAACATTTCGTTGTATCATGCACTGAGGCAGTTAATTTTCTTTAGACATTCGCCCTATGTAATGATCTACTTGAAGTAGAAAAATTTAACATTTGCAATACCGCTTTGTAAAAAAAATTCTAGAACAAAGCAAATCTGAAAGCCCATTACCATATTTTTTTGAAAATAACTGAAATGTTATATGTGTGCATGCATGTTATGTATATATGTATATACATAGATATGTATAATAAATTGAAAAAAATTTAAAAATCTTTTTTTTTATTTTGTTACGTTTTTACTTACGAAAAAAGTAGTTGTTAATTTTTAATTAGCATATGTACCTATACTATATATATATATATATATATATATATGTGGTTTTACTTAGTTTCGTTCCATACTTTTTTAAAATCTTCTTTAAGAGAGCTCGCAATTGGGGCAGGAAAAAATGGGTCCTTTCAGTGTCAAAATTATAAATATTTCACTGCATATTACTTTAAATGAACAACAATTATAGTTGAAATTATTACAGCACTTACCACCAAGCTGCAATTCTGCAGAATCTTGAAAAGTATCACCTTCTGGACGACGAACTACACACTGATACATTCCTTTGTTTTCTCGGCCCACACTTGTGACTAGTAAAGTGTCATCCAATCTACTGGAACTTGGTAGTTGCCTTCCATCCTTGTACCACGTAATATGTTGAAGACTTGCTGGTGATCCATTGCTGGTAACTATACAACGGAATTCTGCAGTTCCGCCCATATGGACACTAAGGACATTCGGCTGTATTTCTACTTGAATAGGTGTTGCAACCGATAGTCGAAGTTCTGCACTTGCTTCTCCACCGGAATTTGATGCTGAACATTTGTAAGAGCCAGAATCCTCAGCTGTAACAGCTTCAATTGCTAAAACTGGTCCAAGTTGCCGAATACGTGGACCACTTAATACAGGTAGAGGTTCAGGTCCATTATGAGTATACCATCTGGAATTAAAACACATTGCTTTTAAACCATATACATACATAAAGTCTGCAAACATGTATTATTTGTTTTTGAAAAAACGATGATCGCAAGATGAGTCCCCCTTGGCGGGACCAAGCCAATGAGGAAGCTCTCTACTGAGCTTTAATGATAGAATGCCGCAAGACGGACTATCATCGATTGGCATATTAATGCAGTCAATGGAAAGCCTCATTCTGGAATGACAAAGCATTTCGCTGTTACTAAAGTTAATCCCGTTTCAAAGAACAAAAACATCTCCCCTCCAATCAACACAGGAAGCGAAAGCCGACTATGCCAAGGGCTCTGTCCTCTCCTCCTCAACCCCGGTGGTACCTCTAACAAGAGAGATAGGTTGGAGGAGAACCTACGTTGATGCGGGTGGCTCTGGGGTAGCCAAAATCTTGCAGCCCTTGGAGAGGAACAAATGGAGGAAAGTCATCAAGACTGGTCTCCAATGTTCCTGCTTTCTGAACGAGGTAAAGGGGTACTCGTACTCTGTCGTTCGATAGTGACGCTGACCATTCGAACACGTTAGCGGGCTCAGACACAGCGGTAAGGGTAGTGGAAAAAGGTTTCGCGAAGACTGCTTCCCTAGCCCGGGTCGTGTTCATTGAGGTCGACAATCCACAGAGGATGTTGACGCAGCGACTCGTCACTTTTATAGAAGTCTACATTTGGAAAGTATTGAGTGATTCGCCCAGATTTGAGAGGATGGTCGTTCATGACGGAACTTTAAAGGTTCAGTGCACGAACTAACATTCCCTTAAATGACTGCTTTCAAATGCAACTAAATTCCCAGCTTATGATGGCATTCAATTTTCTGGTGCAAGAGGTAGCGGCATGCCTAAGCTAGTTCGGGCAGTTGTGTGGATACCGAGCCCTCGCAAGGCTCCTGATGACAAAGTTGCTGTTGGCCTGTGCTATTGGTTACCAAAACAAGTTTTCTACAGTAAATATATTGAACAAAATGTTTAACGCCAAAGATAAATGTATAAGCTTTACCATCCACTTAACTCAAGTGTTGTTGAGTTTCTTTCAAAGTTTAAGACATGTACGTAATGGGCTTCACTAACACGCATCCGGGAATTTATTCACTTATAACATATGTTATATATTGCTAGAATTTACTTTAGCTCTATGTTGAAATATATGAGAAATTCTTTTGACTGCATATCTTTTTTAACCCGAATCCACCTGAACGTTAATTTTTTGAATTTTTCTAAAATTTTTTAGATATGCTTTTAATGATGCAAAAAGAGAAAATCTCCATCAATTTTTGTAAAATGTTGTAGCAATCCTAAAATGTCCTGTTTCCATATGGCGACACACCCGAAGCCGCAGAGTACAGTATATTTTTATAAAAATAAAATAGACTTGTTTTATTTTATGAAGCGGAAGGAATTTAGGCTTGAAGCATCGCAAACAAAGACCTTTGTCACACTTTGAACAAATAGTTCGATCAATTGAGCTCCATTGCTTTACATTACAGCGTCTCTTCTTTTCCAAAGGATGTGGAATCACCAATCAGGTGATTGATTTGTTTGCATAGTGAAGACTTGCAGGTGTGTGCTGGGAGTAGATAAGCAATGGGCGTGTGAACACAGTTTCCCCCTATAAAATACACAGGGTAAAATCTGGTAACAATTCGCCATCTGGGATTATTGATTGTAAAGTCACGTATACACGTGTGAGAGAGAAAGAGACAGAAAAAGTGTTCGAAAGAGAGGATATGTGTGTGTGAGTCAACACAATTCACGCTGAGGTTGCGCTCACGTACCTACAACAGCAGCTTCCACGAAATCCAGTAATTCGATGTGACCAATAAGCTATCCAGAAATCAGTAACCTAATTACCCCTTACGCCGAGTGGAACACCTTTCGGAGGAAAAAACCCAGACGCTGACGCACCAGTCGACGAGCAAAGTTAATAAATATTTGTAATTAGTGATAAGTAAAAGGTCTTTCCTTAAGCACTTCCTATATTTTAATTTAAATAAAACAAAGTGTGTGTGAAATATCATCGACATTTTTTATTTGTTTGAAAGGCCTGTCGAAGTCATTAGGTACGGAATATTACATCATTCAAATGTCCGTCGCGGCTTCCCTGGGTGGCGTGAATCGGAAATGTTCACTTTTCCATGACTCTGACGTATAAATCAGGCTGAATTTGACCGATGGCACGGGTTATGTTGGCTTTGAGGGCCGCTCTGGGTTCTGGCTTATTCGCATAAACCTACGACTTAAGAAGACCCCACAAGAAAAAGTCTAATGGGGTCAAATCGCACGATTTCGGTGGCTAGTTCACATCGCCTCTACGTGAGATGACCATGCCCTCAAATCGCTCGTGCAGAATGTCTAGTGTAGCATGAGGTGTGTGGTACGTAGCGCCGTCCTGTTGAAACCACATGTTGTTGGTATTCATATCATCCAATTCAGACCAAAAGAAGTTGGTAATCATTGACCTATAGCGCTCGCCGTTGACCGTGATGACCTGACCAACGTCGCTCTTAAAGAAATATGGATCGATGACGCAGCCAACCTAAAATCCGCAAAATCCAGAAATGGGCCTCATTGCTATATATGATTTTTCCATGAAAATTACGGTCAGTTTCCAATTGCTTCACAGCCTATTCAGCGAACACATGTCGTTGTCTATGGTCGTTTACCTTCAGCTTCTGGGTCAGTTGAATTTTGTACGGGTCCAAGCCCAAGTCACGACGCAAAATTCATCATGTAGTGGTCTGCGAAAGGCCGAGTTTTTGCGAGCGACGCGAAATCGCCTGCCTCGAATTCTCCTGCACACTCTCACAGACAGCGGCGATGTTTTCGGCAGAAAGAAATTAATTGCCTTGTATGTAGTGAAATAATCGATGAGAATTTAACTGGCGCCCAAGCAGGGATCGGGTAATTCGGTATCGCTATATCGTATAATAGTTCATCATAATCGTATAATAGTTCGCCCAAGAGATAGAAATCTATCTATCTATTCGCAAAAGGTCCTAAAGTAGCACTGCGATCGTGTGAGACTAGTGTAGTTCGAAGTGCAATATATCCTCAAGAAGTGTCACCGCATCAAACGAGTTTGCAAGAAAGTGAAAGCACATTCGCCTTAAGCCAGCAGAAGAAGGTCCTCAAGTAGTATTAACTAGAAGCAGCGAAGTACCTGTGTTCCGAACCACCATCGTTTAGAGGAATATAAGGCCCCTCAGTAGGCGTATTTACGGAGGAAAAGGAGTTAACAGATGTTATCAGCCACTCTACGCGGAATATGCCATTCAAACTTCAACTAGTTCTGTTAGCCATCAAGAAAATTTTTGTAAAACATTCTATCAAAGAGTGAAATTGCCAAAAACAAATTGCTAAGTATTTATTTATTTATTAGCATAGAATACAATGAATTGCATCCCTACTTAATTTAGGCGCAACTCGGGAACCCATATGGCGCAAATTGCTAAGTGTATAAGAATTAAAAAATATAAATCGAATGTGAAATTGCAAAGAGTAGGTAATAGTAAAGTAGAAACAGCCGAATAAAAAATAATTTAAGAAATTACTCATATTTTGTGTAATTAAGTAAAAAAGAAAATAATATTGCGAACTGTTTCCATAAATCGATGAGAAATGCTTTAAAGGGAAAAATCAATTAATAATCTAACCAAGTAACCCAATAATTTTCCCGAAAATTGTCTCCTCCGATAAATTTAATAAAATTATCAACGAATTTTGCAAAAACTATTCTTATTCTAATACATTTCTCTTTTCGCAATGATTAATTCCAACAATTTAATCAGATCCGTTGTTCTAAACACAATAGAGCAAAACATTCCTGCTCAACCACAGGCCACAACTTCACAACTACCTATACAAAATCATACTCCCGAATCCCTTGATAGGCTTGTAACTGGTATAGTAAATCGTATCTCTCAAAACGAAGGACGACAAATTGTAATTCATGGAAAAAAAGCGTGGGCCGGATCCTACGGCTGCGCGACAATATCAACGGAACGCCCAAATATTACGGCATCCTCAATGTCATACGGAATAAAATCTCCTAACAATCAGATGTAGTCTTAGAATCCTACAACACCCCTCTCGACTGGAAATGCATAGCTCCATGTTTAACAATACATTATGCCGAAAAACACGATTTATCCACGCTCGAATACCAGATGACTTCCCTAGTACCAGAGAATCTCACGGTACAAGAATTTCACCACTCCGTGTACTCCCATTTATCTCTTATTCTTAACAAGATCGGTTGCATGGAGATAAGCAATGAATCGCTTAGTCTTCTAACGCAGACGTATAGGAACAAGGCCCTTGACACTTTCATTAGGGGATTAAGAGGCGATCTGCCAATACTTCTCGGCATACGAGGACCCGCAGACTTGCCGCAAGCATTACATCTCCCCCTTAAGCTGGAGAATCAACATTATAGAACTCAGTACAGTTACTTTCTTTAGTCAATCTTTCAGCGACCATTCTTCCGAGCCTGACGGCAGCTATTTCCATTTCTTGAGCTCAAGTCCGCAGACCTTGCTGGCTTCCATCATTATTGACCCCGTGATGGTGGCAACCTCTATCAATACCCTTACGGATGATCACAATCTTGGCCCCGATGGTATCCCTGCCATTGTACTAAAGGAGTGTGCCCAACACTTGCTCGTTCCCCTCACCTTCATTTTTCAACTTTCTATTACCCATGCCAGGTGGAAGGACTCTTTTATCATCCCCATCCATAAGAAAGGGTGTAAAAGCGACATTTCCAACTACCGTCGTATTGCCAAACTCTTCTGCATACCTAAACTCTTTGAAAGCATCATCTACGATTGTATGTTCTTTCATTGCAAATTCTTATTCTCCACATCCCAACATGGCTTCCTCAGAGGTAGATCAACTACCACTAACCTCGTCAACTTTGTCTCCACTACCCGCTGTGCCTTGCAAAATGGCGATGAAGTCGACGTCATTGCCACAGACTTTAGCAAGGCGTTCGATAAAATCTCGCACAAGCTAATCCTCTTCAAACTTCACTTCCTTGGCTTCAGTCAGCTCTTTCTTGCCTGGATTGAGTCCTATCTCCTTCACCGCAAGTACAATGTCCTCTTCAGCTCTGTGTCCTCCAACTCTTTTGTGGCCAACTCGGGAGTCCCTCAAGGTAGCCACGTAGGTCCCTTACTTTTCATCCTCACACTCTGACCTCTCCATCTACGCCGATGATATTAAAATCTCCAAACTCATCTCCTCTTCCACACCCAACTTCTCCAACTCGAGGTCGATAACTTTTGCATCTGGTGTCATAAAAACTCTCTCGAGCTGAACATCTCTAAATGTCAATGCATTACCTTCTCCCGTAGACGTCCTCCTTCTTTTCCCAGAGTCTATCTGTTGTCCGGCCTCCGGTCTCCCTTTCAATTCACGACCATCAGTCGTATCGAAGCAGTCCAGCGTAGATTTCTCCGCTTTGCGCTACGTCTGCTCCCCTGGTCTGATCGCCAGCATCTCCCTCCTTATGAAGACCGCCTGATCCTGACCTACAGCCCTTGCGGAAACGGCGTGACATTGCTGATGTCCCTTCTTCAACGAGTTTCCTTTTACACTAACCCCCGTAACCTAAGAGCAGCCCCCCTCTTTCGCCAAATTTTCCACCGCACCAACTATGGTTTTTCCGAACCCCTCATCCTCACCCGTCTTTTGACTTCCACGTGAGCAAATCATCTCTGAGGTTTGAGCTCAACCGTCTCATGTGATTTCCCCTCTTCCATCCCCTGCTCCCTTAGCCCCTCCACCCATTTGCCTTTAGTTAGTTTTAATCCTAATCTTTAAGTGTTTTACTATATAGCTTGTATATTTTACTACATAGCTTGTATTAAGCGAAATAAATAAATAAATAAATAAATCTCTAGCTCATATTTGTGGTTGGATATTCCGTTGGCATTCCATTGTGCGATAGTGAGGTTTTTCATGGGTTGAGGAGTTTTGTTAGGAGTTCGGTTTATTTGGCTAGCAGGCTTTGCATATGGTTCATTGAGTTTGTTAACTGTTGAATGTTAGATGTAAGTGATAGGAGTATTTGCAAGATCTCGCTTTGGTGGGGGCTATTATCTGCAGGGGTTCCATTTTTAGCTACTTCAGCGTACGACAATCGCTTTGGGGGCTGCATGTGGTGATTTATTCTATCGAGGGGGTTTGGATTTGCTAATGGCATGTTTCTGTGTTTTTGTATTTCTGGGGGTTTGCGTGCTCTGTCGCTCTGAGTAGACTGCATGGGGTAGCGCTTGTTGATTGTGGTGAAGACTGGGTAGCCTCTGTAGTTCGCTGTGTGGTTCCCGTTGCAGTAGCTACATCTTGTAGTCTCAGTGTTATTTTTATCTTTGGTGCAGTTACTGGTCGGATGTAGTTCTCCACAGGCGACACAGACATTCGTGAGTTTGCAATAGCATCTTGTGTGTCCAAACTCCTGGCAATTTGCGTATTGCACGATTACTGCTCTCTTGTGGAGCTCCTCGACAGAGATTTTGCGGTTGAGAACATACTTAATGTTGTAAATTGGGTGGGTCTTGCCTTTCGGCGCCTCGCCTCGGCTGGCCTCGGGGGAGAGTTCTACCTTAAACATTGGTTGTGGGACTTTAAACTTATTTAAGATGTTGTATTCTGATTTGACTTGGAAGCCTTGTGCTTTCAGGTCCTTGATAATTTCTTTTGGATTTACGTTAAAGTCAATTCCCTTTAGGACCACCCTTAGTCCCTTAGTGTTTTTGAGCTGGTGAGTATAATATTTTTTATTCTGGGAGTCCAGCCAGTTTACAATTTGGGTGTACTGTATTTCGCTTTTAGCTTGGAGTTTTGTCTCTTTTATGAGGAGGTCGACGAAGTAAAAATTATTTTCTCCAATTATTTTGTGGATTCGGTTGACCAGCTTTGAATTGCTACCTTGTCTTATGTAGATAGGGGGGGGGGGTATATTTAGAGTTAGCTTCAATAGTGTCGTTTTTTAGATTTTTTCTTGTATCTGTTTAGTGCTTGAGGACTGAGTAGTAGTTTCTAGTATTTTCACAATTTTCTTTCGAAATTTTTGCTGCGCGTTTTTGCGTGTTCGCTTGCGGGCTGCGTTTCAATTTTTCTGTAATGGTTATATATCTTTCTATACCGGTTTGGACCGACTTACCTGCCGCTGGATTTTTTAAGGGAGCATTGTTACCATCTTCAGGAGAAGTGTCGAAGGTCGTTGGCTCCGACATTTCTTCTCTTTTCCTGAGTGCTACTTGTGGTGCTAATGTTTTGGGGGTAGTTTATTGACCTTACTGAAAGAGATCATTTATTGGGAAGCATTTGTGTTGAGGTCGTACTTCTGTGTACACCTGAGCGGAAATTGCAGCATGATCCGATCACTAATCGTCAGGGTCGATTTCTTGCACAGCGCTTTCAGTCGGAGTTTTTCACCTACTGCACTCAGCGGGTGGTCAGATTATACTGTGCTTTTTTGCACCTGCTTCACTTTCACATTTGTTCATTGATTGCACAATTGCACTTTGTTTATTTAGCAAAATTGGGGCTACACGAGTTCACGAGTTGCAGGAAATACGCCCGTTCGCGACGGCTGCTTGATTGCAACTATGATGAAGATAGGTAAATTTATTATATAATGATCAAAGTTTTTTTTTTTTTTTTTTTTAACTGTGGCTGCCTAGAAAGGCACACTTAGGCCAATTTTGGCCCATTGTGTTACCACGTAGCGCAGGAGACCATGGTTATTCATGGGATTCGAACCCACAGCCTTTGATCAAAGTTAATTCAAAGAAAATGTTTGAACAACATATTCAGCTTCAAATAAGCACATTGAGAGATGTCCCATAATAACGAAGAAAGTGTTACCGAAATTTCACCAGGACTAATTATAACTAAAAATTTGATATTGTATCCTAAAATTGACACAATCTTAACATTAAGATCTCCATATATATATGTAGATAGTCAAAGGAAAAGCAGTTCAGTACCTTTTTCTCCTCTGTTTGTCAACCGATTTTCTTTTTTGTTTATTTTTTGGTAGCTATGCACGAGTTTTAATGTTATCTATAAAAAGTTTTTGGAAAAAAGTTATTTATTATCGTTCATGTTAGCGTTGAGAACAGTTGAATCAAAATTCCCTAAGAAAGTTCCTAAAATTTTCATAAATTCATTTTATGTTACCTTTAAATTTAATTAATTTTTTTCACACATAATGTCAAAATAACTCGATTGGATTTTTCAAATCTATTTGAACGCAAGAAATATAATAAGTGCGGAGACGTGTTATTGTCCTTCGAATCAACGTTTTGTAAGTTTGTTCATTTGCATTAGCGTTTTGAATTCTCGATTGAATTCAAAGTGTGTGTATTTCTAATTAATTCAATAGTAATAGGGTGGAATGAAAATTTATATTACTATTTTCTTTTTTTTCAGGTACAGAACGGTATTTAGATTAGAATTTCAACCACTTTGTCGAACACTAGTATATAAAAATAGCCTATTGGAATTTGAGAATTGTGAGATAATAATCAATATTATTACTTACACTAACGAATTTTTTAGGATTAAAGACAATATTATGTTCTCATATTTTTCTTTAAAGATTTTAATAAAAGTCCATACCTGTAACGAAACTAAAAGAAAAGCAACGATTACAAATTGAAAATGATAGGAAGAAAGTAGCAAAAATGTTGAAATCAAAAAGCTTAATGTACACAGTTGAAAATTTAAACTCTAATAACCTTTCAAATTTGAATGAAAATCTTCAACAACATTACGAAATAAATCATATAAATTTAACGTTACCTGCCTCGACAGATAAATCTTATGGTAGATAGATATGAATACACACATGGCACAATACTACCTTATAAAAATATATCATCAGTTTCTGGATGTTCGCTTAAATTTCTAATAGATATTGGTGCATCGTCGTTTTTTATTAACCCCAAATTTGTAAAAACAAAACAATGGGGCTTAATTCTCCGTCAGCCCTCGGAGGAAAAGTAGATCTGGCCAATAAATTTTATCAATCAATAACTCGGTACTTCCTTTGCAATTTAAACCAAACTTAATGTCAACGAAAATTAATATCCTTCCAAACTCAAAAGTAATCATTCGAGCACCGGTGCACGTCAAAAACCTACATTGATAATAGCCGAAGGAATCTACCATTCAAAAAATTGGTACAATAATGAATCAATTAAACGAAGGCTTCTAACAAAGCCATCCTTGAAACATGGATGGAAAACCAATAGCTTTAAAACATGGATGGAAAACCAATAGCTTTATTATGAAGAAGCTAGGCCAGAATCAAAATCTTATTAACGACTTAATCGAATTTATTCGCATAGATCACCTTAACCTTAACTTTAGAGAAAAAATCTTTCTTCAAAATAAGTAAGGAGTATATTGATGTCTTTTTCAAGGAAGTCCAAAAGGAAATTATCAAAGAGAAATCGCTAAAGAAAAAATCAAATGAATAAGAAAATTTTTATATAAATTGTTAGAAGGTAAACAAATTAATTTACAAAAAAAAGGAATAATAAATTAAATATAAATAGAAATAGTCTAAAGAATTACGTATATTTTGGGTAATTTAAGTAAAAGAACAACATGAAAATTTGAACTGTTTCCATAAATTAATGCAAACAAAAAAATATTATAACAATTTCACAAGGTCCCGTAAGATACTGTTGTTCTTTCCATCCTTTGATTACATAGGAGACATAACAAAATTCCAAAAATGTTTTTAAAAACCTGGATCTATTTGAGCACAATACTTTTTTCGCGATGAGTAATCCCAATAATCTAATCAGACCCTCTATTCTAACCACATCAGAGCAAAACACCCCTGCTCAACCAGAGGCCTCAACTTCACAATACTCGACGCACAATAACACTTCCGAGCCCCGACAAGCTCGTAGCGGGTATAGTTAATCGCATGCTCTGAAGTGAAGGACCTTAATTCAGATATTTTAATCAAGACAGACCACGCTATCCACCTGCAATACCGCGATAACTTAGGATAAATACCTGACGTCGTCAGATGTTTAAACGAACTGGTCAGCTAGGAGAATTTAATTCGTGCAAAAAAATCCTAGACCGTATGATTTCTCTAGTGCAAGGGAATCTTCCAGTACAAGAATTTTACCATATATTTGTATACTCTTATCTTAAACAAAATCGGTTGCAAAGATTTTCTGATTCTGCTAACGCAGACTTATAGGGACAAAATACTTGATATTTTCTTTAGCGGTCTAAACGGCGATCTGCGGAGACTTCTCGGTATACAAGAACACGCAGCCCTGACGCAGGCATTACACCTTTGCCAAAATTTGGAAAATCAGAATACAGACCTCAGTATGCATTCTCTTATCAAGGACAATCATGAATGATTGCAAAATAAGACATACAAGCAATATCCCCTCGTAGAAATATAATAAACTATAACAAACTAAACCTCCGGGAAAGCAGACCATCCTTCTATCCACAATTAGAACACATACCCAAACCTCCATTTAATTCAAATATCCAGAATCCCTACAAACCTCCAAACCCAAATAACTGTTCTAATCAATTTCAATTACCTCGTCTGTCTGCACCTAAAGCATAACCAAGATCGGAGCCAATGGACATCGATCAAAGCCTACAATCGCGGAGAGTGATTGAATAGGCCATTCCAAAATCCGATGTACGGAAAAAAAACCCGCCAGGATCATTCGGCCTAACGAAGCGCAACGTAATTTCCATAAGAAAACACAAGAGATCAACTATGGTGAGATAAACTATTTCTATAAATAAGCCTAAGAAGCCGAAGACGAGAAATATCACCAATCAATGAATATGTAGAGCAATTTGAGAGAGAGGAGGAGTACACCAAAGAAACAGAGCCAGTCGATTACACAGCATTCATTTTTTAGACTAAACTGCGCATCACATCCCTATTTCGCGTGTAGAACGACGAGCGGCAAACTTCTAAAAATACTTATACATAGATACCTGATCCAACAAAAACTATATCCAGGCAAATCTCGCCTCACCATCTATCTCCAATTCACTAACTAACTAAAATTAACCACCAAGCAATTGTAAATTTTGTTGCTCTTAAAGATACAAATATAAAATTCTTTTCCTATTAGATTCTCTGAAGTCTCTGCCGTGATTTACAAAAGAGATAATTATACGAGTATGGTCATAAAAAATAAAGTTAAAATTAAAATCAAGCAACAAGCCTACATGGCAATAAACTAAATAGATATTAGAACTGATCACCTGAATTTACAACAGAAAAGAAAATCAATAATTTGGCTAAAGAATTTTCCAAACTCTTTTCTGATACAGACGAAAAGTTGACTTCAACTACCGTCATAAAAAGAGAAGTAAGAACAATCTCAGACAATCCTGTGCACTTGAAAATTTACACTATTCTATGGCCCTTAAAGATGAGGTGGAAAAGCAAGTGCGACAACTCCTAAAAGATGGCATTATTAGACCTTCCGTATGGAGAGACTTTGGCGTGATGAACATGCGATCGGACATGGTGTCATGTCCCGTAGACTTGTGGAGCATCATGCTCTTTATAACGTTGTTAGGAAATGCTGAAATCACGAATGACCAAGCATTTCCGAACATCTGCTCATCCAAGGCCAAGCACACGGTGGCTAACACCTGGCTTAAAGTGCACCGAGCAAATTCTCACGACGGCCCAGCTGTGCACGCTAAGGGTCATGTTTCAAAACATTGCACCCATTAAGTAACACGGGCCGCTGACTGCCGGTGACTAAGCAAGTTGAGTGCCCAAGTGCAAAAATTAGCAGCACTGACCTAGGTAACGAGGTAAGCTTTGGAAGAGGTTCTCACCAGTCAACGGCGTAAAGTCAACATAGAACAGTCAACGGACTACGGTAACGAAAAGTAAGAATTAGTACGCTCGCGTGGGTTGTTCGGCGGTGTAAATAAAGTGAAATAAAAATTATACGTAAGTCAGATTCGAGTTTCATTGTGCGTGGTGACCTTTGGGGACGCGGCCTCAACAACATGCCCACGGATGATATGACATGACGTACAATATTCGGAAGAAGATTTCAGATCATTTTGCCAAAGTGGGACGATTCTAGAAATGAATGGATTAAGTGATGTCTTCTATACAGGTCAAATACAGTAATTAATTGGAAAAACGAGGACGGTCTTCCAAGCGGACATGGCTCACTGGATAATTGCCCATAGATGGCGCAGCAAGACGATTTGTATTTGCAGCGCCAGTAAGGCTGCTCTGACCACTCTACTTAACCCCATCACTAGGTCAATGATTGTTCAGGAATGTAAGAAAAAACTCAATTCGGTTACAAAGCACAACCACGTTATTATTAGATTTTAAACGCTTTGGCGAGGGAGGGCACGATTCCTTCCCCCTGGGATCAGAGCTTATTATACATATATATGGATAACTCGACAAGGGCAGATATGGTCCAGTGTATCAACTTGTAAAATCACCAAATGTTTCGTTAGTCGCCGGGACAGGAATACTACGAAACTCCTGCTAAGTTTAGGTAAGAAAGATTGTAGAATGTTGGTAGGGACGATTACGGGAAACAACACATGTGGCAAGCACACAACCTGTCCTTCGTGTGGGGAGGACGAGGACAATACTTTTGAAATTGTCCCGCCTTCTTTCGTGCGCGCAGGATGGTGTTCGATGCTGATGTTTTGAGGATGGTAGATTTCATTTCTCAATCTCTACTTAGCATTCTTAGGTTTATTAGGGCAACAAAGAAATTCGGATAGAGCAGGGGTTGAGTGCAATGGATTATGTCTAAGCACTTGAGACTACCTGTCTAACCCATACAACAATAATAAAAAAATAATAATAATGGATAGTGACAAAAAAATGCTAGTAGATTACAGGAACACACTATTGCCGATAAATACCCAATTTGGGAAATAAACGAAATTTCGTCACAATTAGGACAGAATAAATGATTCTCTGTTATCGATCTCAAGTGTGGGTTTTACCAAATGACCTTAAAGAAACGGATTTCAAGACCATTCAAGATTTCCGCGAACAACGGACAATACAAATTCATTTCGATTTTCCAAAGAACTCTTGATGACATACTGAGAGATCATATCGGAAAAATTTGCTATATTTATACAGATAATATTGTGATCTTCAGTAAAGACGAGGATACACACTTTGAGAATATAAGAAAGGTTTTCCAAATGCTTGGGAACTCCAACATGAAAGTGATAAGTGTGAATTCCTTCGCAGAGAAGTTGTTTTTTTGGGATTTCATCTGAGGGTATAAAAACTAACCCTAAAAAGGTGACCATAACAAGTTTTCTAATCGCTAGAACGCTGACAGATCTTCGTTCTTCTCTTGGTCTTTTAGGGTACAACCGCAGGTTCATTAAAGAATATGCGAACCTAGCAAATAAACTGTGTTTTTTTGTAGTGAAAAAATCTATGAAAATTTAACATATATAATACAAGAATTCTTTAGTATACTTAGATGGTGTCATCATTTACTCAATTTCGTTGCAAGAGCACATTGATAGCCTAAGAAAAGAAGAGACGTAGAGAAGCCAATTTCAAAATACAAATGGATAAATCTGAATTCCTCCAGAAGGAGATCGCATTCCCTGGTCATATAATCATGTAGTCATAAAGTGACACTAGATGACGTCAAGCCTAATCCCAACAAGATCAAAACGATTTTCCTATCCCTCGTATTCAATGGGAAATAAAAACTTTCTGTTGCATCTGGGAGCACTGATCGTGCTCAGCACGTTCGTCAGCACGGTAGTGGTAGTGATGATTGCTCAGTGATAATGGTAGTGATTAGTGCAATGCTCAGCGAAAAGGAGCACCACAATGCTAGCATCGCCACCCAGTAATCTTAACCGTACCAACAAGCAAATAGCAAAAACCAATGGACAGCCTAGTAAAAATCCAAACTTTAGTTCAATATGAACTAGAGAAATTCATAATGAATTTGAAAAAGACGCCTAAGACGCTTAAAGAAAGGTGTACAGAAGGCTACCTTAATAAGTGGCTAGAGATATTGGAAGGCTTGTGGATAGATTGTCGCACTAAACATTAAAATATGCTAGGCATTCGTCAGCCGGACGATCACTTATTTTGCTCAGGACCTTTACTCCAAAATAGATGAAAATTAAGGATCGGGCCCGGCGGGTGGTAGACTCGACGATGGGTCTCATTTGTCGGGCTTGCCGGGAGGACGTGTCGAGGAAGAGGCCCGGCAGGGAGGGGCGACGTCCTGTCTACTGGTGGAAGGACGAGATCGCGGAAATGAGGCGGAAGTGTCTCCGCCTCAGACGGTTGGCTCAACGAGTTGACGAGATCCCGACGCAGCCCGCAGATCCGCCGAGGCCAAAGTGGCGAAGAGGGGTCTTCGCAGGGCTATCAGGGCGAGTAAACACCGATGCTGGAAGAGGCTGGGGTTTGATCTGAATGATGATCCTTGGGGATTGGGGTACAGGATTGTTCACCGCAATTTGGGGGCGTTCTCTCAGAGGGCCCCCTCGAAGCGGGGATAAGTCCGTTCCATCGTGGATGCCCTTTTCCCCACCCAGCCACTAGAGCCTAACCGCGCGACCGGCGACGCACTCGAGGCTACTCCCTTCACAATGGAGGAGCTCGTGGGGGCTTCGCGGAGTCTACAAAATCGCAAGGCGCCAGGGCCCGAGGGGCTTCCAGCAGAGGTGTTGAAGGCGTTGACGGCGAGCCATCCAGGGCTCTTGCTGGATATGTACAATGCCTGCCTGAAAGCGGGAATCTTGCCCTCCCGCTGGAAGGTGGCTAGGCTTGTGCTGATCAGCAAGGGCAAGGGACCTGTAGAGTCCCCCGGGTCGCACAGGCCGCTGTGTATGCTCGACACAGCCGGCAAACTCCTGGAGAATCTCCTGAAGCCTCGCCTCCGTGCGGCCGTTGTGGCCGATGGAGACCTTTCCGAGAGACTGCCGCTGCGATGACGACGGCGCTAAGCAGGGTCATGGCCAACATTGGTGGACCCAGACCCAGCAAACGGCGTTTATTGCTCCGCACCGCTGAGGCCGTCATGCTCTACGGAGCAGAAGTCTGGGCCGGTGCGATGCGGTGGCAGAAGTACCGCAAGCGTTTGCTTTTGGTGCAGCGACGTGCGGCCCTCCGCATCGCGAGCTCCTACCGCACGGTCTCGGAACCGGCAGTGTTGGCGGTTGCGGGGGTCATTCCAATTGACCTCTTGGCCAGGGAGCGACAGGCTGTCCACCAGGAGAAGCCTGTTCTGGGGCGAGAGACCCAGCGGGTCGTATGGGCCAGGACCTTGGCGTCGTGGCAGGAAAGGTGGGACGGGGAGTCGCGGGGCCGGTGGACAGCCCGGCTTATTCCCCGGCTGGACACCTGGCTGAACCGTCAGCATGGTGAGGTCGATTACTACCTCACCCAGATGCTGACGGGGCACGGGCACTTTCGGGCCTTCCTTTACCGCATAGGGAAGGTACCGAGCCCGTGCTGTGTATACTGTGACTTCCCGTCGGACTCCGCTCTCCACACATTCGTGTCGTGAATCGCCCTTTTCGTGAAAGGGAGCCTTCGCCAGAAGGAACAGGACGCGAGTAGGGAGCGCCTGTTGGGGTAGGGGGGCCCTGTTGTGGGGGGTATATAGGACTCCACCCCGAAGTAATGTTTCACAGACGGTTCCAGGGTGGAGTTTCTGGGGGAAGGGAGCGGGGTTTTAGCAGGTAGGCCCAGCTTTTGCTGGGGAGTCCGGCAAATCGTGCGTAAGAGCATTTTCCCGCTCCCATAAAAAAAAAAAAAAAAAAAGTGAGAAATGAACTTATGACTTACTGTAGCATTGAATCACAGCAAATCGTCCATTTCTACACACCGGTGCGGACTTTGTTGGTCCCACCTTAGTGAAAGAATCAAGGTGGCCTGACCGAGTCAAACCATCAAAGGCCTATATAGCAGTGTTTATCTATTTTACAAATAAGGAAATCCATTTAGAAGCAGTGAGTGAATTGTCGACGGATGCATTTCTCGCAGCATATCATCAATTCACAAGTAGGTGTAGAATATGCACAGATTTGTACAGTGACTGCGGAACTAACTTTGTTGGCGCCAACACTCAGATCACTAAGGCCAGTTATCTTTAGGAAATAAGGCTGCCAGAAGAGCTATGAGAAATTCCAGCCAACAAGGACACTGAATGATACTTTATAACCCCAGAGATGTATGTACTACTAGCTGCACCAGAACAAAACTTGCTAGAGACAAACATCCATGCTCTTAATATATTAACTAATAGCTCCAACGAATGCTCATTAGAGAATTGGTGTTAATTAAAGATAAAAGGCTGCCCCTATACAAATGATTATTAGCTCACATAATTGAGCTACACCCAGGAAAAGATTTTATTAGAACTACACGAATATACGACTGTGGGCATGATCGAGTGATCGTATCAATTGGAATGTCTCATCAATTGGAATGTGTCACTTTCTGGCAAATAATAACGAAAAGGACAAGGAAGACCTCTATATATCGTAAGAGAAAACTGCATGAACATCTATAAGTACTGGACGTATACATTGCAAACTAGCCGCATAATTGTTGATATCGAACCTAACAGTTCCACTTCCCATACAGAAACTATTGCATGATCAGTTCATCCAAATGGCGGCTATACTGGAACTCCTTACACTTTCGGGGCATTCTCTTGGAACGACGTAGTAGTGATACAGACGATGAAGTTTAAAATAACGGATTATATTAGTGTTGTGAGAATGCAAGACAATCAAGTCATCCGCTGCAATGATATAACCTGCACTTATCTCAACGCCAAATGCATGGATCCTGACAATCGCATAAATTTTTGGAATATGCTTGCGGACACGTCATGTGAGGCATTAAAATATATTGAAATATGGCAAGGTAAAGCCATCAAAGCTCGACCTACGGAAAATTTTACCGTTAGGCATCTAGCGAACATTGGTTCATTAAAAAATCTATATTCACTAAAAATCTTGATTTATTTGTTAACTCAAAGTTTGTTTATACTGAACGACATATCAGAATACAAGTAGAAAAATTGTACCTAAAGAAGTTAGAAATAGAACGTGACGTACTGCAAACCCAAAGAAGTATTACATCCTATCATCCTGTAAAGTTTGCGTACATGGGAATGAAATAGCCTGACTACACAGCTGTACCACGTGGAGAAATTATTTACATGACCAAATGCCAGCGATTCGAAAGATAGATCGCTGTTTTTTGGCACTCCTCATTACGTATAATAATAACCTTCATTTCATGGCAACTACTACACATCTCATTCAACAACATGGAACAGAAATTCTCTGTTTACCGTTAATGACTACAGGTTATCTTGTTAATGGAGAATGGTACGGGCTCAATCCCTTCGCCCATTGCTTGAAGAGCCCAAATGAGTTTTTATCCTTTAAATGTTGTTAAATGTTCTTATAAAGACCCAGAAATTATAATAAAGGGGGATTTTTTATGTGTTTAAATTTTAATTAAAAAAAAAAACACAGGAAAATTGGAAAAAGTTATATCATATTTATTGGATATTAAAAATCAACCCTTGCCATTTACTTTTTAAAGGTTATTTCATGTAAATGTTGGCCACAACTACGTTTCAAGTGACATTGAGTGACATTTTCGAGCATAGCCGCTGGTATCACACCGATAACAGTTGTGATGTTGTTTTCTAGGGAGTGAATCGATATTGTTTTACTGGCATAAACAAGAGATTTGACAAACACCTACAAAAAGTATTCCAATGGTGTCAAATCGCACGATCTAGGCGGCCAATTTAGTAGCGCAAAACGAAAAATGAATTGCTCATCAAATTCATTTCGCAATAGGTCTATCGTTTCGCGTACTACGTGGCCTGTAGCACCGTCCCGCCGCGACATGCCCCCGCGAAGGCCGTCGACGTGGTTTGTTGGCACCCAGACCGTGCCGGTGGTCCCAGCCATGCCGCAGGCGGCTCCGGCAAGGAGTCGGTCCCCGAAGGCGTCGGGGAAAAGGTTGGCACCAGTCTACCACCCCGGACGGAGAGGGAGGCTCAGAAAAGGAAGAAGGCGGAGCCTGCCCCGACTTGGACTGAAGTGGTCCAGAAGGACAAAAGGGCTAAGGCTAGCCCAGCCAGCGTGGATTAGTTTATTTAGAAAAAAAATGTTTTGTATGCTATTTGGATTGTATTATAAATAAAATAAACAAATATATATGGTATTTCTTGGGTGGAAATTACTTCAAAAGCTTGTACTTTGGCTTCATCATTTAGAACAAAATTCGTTAAAAACCAAAAACGAGAATGAAGCTAAATAATTCGTCCACCTCAAAAACGAAGTAAAATAGTTCAACTACTATAATTATTTTGTTAGCAGAACTGTTGATGACTCTAAATGTATTTTATTTATAATATAATTACGGGTTATTTATAGTGATTTTAAGAAATGTGGCTTATTAAAGTGAATGTTTTGGGTAAAGGAGATTTAAATAAAATGGTTCGTAACAAAACTTTAGGTCAATACATTAGAAAAGTTATTGTTGGTGATTATAAAAAGCGGAAATTTTCATTTCGTATATCCGAAAGTTTAAGCATGTTGTGGCTTACGCTGAAATATATTAAGAATTAGAACAACAGACGATATAAAAGGTGTTCATGGTTATAAGCATTTTAAAAAAAACAATGTTATAGCTTCTATGAAGTATAATATCGCAGTCTTAAATTAAAGACAATGTTATGAACATGAATGAATGTCCTTTAAAAAAAGAAGCTGCTAGATTACGTGTAATGCCAAAGAAATTGGACAGCAAGGCAATTGCAGTCCATAATTTCGAGTGATGAGTTTAAGTTTGAGTTGCCTTTTAGAAATAACGAAGAAATTTAGATCCGGTAGTTTTCTAGTTTGCAATATATGTAGATGCACAGAATAGATCAAATAACATGTCACTTTATATAATTCTCACTTTTCCATAAATATGTTCGTTTAGAATTGAATTAATTTGGAGGTATGTATGCATTTTTGGGTTAAACTCTCTTACCTATATTCCGGAGATGGGCAGCTTTGTGCAATGCATAAGAGAACTGCTCCTTCATCCTGCGCCACCGAGACATGAGCTGTATGTTCTACAACGCTCGGGGACACAATCCCCCTGTGTTCTGAAATTTAAAGTAGAAGAATTAAGAAATTAATTGAAAAAAGACTAATATGTCTTCATGATTTTTTTCGACTTCCTAATTAAAAGCTCTTTCAAAGTGGATGAATATTGTACTATGCATATACTGTCCTCATATTTTGCAAATAGTTTATTTAATTGTAAACGGTTGGTAGTTGACATACCTAACCGTTTAAATTCAAAGCAGCCACTCAGAGGGCAGTGTCGCTGCTAGAAAGTACCTCTGGTGAATAGCACTAAGAATGGCATTGAGTACTGGGGACCGCGGGGATTTTAAGAAGCTTCATATAATCGAATAGTAAAAAAGGCAATACTTACCGCTGATTCTGACTTTTGCTGAAGAGCTTACAACAACTTGTCTAGTAAGTCTGTGCATTGTACGACATCGGTACGATGGAAACCTATCGTTATATTCTAAATTGTGTATCAATAATTCGCCTGTGGGTAACAAATGAAATTTTCCATCTGCAAAAATAAGAATTTTTTTTAAATTTATTTAAATACTCTTTGAAGTGAAAAATGATATGAAAAACATTAACATATTATATTTATCATATATGAAAAAAATAAATGTGAAAATGGGAACAAGAAAAAACTCAAAAATAAAATAAAGTTAATAATTACTTAACTAATAAACGGTAAAACCCATAAACAATTGCATACCTCCTTGCAGCGAAGGGTATATGTAAAATGCAGGTTCTTGAACCCAAGATACCACTCGAACTAATTCCTTTACAAAAGTTGGTACGACGCACCGTAATATTGCGGTGCAGGTTCTCGATGCTCCTAGCACTTCAACATCCACTTTGTATGCCTGAGCCACAACTATAAAAAAATATATTCCTTGAGAAGTAAAATACGCAGCATTTAATAAAGAGAATAGTCATAGCACCAAGGTAATAGTAACCCTAGCTCAAAAGGAATAAGGCTTCTAGGTAGTTTTCTGAGATAAATTACATATTGCAGAGATACTTATTACCAGACTTCCAAAATTCACTTTAGATATCATCAACTTCAAAAATACCATCCACCCTTTGTTCTCGTGTACCTTAACTTATTTAAATAACAGTTGCCGATTAACATTTTAGCTTGATATTGTATTTAAGGAGTCACATCTACCTGAACGTATCGAAGATAAATTATTTCAGAATTTTTTTAAGATATACAAAATTAAAAATTACATAAATAAAGTAAAAACAAACAATTAAACAAACATTAACTTTAAAAAAATATATAATATACCAGCTAATTTACTCGGCCTTAAACGGTGCGCGTAAACTTCAGTATTGCCGGCTAGCTAGTATTAAGTAATTGTTGTAGATGCGAAGACAGAAAACTTTTGCAAATGTGGTGTAGGATTTCTGATGCTCAAAAATCCTGCAGTGTCGATTTGCCCTTGAAGTCTAATATTTTCGGTAGCCATTTTAGATCCGATATTAAGGGTTTTGCTAGATTTGAATTCTATAGCTCAAAAGACACTTAGATATTATTGTCATTAAACTTTTTTGAAATTGAGTAATTTCGGTCGCCATATTGGATTCAAACTTTTGAATTTAGAAGTTTGATGAGGAATTTAACATCAGCATCCCACAAACCTTCCAGTGTCTATTTTCATTGCAATCCTCTGATGTTTAACATTTTCGGTAGCTATTTTGAGTCTGCCATCATAAACTTTGGTAGATTTGAATTCTATAGCTCAAAAGACTCATAGATATTAATTTTCATTAGAGTTGCTTGAAATTGAAGAATTTCGGTCGACATATTGGATGTGTCATTTTAAATTTGGAAATTTCGATGGCAAAATCGAAATCAGCATTCCCAAAAGCCTCCTATTTTCGATTTTCACACCAATCTTGAATCGTTTTTACATAAATATAGATCCAGAATGAATAAATATTGCTTAAATTCCAAATTCGAAAAATGTTTGTCACCATATTGGGTGCGCCATTATGAATTTTGAAATTTCGATTTTTATTAATCCTCATAATTATCAAAATATGCATAATACTAATTTTCATTTAAATTCGTTTAAGTTCGAAAATTTTTGGCCGCTATATTAGATCTGTCATCTTGAATTCCAATTTTCATAGCAATCGCTTATATGTACAAATTTTGGCCACTATCTTGAGTCCGCCATTTTGAAACCCGAAAATAAAATGTAGCCTACCGGAAAGTCTTTACCAGTTTTTTTAATGAAAAAACACATAATTTTTAAGAAAATTGGAAAACTATTTATTCAAAGTATTGACCATTAGATTCTACACAATTTGCCTTTCTTGCAATTTATGAATGCCATCCCAAAAAAACCTCTTGTCCTTTGAACCAAACCATTCATCAAGCCATTTTTCGACTTCTTCTAATTTTATCCGATACAAAAATGACTTCCTTTCGTACCGTTGGAGCAGCAATTCACAAAATTTTCCGATGCTGCAAATGCTCCATTCTAGCCACGAAATTCGACATATTCACAGAGCTATGACACTATGACGCTATCATTTAGGCCGAATGAAACTTTTATTGTTTTTGAAGCTTAATGACAGTAGCATAAAATGAAATTTATGTCAAATCATTTATTTCATACTTACCGCTAGCGTCATCTGTTAGAAAAAGCGGTAAGGACTTTCCGGTACATCTGGTATATGTAGCCCATATGTAGTGTCTTCACTCAAAAAAAAGGAAATGATCGAACCGAAACGAACTTTCGATTTTATATACAACTAATCAGCACTGAAAACTTTTTATATGTACCGTATTTGGTCGTTGAAATAGAAACATCAACGAATTATTAATTATTATTATTATTAATTAAACTACTTAAACTAATTATATATATATTCATTTTATAAAATTATATGATATTATTAAAGTTGTATTGATGTTGGGCCTTTAGGGAAAGCTCTTCGTGTGGATAAGGTGGTGTAAAATGATAGAGTGATGGGGTAATACAACTATGAGAAAGGATAGCTAATTCCTTAACAAAATATTGACCGTTGTTTCCGGTAACAAATTTAATATTGACAATTGCAGCACACATGTCGAACAACAGAAAGAATTTAAATGAAAAACCTTTTGAGCCCTATTTAAATGTTTTGCTAGATACGATCTTACATTACCCACATGAATGAATAGCAAAGATTGATTAAAATTAAAGAACTTCAAACGTCACCAAACCCCGCAGAAAGGTCGCCCCTTAAAATGGACAAGTTGCAATATTACTGCGTCCGTTAAATTAAAAATGGCAAATAGATAAATGGGTTTCTTGAACTAAAAACTATCACATTCCAGGCCCCAGCCTCAGGCCCAGCAATGCCATCAGACTCTTTGACATTACTACAATTTAGTATGTATTGTATTGTAAAACATTGATGCAAATTTTATTTTGTTTTATATTTAATTTGATTATAAGTAAAATATACATGATCTATAGAAATATCACAAAAATCCATATTTCAAAGAGAAGCATTAGTAAGTATAGTATGTTGAATAGGTAAAATAACCATATGACCATATGACGGATTGGAATTGCTTACAAACACAATTGTCGCCGATTAAGTTATTGTAAATTTCTGAATATTTATATTCTCTAGTAATGGTTCATCATGTCTATCAATAGAATGAAAAATATTTTCTCGATAATATTGAGGTCAATTAAGAAAACGACTCATATAAAGTGGTGATTTCCACAAACGCTGGTAGGCCAAATATTGAAAAGATGATGGTTGATATTCTTGTATTGTTCGTTGGTACCATCCATCGGTTTTCTTGATCCATTTTGATAGAAGTCTTCATTGATTTTGAAGCCAGATATGACCATCACATTCATCAGATACCTATGCAGATACCTCAGGATAATAATTTCAAATTACAACACTAACCCAATAAAATCTGTCTATCATGTCTAAAATTTTACTCGGAAAAGTTCTAATTCCAACTACATAACCTTTTACACCTACTTCAAGTAATTTGTTAATTAAATGAGGATATTATTGCAACAAGATAAAACAACAATTTATGAATTAACAGCAGGAAGACAATGTATGCCAACAAAAAACGCTTCTAATTTTTTCTATTTCCTCCAGGTCCCCTTCTGGGGTGCTGCTGCAAGAAAAATAATTTGAAGGCACAGCTTTTACACAAAATAAAATAAAAATAATTGATACAATTTTTATTAAATATTATCTTTTTATAAAACAATTATTTTTCAATAAAGCTAATTTTTAAAATGCCGCCTTTGGTTTCATCTTTTCCCTCATATATCAAAATGTTGCTCATGGTGTTCAACTCGTCTATCTGCTTCTTAGTGTTATTTTTTTCCACAAACCGTCAATCGAAGTCCAAATCTGGTGCTTACCAGCTTAAAATTCCTGATGGAGTATTCTTTTTTTGTTTCCAACGATGTCACAGAAATAAGCTTGTTTTTAGATGCAGCCGGGCAGAGTAATTCATGAGCACCCTAATTAAGGGAAAGAATTAATATTAATAAAAATATAAGTAAATTAGTAGAATATACTCACCATTTTATAATTTATATGTGGAATATACTGAGCTTTTATATTAAGGCCACTGTTTGTTACTTGACAAAAAAGATCTCTAATTTATGCTTTAAATTTTTTATTAATCGCTTAATACAAGCTACTGACAATAAGTTTACTTAAATAATAGAATAAATTAAAAACAATAACATCATCATCGTATGCATCGACCATACGTTATAGATAGAAATTATTTATTGCCAGGATTAAAAGCGTCGTAAGTCAAGTTGCTGAAGGTGCAATTTTTGTTGCAGTGTAAATGAACCGTAAGTCAATTTTTCAAGGTGCGACTCTGTTGTAGTGTAAGTGCTCAATAATTAAATCGATAATTATTAATTTGTATAATTCAATAAAGTGAAGTGATCACATTCTAATGGGATGCAGCAGAAAAGTTGATCTTGTAAAGAATTGTATTTGAACTATAAAAGCATGTTCAACTTTTCTCTATTGAACCGGAAAGACAAATATATATATATTTTTTTTAGAAATACTTCAATTTAAATAAAAACTTGAAAAATGGAGTATTTTCAAATTTTAAATGAAGAAATTTAAATTGTTAAACGGTTTAACGTGTGCGGGCGTCGTGTAGAGTTTAAAATTAATCCAGTACCGGAAAATACTGATGTGGTTACATGGATTAAAGCGGCAATTGAAAAAATTATAAAATATACCACAGATGAAGTGTCACCAAATTATCAAATTGGTATTACTTCCTGTGGAGAAAGTTTTCAAGAGGGCGGTCCAAACTTTATGAATTTTCGACCCGCTGTATATGCAAAGATGGCTGATATATGGGAGTTTATCAGTAAAATTTTCCAAAGCAATTCAGAAGGTGAACATTTTACCATTTTTATGCTTGCAATATTTAAGTCTTTTAATTTATTTCATGGTTTTTCCACTAATGAGTTATGCTTGCAGATGACAACCGTACGCCTGCCACAAGGAAGGGGAAGAACAGAAAATCAAAATAAAAAGTACAACACTTTTGATGAGGAGTGCCTAAGAAAACGAGGTGTTATTACCATAAGTAATCAAGATAATTTGTGTCTACCACACGCCTTGATTGTGGCAATAGTACACGTTGAAGGCGACACTAAGTGCAAACAATAAATAACTAAACAACATAACATAAATAAACAACGTAGGAAAATGTTTAAGTAAAAGGACCAACCAATTGTTAAAAGATTCTAATGTCAGCGTTTCTGTCAATGATCAGTAGTGGATTTACCAGGAAGCAAAGGAAGCAATTGCTTGGGGCCCCGCTTGGACAGGGGCCCCGCTTGGACAGGGGCCCCAAAAATTGAAAAATGTTGAAAATACATTCGGAAATTAAAAAAAAAATAAATAAAAAATGCAAAATGAAAAAATCCATGTAAACAATATCGATTATTCATTGTCCTCAAACGAATTTAAATTAATTCAAAACTGTATTTCGCGCGTATAGTTGGCGCTTCGGTCGCTCGTATTTCGTGTCTTTCGTTACTTTTTATCGAAAAAGACAAGCTTCAAAAACTTGACTTTGATGATGTCATTCATCAATTTGCGACTGCGAAAAGTTGGAAAAAGTTGTAATTTAGTTCGTAAATTATAAGTAAACTGTATAATATATTGATTTTGCAAAATTAACTGGTTATTTATTATTTTAAAATATTGGGGAGGGGGTTAATTTTAGAATGAGGGCCCCGAAAACCTGAGGTTGCTTGGGGCCCCGTCTTAGGTAAATCCGGCACTGTCAATGATGCTACTACATTAAAGCTCCAACAGTTCCAAAAGCACTTAAAGAATTATAAAATTGCAGTATAAAGAAGATTTATTCTTTATTATGACGGTTATTATAACGTCATAACTACATGAACTGCTGCCTCCTGTTGTAGTTATTTCTGTGATCAATGCCATGTTCCTTACAATAATAAAAACGCTCATTGATGTGCAAAGACTTGTCTTTGCTGCCAACAAACACCCGTATGTGAAAGGGTACGATCGAATATATTATGCGAAAAATAATATTGTTCCTTTCGTAGAAAACAGTGTTATGATAACTGCTTGGTTTCGGGATCAGTTAGTAAACTATCAATATGTGACCAAGTGAAGCGGTGTGATAGATGTTTAAAAACATACACAGCAGAGAGGGCTCACCTGTGGGGTAAAACATTTTGTAAAATTTGTACCAAATATGTGTCACCTGTGTTATATTAAGGTGGACACTAGTCAACCATAATGAAAATAAAATTTTTCAACTTAAAAAATACCAAATTTATGTGTTTTTAACCAAAGTTGTCATAATTGTAAACGGTCCTCCAATACGGATTTCTGAACTTTGACAGTTGATAGCGGCCATATTGTAGAAGCTATATCTGTCAAATTGGCTGTCATTTATTCAGTTTGTTTTGCCAAATTACCATGGACGGATATAGCGTTCAACAACACGTGCAAATAATAAAATTGTTTTATCAAAATGTGTGTTCTGTTCGGGTAATCTTCCGCGTGTTTCGCCCAGGTCAACATCATCAACAGCGAGCGCTATAGGTCAATGATTACCAACTTCTTTTGGCCTGAATTGGATGATATGAATACCAACAACATGTAGCTTAAACAGGACGGCGCTACGTGCCACACAGCTCATGCCATATTGGACATTCTGCACGAGCGATTTGAGGGCATGGTCATCTCACGTGGAGGTGATGTGAACTGGCCACCGAGATCGTGCAATTGGAACCCATTAGACTTTTTCTTGTCGGGTTTTCTTAAGTCGCAGGTCTATGCGAATAAGCTAGAAACTAGAGCGGCCCTCAAAGCCAACATAACCCGTGCCATCGGTCAAATTCAGCCTGATTTATACACCAGAGTCATGGAAAATTGGACATTTTGGATTCGCACTACTCAGAGAAGCCGCGGCGGACATTTGAACGATGTAATATTCCGTACCTAATGGCATCGATAGGCCTTTCAAACAAATAAAAAAAGTCGATGATATCTCACACACGCTTTGTTTATTTAAATTTAAAGATAGGAAGTGCTTAATTTAAGACACTTTATATGTAAATTATGTTTTTGCCAAAAGTGCCGGTACCGTACTGTATAGTAATAATCAAATTGCGTCGAAATATTAATAAAGCACTTACTAAAAATTCGGGCAAATTTCCAAAAGATTATAGTAATAGCACATAATGGCCAGGCATTTGACCACCAATTTATTTTAAATAATTTGTTTCATCAAACAGATATCAAACCAGAGTTAATTATGCGGGGAACAAAAATTATATTAATATTAGTTGGCTATATTAAGTTTATCGATTGACTCAATTATTCTCCAATGCCTCTTTTCAAACTACCAAAAGCATTTATCTGCCTTCTATTTTTAAAAAAAAAGTTATTTTCCCCACTTTTTTTAACACTTCTTCAAAGCTATACTTCTGCCTGCAATTTATCCCGGCGTAACTTCCTCAAACCACATACAATTAGGATTATTCCAAAAAGAGGGTACAGAGGTAGCGATAATTATTCAAAAATTCCCTACAGTGGGAAAAGAAAAAGCGAAATATATACCTAGTCGTGCCATAAATTCTGTCCCAACTTTAAAGAAGCATAAAATCTAAACAATAAAAGATAATATGTTTATTCCAACGAAATTTATTTTAATAAGATATTGTTAATTAATTAATAAAAGCTTTACTCGAAATGACCTCCTTTAGCTTTTAGACAAGCTTTTAAACGTTGTGGCCACTGGTCTATAGCGGCACGTACGGTATTCAACGACATTTCATTTGCTGCTTTCACCAACGATATTTTCAGACTGTCCAAATTGCGGTGGGGAATCTACAGGCCTTGTTCTCTAACTCTGTCCATAATGCATAATCCAGCGGATTTAAATCTGGGCTTCCGGATGGCCAATCTTCTGTTGCGAAACTACTCCTGTGTGCTTCTTGCTTTGTGAGCAGGAGCAGAGTCTTGCTGGAAGACCCAATGTTGTCCACCGAAGAGAGTTTGCGATAAAAGTTTCACAACACCTTCCAGCACGTTGGTTTGATAAACCGCCGCACCGGTTTTGACACCTTTTTAACAAAAATGGAGTGTTGTGACACCTTTATGGGATACACCCCACCAAACCATTACATAAGCTGGGTGATGGCCTCGTTGCACCCTGGGAACCGTTTTTTTTAGCTTCTTCTGATGATGTTGCATAAACCTTATAATTTTGTTTATTAAAAACTTGCTCCACAGTAAAAATTTTTTCGTGGGTAAAGAGGATGTTCTCATGACCATTGGTTGCGTGCCAAAGCAAGAGACTCTTGCATCTTTCCAATCTTATTTCCTTTAACCATGGAGTCAATATGTGAGCTGTTGACCGACGATAAGCCTTCATATGAAGATCATCTCGAATGAGTCTACTCATCGATCTTGTGGAGACTTTCAACTCCCTCGACAAAATTTTTTGTTTCCTCAGTGGATTTCTACGGATGCGCTCTCGGACAGTTTTGATGGCACTGACTGTTCTAACGGTACGTGGACGACCGGTCCTTGCTCTATCATCTATGCCTATGGTTTCATTAAATCGTTCTATGGCACGATAAATGAATCTTTTTGTTATTTTTAGCGGTTTCAACAAATTCAAAATTTCAGAAGCATTTTTTCCACACTTATGGAGTGCTATCACAGCGATACGATTTTCTTTTTTCGAGTCAAAGACTGTCACCAAACTGATCGGAATATTACGCCGTACAGTTCATTTGTTACAAAGTGCAACATAACGGTACAATTTCAGGCTAATTTCTGAGAAAGCGCGCATTAGAAATTGTGTGACAGAATTTATGACAAGACTAGGTATATTATGAACGCTGCAAAAGGGAAAGAAATTATTCTTAGCGGAGTAAATGTGGGTGGATATTGCCCAACGACTAAGCAAGGTTGCTATTTACATAGGCTCTTCATATGTTTATGACTGTTTAAAATGCGGTCGTGACAAATCACTGCATGAAAGTACATTAGATGCCCTTAATTATGGTTACGAAGCAAGATGTGCTAAAGCCGAACGTTTGCGATCTTTTGTATACGAAGTTATTGAAATTTGGGAATGTGATTTTAAAAAACAGATTAACGAAACTAAACAATCAGTTAAAATTACGCTCCTTAGTTACACCTTTGAACCCGCTTGATACTTTTTATCGAGGTAGGACAGGAAACACGTTTATGCATTATAAATGCAAACCCAATGAAAAAATTAAATATATTGACATTTGTTCTCTTTACCCCTGGGTTTGCAAATATGGAAATTCCCTATCGGTTATCCTAAATTATATATTGGAAATAATGAATGTTCCCAAATTGATCTAAATCAAACAAATGGATTGATAAAATGTAAAATCTTACCACCCCAAAATCGATTCCATCCTGTATTACCGGTTAAACTGTAAACCAATGTTTTCTCTTTGTAACACCTGTAGCGAGATAAGGAGCAAACAAGATTTTGAGCAAAAATGACAGCTCTAACAGGAACATGGGTAATAGATGAAATTTTAAAAGCTTTAGAAAAAGGGTACAACATTTTAAAGATACTCGTATATGAAATATGGGATTATGAAATACAACAATTTAATACACTTACTTCAACTGGAAGTCTTATTACTAATATGATGTACAAATTTATTAAATTAAAATAACAAGCTTCAAGATGATCTATTTCTCGCAGTTCTGAAGAAGAAAAATTTTAGTATATAAAGAATTTTTTAAAAAATGAACAAATAGAATTAGAATATGATAAATTTATTACAAAAATTCATTCTGGGGAAAGTTTGGACAAGAAGAAAATCAGCCAAAAACATGCATTATACGAAATCCTAATCAAATCTATGGTCTCTTTACAAATCCTTCTATTGAAATTTCTCATCTTTTTTCAATCAACGAAGAAGCAGTTGTTGTGAATTGAAAGTATGAAGAGGAGGCCGCGAGTTGTTTACCTACCGTAAACGTTTGTATTGACGCCTATACAACAACGCACGCTCGTTTAAAATTGTACAATTATTTGGAAAGACTTGGAGAAAGGGTTTTATATTATGATATTGACTCTGTTATTTATTCAATCGGAGAATTTGTAGGTAATATGACTGATGAATTGGAAAACCACGGAGTAGAAAGCTATATCACCGAAATTGTTTGCGGTGGTCCCAAAAACTATGCATACAAAGTTTTTAGTACGAAGGAAAATGCTTTTTAAACTGTCTGCAAAGTTAAAGGTATTTCTTTAAATTACAAAACCTCAGAACTCATTAATTTTGAAACTATAAAAGAAATTATTCTGAATACAGAAGACAATGAAAATATTTTTTACATATATTATTTATATTTATTTACAATTATTACAGTACCGGAAATCAAACAATATAAACCAAAATTAGAAAAACGTAGATTCTTGGTAGGCTTTAGTTCTATCCGTTTTGGATTTAAGAAGGTAAAAAACTAATAATGTAATTATATTTAAGTCCTTAAATAAGAACTAATGTTTTGCGGAAAAGATAACCATAAAAATCAAATTTGTCAATATGCTATAATTTTTATAAAACAAAGCTATAGAATAAAACCTATATATTTACAGGGGAGTGTTTGGGCGAGGTTGGCCGTGGTTGTGGCGTGCTTGAGCTGCGTCGTGGTTGGGGCATGTTTGGAGCGAGGTTGGGCGTAGTCTCATTTGCAAATTTTGGTTTACATGCTCAATCAACCCAATATCTACTGATATTATTTTAAATTCAAAACAACATTATCTGATTGTCTTTTACTCTGTTATACATATATGTATGTAGAATAAAATCACCTTATTCTTTTTCGTAATTTATATCTGGATTTAATTCATTGAAAAAATTAGCATCTAAACGATTCCAAATTCTTGGTTTGATATCATCCAAGTACATTATATACCAAGAAAGTGTAATTGCGTTAAACCATGTTAACAAGAATGCGGAGAAATTTACTTTGTAACAACACTCATATCTACAGGTATAGTATACTGAGTTATACCGTCGTCAGCAGTTACTACTCTACAATCTTTATTTTCAATATCAGGTTCGGATGTAAGCTTTCTTTTGGGAGGTGACTTTTTTCTATTCCGCAGGTAAATTTCGCTTGCCTCTAGGAAATTAACTCGGTGGAGTAATTTGTCCTATTCCAAAAATTTTATCCGATAATTGTCGCTTGCCTCTATGTAGTATACAAATATTGTTTTTATGGAGTAATTTCACCTATTTCAAACATTTCTTCTGGAGACAGTATATTTTCTTTTACTGATGAAAACTGAATTGCTTTGTCATATTTAAATATAAATTTTGTCCGAGTGAAACTAATTCTCAAAATTCTTTATTTAACTGGTACATTTTCTTGAATGGGATTTATTGTGTTATTTTTATCAGAAACTTACGCCCTCTTTCGGCTCATATTTAAAAATTTTATTAATTCGTCCTACAATTGTTACATTTTTGACATTTTTACGTTTTAATATCTTATCCGTTGATTTGTCAAACAAAAATTTATGGATTACTCAATATCATTCTTTAGAGTGTTATACACTTCCGTTATTTTTATGCATATTTCTTAACCCTTTAACTGTTTAATTTTGTTTCGAAAAACTTTTTCTGCCTGCTTAATTATTTTTCAGCGAAAACGAGTATACTCGACATAAACAGAGTAAAATGTTTCTGCCTATAAAAGTAGGCAATTATGATTAAAAATCAAAAGTTGCGTGTTGGTTTTTTAGAAAATATATATTTTTATTAGTTGTTAACAAACAAAATGTATTTCATTGATAAAAAAAATATTACATAAAGATAAAATTAAGGCATTATAGGAATGAAAACAGAAGTAATAAAAGACCAACTGAATTTCAAGACATCTAAGTTACAAAACTAAAGATTTAAATTAAGGGCAATGATAGTTTTTAAAGCAAGGTGCAGCACATAATGCTACCTTGCATATTGGGCACCAATATCTGGATTCTCTTCTATTATTATTTGTCGAACAGTATGAACATATGCGTGTAGGATTTGATTTTGCTTTTGTACTTGGTACTATGTCAGGAAAATGCTTTCCAAGTAATCGTAAAGGTGTAGTTGAAGCTGGACGACCAAGTTGAGATGTATTTGATGAATCATCAGAATATAGTTCTATAGTTTTTTCGATATATTCCAGTATGAAGTCAATACGGTTTGATTTTCCATTACATTTTTTATATATCAAATAAGAGTTAATACAAATAATATCCAGGAGATGAAGAAAAATTTTCTTATAATATTTTTTTAGTATTTTCCTTGCCATAGAATATGCAACTATTATCCCATCATTATTATCTACTCCACCCATTTTCTTGTTATAATCATAAACTACAGACGGTTTTCTTTTTATTTTATTATTTTTCTTTATTTCTATCATACTACCGTCATGTATTGTACTCAGCATCAAAATATCTTTTTTGTCTCGCCATTTCATTATCATCAGTTTATTTTTATACCTCTCAATGTGTTCTCCTTTCTTTAAAGAAGAGTTTATTATTTCTAATGGAATTCCAACCTTATTTTTTCTCATTGTGCCAACTAAATCTGTGTGATAAACACACAAGTTTTTAGCAAGGTTAATATTAGTGTACCAGTTATCCACATGAATTCGATATCCAAGGTCTAAAAGTTCATGGGACAATTCAAGGACAATACGTGATGAGATCCTATATTCTGAATAATGAGAACCATAATTAGTGTCCTTTCCAGTATACAAGAGAAAATTCCATATGTATCCGGAATCACTTTCGCATAAGTCAAAAAATTTCATCCCAAAGCGACTTCTTTTGGAAGGTATATATTGCTTCCAAGATAAACGTCCTTTCCATAGTAGTAAGGACTCATCCACGCATATATCTTGTTCTGGTAAATATAAATTTTTACATTTTTCTTTGATATTTTCAAAGACAGTTTGTATATTTTGGCAAGTTTGTTCCCTGGATTTAAAATTTCAGAACGTTCATTATCTTCAAAATGAATAAATTTGCATAATAGTATAAATCTATTGACATTCATTACTTTTCTGAAAAAAGGCGTGGAAATAGTTTCTCTTTTTGAAAAGTACATTTGTATGGTTGGTTTCTTGATAATACCTTGCAAAACCAGTAAAGCAATGAAACATCGCATTTCATTAACAGTTGTTGGAAACCATTTTTTTTAATCTTGAATTTCTTTTCAATTGCGGGCAATTTTCCAAAAACTTAGCGGCATATGAATTAGTCTGATCAACTATTATTTTCATTAGGTCATTATCCAAAAATTTTTCCATATAAAACAAAGTGTTGGTTTTGTAACATGAAGGAATATTGTAGTGCGCCCCAGGATTAGATAAAAACTCAAAAGGTTCTCTTTTTCTACCTACTGCCGTCCATGTTGAGTTTGAATTACTTTTCTTTTCTTTTTCTGATTCATTGTATTCTCCATCTTCATCACTGCTCTCTTGAAATTCATCCCTGTCGTCTTCAACCTGATCACTGCTTTCTGCATCTTCCTCACTGCTTCCTGCACCTTCATTACTGCTACTTGCTTCTTCATCACTGCTCTCATCAGAAGGCGACAAAATTATCATTGTTTTGCGTTTTTTTGTGTTCAAAGACATATCTCCATCACTATCATAATAATTCATCTGGTAGGGATAATTAAAATTATGTATTTCACAATTTTATTCCTCAAAGGAATAAAAGTACTTATGTACTATTACTTTTCCTGTTAATAAAATCCACAAGACAAGTTATAAACTTTCGTTCTTTCAACAATTGCATCGCACAATCAACTGAGAAATGCATACGTAGTGCTTCTTTATTTTAACAAACCGTTTTGTAACGGTACTTCCCCAGAAATTGTTATTTCAGCTTAATACAAGCTATTGTGTATTAAAATAAATAAGGTTGCCAGACTAACGAATATTCTAAAATGTCCATTTTTTAAAAGACCTTTATTTGCCCTTTTTCAGGGAAAAAGAATTACTGTTGATTCGTTTAATAATAATATGAATGCGGTTTTTTTTATCTTCACGACGAGTATACTCGTCATTATGCGCAAAATTTTCGTTTCGCTCTGACGAGTATACTCGACATAAACAGTTAAAGGGTTAATACTCATTAGCCGATAACTCCTGATAATACACTTCTTTATAAACATGTAAAAACCTCCTCACTGTATTAGTATTTTACGTTGTTTTACCGCGAAAGCAAAGGAATGCCATGAGAAACATTTACATTAAATACATTTGGGTTCAAAAACAGAATTTTGCAATTAGATGTAATCTTGAATCGAATTATAATTTAATTAATTTTAATTTAATTTAATTTCAAGCAATTCACGGGTATGCACCCTTTTTACAAAGATAAGTCGGCCTTACATACAATGGCCAATTAATATTTCTACAAAAATCAATAAAGTGTCAATGAAGACTATACAAACATAAAAATAATAAGTGAATCTCCTAATAACTACCAAAAATACTCAGAAATAAATTTATGCATAAAGTTTGAGACAAGAAATTATAAAATACATTATCATTGCGCTCACAGCGAATATCACAGACGGTTTACAATTAAATTTTTAAATTGAGATAACGAGATATTGACTAGATCATTACGTGATTATAACATTCGATTAGCATTTCTTGCAATTCTAGGAACGGTATTATAAAATGTAAAATATCTTTTAAAATGTCTGATTTCAAAAACTGGAGGCCTACGAGTGACCCTATTTGGAACATGAAGTGGAAATAAATGAAAAAGTTCAATACATAAAGTATGCCCGTTGATAATAGAATATAAGAACAACATGTCCAAAATCGAGCGACGTTTCTCCAGAGTAGCCAGCTGAGACAATTGTAATGCGACAGTATAATCGTGATCTAACAGCGACATAGGGCAGTTACTTTTGAACATAAAAAATCTCAAAAATTTGTGTTGAACCGATTCGATTGATTATTCATCAGTATAAGGAGACCAGATAGAAGATGCGTACTCGCGAGACGGTCTGACCAAACTCACGAACAAACTTTTGATGGTAGCTGGTGATCGAAAGTGCTTGCTGTGTCTTTTCACGAAGCCGAGATTCCTCCTGGCCTTAGAGACGATGAGCCCAATGTGAGAGTTGAACGAACCGTCATTGCTGTACAAGACTCCCAAATCGGAAAAGGTGGATACCTCGGTAACTGGAACATTTTTTATCGTGTAATCAAAGACGATTGGCGAATGACTGCGATTGAACCTCATGAGTTTGCACTTAGCGACGTTGAGGCCAAGTCTGTTCACCAAACACCAATCAGCTAGCCGGTTCAAATCCTCTTGCATCTTTTCCGAGTCACTCAGCGATTGAATGACGTGGAATAGTTTGGCATCATCGGTGTACAACAGGGACTTGCAGAAGGTAATCGATCTGGGAAGGTCATTAATAAAAATGTCGAACAGTAGTGGACCGAGATGCGAATCTTGCGGCACACCAGATGGAGCAGCGTAGGTGAACGATGCTGCATCAGTGATTTTCACCGTGTAAGTTCGATCCGAAACATACGAGCTGATCCATTCGAGGAAGGCTCCATTCACGCCGATTTCCTGCAGCTTAACCAGCAGGACCCAGTGGCCTACTCTGTCGAATGCTTTAGCAAAGTCAGTGTAGATCACATCTACCTGACGTTTGACATCTAGGCTTGAATAGATGTAATTATTCAGCAGAGTTAGGTTGGATGAGGTTGATTTTCCCAACCGGAAGCCGTGTAGTTCGTCCACAAGAATTGGATAATTTGGAATTTTAAATAATAAAAGAAATAAAATGTTAAACAAGTAATCCGCAATTTTAATTTATTTTATGAATCACTTCCCTTAAACAACAACATATTTCTGCGTAATTATACTCATTAATTGCACCAATGCACACAAGCTTAAATTTCTATTAAACTAGCTTGCATTGCTTTGAATGTTTGTTTACCACACCCAGGCCCCAGACCACAATGATAATGCCATAGAACTCGACGATAGCCAAGCTACTCATGATCAAAGCTTTTCTTAATGTACATAATAATTGCGCCTTTGCAATTGCACCAGTCTTAGGCGACAACAATTGAGCTTTCGATCACACTCTTTAGCCCCCAGCCCAGTCTACAGTCCAGGCTACAGCCCCAGCCACAGCCCTTAGTGATAATGAAATTGAACTCAACAACAGCCAAGCTGCTTAGTAGCTGTCCTTGCCTTCTATGACAGAATCTCCATGCACAGGTGTACAAACAGATTTTCGATCGATGCGTGTTAATTACATGAAAATTAAAGGTGTTAAGTGTCACACCTGTCGATCAATTTAATTAATGACTCCATTAATTAGCTAATCACCCAATTAATTTGCATAATAGCTGTCAATCAGTAATTAATAACTCAAATCATTTGCATAATTGTCCCGCCCATCATTTGCATAACCGGGTTTGGTTCCCACAACCAACATCCCCGATACCTACTGGCATCTTTCGAGTCGGTGGAAGCTGCAAACGAATTTCTGTACGAAACCAAGCATCCTGCCATCATTGCCCAGAATTATCCGGTCGACTAACTACGCAACTCATGGTGAATCTACATGCCAAGTGAAGACAACACTCTCATTCCTATACGTTGACTATGCAGGTCCAAACGAGATTAAGACCTGTTGAATCCGAAACGCCAAACGCATAAAAGGATATATTTGTTTATTCGTATGTATGGCTACTCGTGCAATATACATTGAAGCAGTAACCGATTTAATAGCGGATGCTTTCATAGCAGCACTACGAAGGTTTGTCAGCAGATGAGAGCGCTGTACGTATATGTACTCAGATTGTAGTGCTAACTTCATTAAGACAAACAGGATCTTAAACGAACAACTCAAGGGTAACGCCGAAAAGGAAGGAATAAGTTAGCTCTTCAATCCACGATCAGTGCCACACTACGGCGGACTATAGGAAGCTGGCGTAGAGACAACTAAAACCCACTTAAAGGATCATATGCAACACCTTAACGTATGAAGAACTATCGAGCGCACTACGCTAGATCGAAGCCTCGGAAGAACATTATTACTCGGAGGAATATTATTACCATTCCAAAATCTATAATTTTGATCGACGAAACTCCATTGAAACGATGGCAGTACATACAAATACTAACCCGGCAATTCTGAACTAAGCAGTCGAAAGAATATCAGTATCATTTACAAAAACGATATAAATGGAGAAAACCTCAGACCAACATAGAAGTCAACGATATCGTTATATTAAAATAATACTACTAATTCACTACTATATGGCCGTTGGGAAGAATAACGAAAATCTTTCACGGCAACGATGACCATGTAAAAGCTGTTGAAGTTCAAACTAACGACTCTGTTTACACTGTCTGCTGCCAGTGTAGCTTCCGCTGAAATCTTTATATGTTTAATGTACCTTCAATATGAAACCATTATCTATATTATTTCCAATTTTAATTATTCACTTAATCTTCTACAGCAAATACAATAAAGTCATCGACCAAATAAAGGTCAAAGGAAGAAGGTATTCATCGTGTTCATCTTTATCCTTATCATCGCCATCTTCATCTTCCTCATCATCATCATCATCCTCATCATCGTCATGTTCGTCGAGAAAAGGCCCGACCAATTGTGGAAAGCCTTAAGGGTAGGTGTCAGGAAGGATCCAGATAACATTCTTGGATTGACGAAAAAGCAACCAGAGGCGACTGTGAGATTGACGAATCGCTCAAAGGTTCACTCTTTCATCAAGGGCCGATCAACACTCGCACTTGAGGCACCACGAGCATGTCAAACTCCAGTACCGGACTCCTTGGAACCAGAGCTCACTGTTCCAGCTGCTGTCGAGATGAGCAAAGACATACGACAAATACTGCGAGGCCTCGTCGTAAACTAGAAAAGGGTGGTAAAGGCTAAGAGGATTTACAAAATCCATATAGACCCGAAGATAGTTCGATTCATCCGGACTCAACATGGGATCTTTCGAACCAAACTGTTCGACAAAAGTAAGGAATTTCTTATTGACCAAATCATTTGCATGTTGCGTTAACTCGGAGGCGGTAGAATGTTTAGACGTCACTCGCGGATTTGATTTTATGCTACTCCGACAGGTAAGATTGTCAAACGTAACAGCACTTGGCAGGACGAAAAAAGGGCTACATCAGAAATTCTTCGCGCAATCTGCAAAAATAGAACATAGTGACACACAAAGTTCTTCGAAAAGCTTTAACCCACAAGAGAACTTTAACCATTTAAAAGAACGTGCTCGCAAGGAGCTGAACTCATAACTCGTATCAATTGATTGATAAATCATGGTAGGGTATTATACTAAAAAATTGCAGAGAGCGCATTATTACACAGTGGCAGAAAGAAAAATAATACAAATTTCATTAAGAGTTCACAAGAAATTGTGAAGAATTGAAAGACTTGTGAGATCGTATATATACGCCTTTCGTACATAGTGAAAGATTGGTCAGAGCGTATATATACACCTTTTGTCATGAATGTGTTAAATATTCTAAGTCTCAGCTTCCTCGAATTTACTTCCCTACTTTCCCCTACTTAAGCTGAGGTTGCGATCCCAATCAATACAAATTATATTATTACTTTTTACATATTAGGCTGCATTTTCCTGAATATTCTACTTCCCAATCCACCCAAACTTCTATATTTTTCCTATTGGGCTGTGCTTGCCTAAATATTCCAATTCCCAGTTTGTATTAGAAGTTACCCACATTCTAATCCTAATTAAGCTGTGCTTGCTTAAGTCTTCTAAGACCCAGTCACAAAGAATCCTCAAAATTCCAAACTGAATAAACCTGAGTTGTGTTTGTTCAAATTCACATTGTGTACTGTGATTGTCCTATAACCTATTCCGTGTGGGGAATTGCGTATATTCCCAAAAATAACCAGACCGACGTCTTCGCAGCAGCTCTGAGACCGTCATAGGAGGTGGACCGTGACCATAGAGCATCGCAGCAGCAGAAGAAGTCATTTTCATTTAATTTTCGTGTTATTTTGATCATTCCGTTGGAGCTTTTTTTTTTCTTTTAATTACATTTTGGATTCCTTTATTTATTTAAATCATTAATTTATTTCATTTTCTTTTCTTTGTGTAATTTGAGTTAAGGACTTGTTATCATCTTTGGAATTTAACGAAATTAATTTTATAAATATATTAGTTTCTGATCGTGAGTTTGATTTAGCGACCATAATTATTGGATCCACCTATTCCCTCGACTTTATATATTTTTTAAATCGTTAGCGATAACTTTAAGGCAATGTAGTTTTTATTTTATATATTTATTAGAATTTTATGTTAGACTCTAAAACTGTGTTTGGAGTGTAACATAAAATTAAATTAATTATGTACAATAAAAACTATATTATCTGAAAGTAATCCTAACTTTTGCTCAGCTCAAATTCTCTCAAATTGATTCTCTGACTTTTTAGATTTTAGAAGATAAAACATTATAATACTGAGGAAAAGTTAGCCCAAGCAACAGAAGCAAACACTGGGACTTTATGTCAACAATTATGGATTTAATGTATTCATCAAGGTATCCAACATGGTACAGCTCATGGCTTATATTGAATTACGGAAACCACAACCAGATATGGCGATCGAATCATTGTGGAGTTGTAGCATAAGCAAAAATGTTCCTTTCGGCTCGATATGGCAACTTACCAGACAACACATTGGAGTAAATAATCAAATCGGTAATACTCTTCCTGCAATTCATCGGTACTCCCTGTTAAGTACTTTCCCTCTTGAAATTATCCGGAGATTACCTTTGAGTGTTGATGGAAGAATTAAGATTTAAGAATCATGTATTGAAACGTAATATATTACATCTTCTATCTATCAGTCAAAATTATTACACCATACAAATTGAATATAACATTCAATTGGGTTGATTCATCAATACGTTCGGTATCATTGTCAGTACGCCAGTACTTATTGAAATTTAACTTTTCCGCGTGGAAATTAAAAGTTTCAATTACTATGTGAGTTGCGGGAAGAGAAAATTGAACGACAACTTTTAAATGTGTGACATATTGTTTTTAATTTATTTAATTAATAGTTTTTTTTTTTTAATAAAAATTAAATATTAAATAAATTAAATATTAGTTTCATTGTTTTGTATCTATTTTTTGTAACAATGAAGTGCTTCATTAATAATTTTCTCATGTGTGATATATCTTGAAACACGAGTCCAAACATAATCCAGCTTCACAATGAGGGCACCAGTAAATTGTTTCCTTCCTGCGTTCACGTTTGTAGCAAACAACATATCGTTTTTGCGGTTTAGCTTTTTGTTGAGTTGGAGGAATTCTTTCAATAAAATGACGATCACTAAGTCTTGATAAATTTTTATCTTGACAGTGTCTCCCTGGAACCTTTCTCCGGACCTCATTTACATATTTCGCAAAAATTTGTTCTATCAGTTGAACTCGAAAATCGACCGTTTAGGTCGATTTTTTTGTTGTCTACTGCGTTTGTAAATGATGAAACTATTTAGTATACTAACATTCAGTGACCTTCTAAATAGTTTCAAATACCATTCATGCATTTTTTTCCTTCCAATCATTTCCTTCAAATCCACTGCACCCATTTTTTTGTTGTAATCTATGACACTTACAGGTTTTGTAACTTTTTTATTCCTTTTTATTATAACATGAGTTTCATGCCGTGATATGTCGAAATCATAGTAATGGGCTTTTTGTTCATCAATTTCAATATGGTTATGGCTTCACAATGTTTGGCTTTAATTTCTCTTTTTCGTAATTTTGTGTTTTTTATTATAGGGAGTATATTTTTCCTATTTAGGCGTAGCGTTCCCACGCAACCTGTACCCGACGTCTTCAACTGCTTCGCTAGTTCTACAGAATTATAATAATTGCCCATCCATAAAGTATGGACTTTATGTAGTAATAGTTCTACAAGCTGTAGAACAACTTTGCGGTCATATCTGGCGTAATGAGAGGCGTCGTAAATTCACAATCTTTTCCGGTATAAACTATGAATTTCCACAAGTACCCAGTTGTTGATTCGCAAACTTCATATGTATTTTGCCCAAATTGGGCAAATTTTAGTGGAATAAATTATTTGAAGGACAATCTTTCTTTCCACAAAGTAAGACACTCATCCACTGAAATGTTACGCCCAGGTAAATAATATTTTTGGAATACATTATTGAAATGCTTTATTACAGGATAAATTTTGAATAATTTCTTTCGGACTTCAAAAGCATTGATGGAGTCATTGTCAACAAAGTGAAGAAAATTGATAATAGATTCAAATCTATCCAAACTAATTATTTTGTTGAAAATGGGTGTACCTATTATACCCATTTTATAAAAGTAAATCGTATGGTCGGTTTTTGAATTTTTCCCATTAGGATATATAATCCAAATACTACATAAATTTCTTCTGCTGTTATATTTGTCCACTCATTCATTATTGATATGCAAGGAAAAACCACACCTAGCGATGCTCTCTTCTGTTGTGCGTATAGATTTGTTTGTTCAACAATAGTTTCAACAAATTCAATTGGGAAAAATATATAGTTCAAAAATGTCTATAGATTCAGTTTTCTCTTTTGCTTCATTTTACGGGCCGTCGTCTTTGTCAAATATTTCCTGGTGATTATTGTATGTGCCCATCTCATGCCAAACAAAATGGTCATTAATAAATTCCGTATCATCGGGGCAAATTGAGGAGGCATCACTAGTTTCCTTATCCGATAACTCATCAGAAAGATATTCGATTTCTGATTCTCGGCTTGAAGCCATACTGGTATAGCAAAATCATAATAAATAAATACAATCAGTGTTTTGTAAAATAATATTTTTTACTGTCCTTTTACAGTAGAAACAAATAGAATAAGATAAGAACACTCCACAAAATAAAGAACAGGACAATGTGCACAATGTGCTGGATGTACTTTATACAAATAGTATCTACTAAAATAGTTCACTACACAGACGACCAACCCTTTGGTATACCCATCTAAACTACTAAACTTAAATATTCGCAATGTGGAACCTACCTATAAGACACAAAACACACCAATGAACTGGTCGAACTAAAATGCGATCTATGTGATCTATAGTGAGTCTTCACAGTTTCATTTTAAAGCTCATATTTTGTAATCACATACACGTGTACGGCACTCCGCAGTAGAGATGATTTTATGCATGACGTACACCTGTACGGCACTTTGCGCGGAAGGGTTAATCCTCCACAAATTTCAGACTTCAAGATCAAAACTGTGAACAGAGTTTACTTCCCGATACAATTTACATGACAAACATTAGTCTTTTACATAAAATTGAATAACTCGTACTGGATTTGCAATTACAAAGCAATGAAACAATAAAATATTAGTCAAGTTTTTCTGAGGAACAGATTTTTCTACCTCTATTTAACCTGGAAATGTTGTACTGGTAATAATATAATGAGCAATTCGATAAAAATAATGAATAGGTATATTAATTACATGAATTTCGGAGAAAATTCGATGAAAAAGGGAATTTTAGGAGAATCAAAAACATTTTTCACGGTGTACGGATTCTACGTAGGCAACGTAATACCAATAGATTCCTTATGCTGTCCCTAAGAAAGATTCTATTTCAATGATATCTCAGTTCTTAGGATGTGTTTCCAAATGCAAGAGTTATGGTGACATTTTCGTTAAAAAATGTTTTTTTTTTGATTATTTAAAAATGTCTATGGAAAAGATTAATTCGGCTTTACCCCACAACTCCTACATCTAGAAACGAACCGTTGAAAATATACTTTTATGTTTTGCTCGTCCTTACATAAATCTGTTATTGAGAGTATAAATAAATTTTAAAAAATTTACGAAAGATGGTGTAACTAGCATTAAATCGCACGGACCATCTTGTAACTATATTCATTTTAAAGCGTCATCATTTCCCTCTAAAAATCAGTATGTTCCACTTCACTGAACATACTTTCTTTGCGTTCTAACCAGTCAACCTTTACGCCAAAAAAACACGATTTGCGGGAAGCGCTGCTTTTTTGTTTTAATTTGAAGACATCTGTTCGACATCGATTGCTCTGCGAAGAGTATGGGGAACATGCTTCATAAAAAAAAAAACATAAGAAACATAAGAATTAGTTCCGACGTTATAAAAGTAGCAATTTGGAAACCAGCGACAAAGAACAAGAAGGGATGTCAGTAAAGGTTGAAGACGCTTAGTTGGAGGCATTATTGGACCAAATTCATGCCAAACTCAAGAGGAGCTCGCTGAAACCTTGGGAGTGACTCATCAAGTGATTTAAAATCATCTCAAGAACATGGGTGTGGTGCAAAAACAAGAAAATTTGATTCATCAGATTTTTCACCAGATATTGCTCGTTCCGAGTACCACTTGCTTCGCTCGATGGCTCCGGCCTGGCCGAGCAACACTTCACTTCTTACGAAGAAGCCTAAAATTGGGTCGATTCTTGAATCGCCTGAAAGGACCAGGAATTTTTTCGACGCATATGCGTATGCTACCTGAAGGGTGGGGAAAAGTCGTAGGTAAAGATGGACAATACTTGGAATATACATTGAATCCATTGTACTAATTTCTCTGAATAAAGATTCAAAGTTACAAAAAAAAACCGCCAATACTTATTTGTACCTCCAAACGTTAAATTCGAGCGGAAGTAGTAATTTTAGGAGAAATGGTGGTTGTCAAGAACAAAAGTTTGCTTAGAATATCCCACGGAATCGATTGGTAACGTTTCCTATATCGAATCTGAATACCCTGGATCCGCCATAATAAAATTGACGTTCTCTCTAGAGGGCGCATTTTTTAGCGAATCAAGCTATTCCAAGCAATTGGTAATAATTTGTTACATCTAGGTTGAGTTCATCGACGCGTCAAATCGGATAATGAAGTCAAACAATTCGTATAAAGGCAATTATCTTGCCGATCGAATGAAAATTCTATTGTTCATTAATATGCGTGAATAAATTTTTTTCATTGACGGTCGTTGTTAGGCTGAATTTAATTACAACAACCAATGCCAAAAAACGTAAGAAATAGTTTTATTTGAATAATGAAAAAAATATATAGTTTCAATATACGAGTATGTACTTTCCGGAGAGTGTACAATGATAAATCTTTTAGGCGTAAAGTTCAAATCGAAGTTAAATTCAAGATACTTTAAAAACTAATTATAAATTCAGAATAAATCACACAAATTTACTCGTACACAACTAACTAACTATCTAACTAAAAACCTAAAGAAAAGAGGCACAAATGAAGAAAAAGAGAGAAAAAAGATAAAAGCTAAAAAACGGTACAGAGGGATAGTAGGATAGCGAAAGCGCGAGAAAGAGAGATAGGAAGAGAAATATTGCTCAAAATATGCACAATATTTAATTTTAGATAGTAGCGGAGACTGCTACCAAAAGGATTCGTTGGACACCGTGTTTTGAATATGTGACGGAAGGCAGTTCCAGACTCAGGTGCACACTGAAACGAAATTTACATTGGGGAATTAATATTTTGAAATACCTTGGAGGTTGCAAGAATTTCAATCTACTATAAAGGAATTCTGGTTGCTGAACGTAGACTATTTTTTGTCAAATAATTTTAGGCTACGATGAACGAACTAGGTATCAAGTGGCATGTCAAGAATAGCACTGGCGTACTGAGAAACATGGTTAAATCTTATCAATAATATCAATATCTTATAAACACTAAACGCATGAATCATTAAAAGCTATTGATAACTTTCTCGTACAAGAAGCGTCGAGTGAGGAATACACTACGCTGCCATAACAAAATTTTGTAGAATGAAAGCCCGTAACAGTAGTTTACGAAGATCAATTGATATAATGTCAGATTTTACCCAAAGCTGGCGCAGGCGAACACGAATACGAATACGAATACGAATACGAATAACCTTATGTTTATTTGGTCACAGCATGTTATCATATTGTTAATAACGATGTCCAAATCTCTAAGTTGGCAAAGCAAATCGTATTACCATCATAAGTTATGGATGATAATGGCTTTGTATTGAGTTCATTACTGTAGATGATAAGGGCATTAAATTTTGACGTGTTAATAATTAATCTATTGCGTATACTATATTCGTAAATTCTGCTTAGATCATCATTTACACGACTGATACAATCCTCAACTAAGCCAATACAAGCCAGGTACATTTGAACATCATCTGCATAAAGATGTATTGATACAGCGTTGACTGCAACAGGAAGATAATTTATGTAAACGGAAAATAGAAGCGGACCAAGAATTGAGCCATGCAGCACACCGCTCAATTAGCAGATCAGACCGCCAATACGACCGCTTGCCGGAATTATGCAAGGTATCACATTACTAGCATCTCTCGCTGACCATTATGAAAGTGCTGATGTATACGCGCCATATCAGGCAATTATCGAGTGAAAAAAGAAAAGTGCTTATAGGGAATAACCTATATACCAGGGGTGGGCAAATACTTTTAAGCGCGGGCCAAAATGAAATTTTCAAAATGTCTCCCGGGCCGGAGGACTATACCGCGTACACAGCGTACGCGAATGTTTTGGGTGGAGTTTCCCTGTCCAAGAAATTTTTTTGACAAAAACACTGTAAGTATCATTTTAAAGCATTTGGACAGAAAAATTTGACAGTTAATAAAATATAATAGTAATAATAAATTGTCTTACTTAGGTGTATATGCGAGCAATTTGTGCCCAGTAAAATATGTCTCGTAATTTTTAAAGAAATATGATCCATTATATTAAATTAATGGTCATTAAATAAATTAGTTAATGAAAGATTTTATTTTGATGTTTATTTATATCTTAACGATACAAATTGTTTTATTTTGATCATAGTTATTACATTTTTATATTTATATTACATTTTGTAAATATAATAGAAAATAGAATTATAAAAAGAAAAGACAAACATCAAACGTTAAAATAGAATAGTTTTAGTTAATGCGAAACGTGAAATCTCGAATGTTCATTTGATATTATTTCTTCAAAATTTGGATCCAAATCACTTGTAGCAATCCTTAATACCGAGTGTAGATTTTCCTGAGTAATTTGTGATTGATTTTTATTTTTCGTTACAAATCATTAACGAAAAAGTTCTTTCACAAATATATGTTGAACCAAATAAAACTAGGTATTTTTGAACATAGTTCAAAAAATGTTTGAAATGTTCTGCATTCAAAGCACCAGAGAAAACACAACAACTTGAGTGAAAATTTTCTTTTAGTAAATTATTTGACTGTAAGTCAATTAGTTCTAGTTGAATTTCAACAGGAGCTTCTTGCACGTCAAAATTGAAAGGTTGACTAATTAATGATAAAGGTTTTTCAATAGCTTTGAAATCTTGAAATCTTCTTTGGAATTCAGAATGCAGGTCTTGTGTTATTGCACTATTTTTAAGAAAATCGGTATTTTTCAATGATTCTCGTCGTGTTTGTAATGAAGGGAAATGATTTAGTAATTTCTTATTAAAGTTTTCGGCAAATAAATTGAGTTTTATCATAAATGCTTTGACGTTTGAGTGCATATTGAAAGCGAATTGGGTTTTCCTTTGTATTTTTTGATATTTTAAAATACCTACTGAAAACGAGAAATCGTTTAGCCATGCCTCATTTTGCAATTCAGGAAAATCATGTAGTTTTTCTTTTATCGACAAGAAGGATACTATTTCATCAAGTAAATATTGAAACCTGTCCAAAACTTTACCGATGCTAAGCCAATCACTTCAGTGTAATAAGGAATTTCGTAAAAGTCACTTTCAATTTCTTTCAAAAATTCAACAAACTGTCGATGATTTAAAGCACGTCCCCGGATAAAATTTACAACTTTTGTCACAATAGTAACGACGTGATTCAAGTTTAAGACTTTTCTACATAACACTTCTTGATGAATAATGCAGTGTAAAAATAATATATCCTGTTCTGGCTGCAACTCTTTTACTTTGTCGCTGATTCGTTTTAGTAAACCCACATTTTTCCTGTTAAACTAGGACAGCCATCCGTAGTGATGCTTACTATTTTGTTCCAAGTTAAATTTACTTTAACTAAACACTCTTCAACAGCGATAAAGAAGTCATCACCGGTAGTTGTATCTTTCATTGGATGTACACTAAGAAGTTCCTCGCTAATTTCACATTTCTTGTTAATACCTCGGATAAATATTAATAATTGACTTGTGTCAGTAATATCGCAGGACTCATCTAAAGCCAGAAAACAATATGTAAAATCAGCAATTTTTTTTTCTTAGCTGGTCAAGTAAATTTGGTGCAATATTTTCGATCCGTCGTACTATTGTTCTTCTCGAAAGGCTTACATTTTCAAAAATATGTTTCTTTTCAGGATAACATATCTCCGACACTTGTATCATGCATTGTTTAACAAATTCTGCTTCAGTAAAAGGTTTGCAGAACTTAGCAATTTTGTGTGCAACAGCATAACTTGCTTTTGTGGTAGATTTCTCGATATTACTTTGTTTGGTAAAAATATTTTGTTGCTTATTCAAGTTTTTTGTCATGTTTTCTAGCTACACTTTGAAGTTCTTTTAACGAAAGTGATATATATTTTGGATGTTTTGATTTAAAATGCCTGTTTAAATTGTATTCCTTGAAAAGAGCAATTGTTTCCTGGCAAACTAAACAAATTGCTTTCTTATCAATTTTTGTAAAAAGGTATTTTACCATCCATGCTTCATTAAAATTTCTGCATACCAAATCAACTTTTCTTTTTTTAGATTGATTCATTTTACAAAGGCCTACAAATAAATAATTTAATTATTACAATAAAATAAAACCAATGTTTTAAAATTTTACCTATAAAAAGTCCACTTTTTCAATTTATTATTATATTTTCAAAATAACAAACATTAGTCTCAAAAGAAATGACGAGTATGCGACTAGTGCTAAATCAAAATAAACAGTACGCGTGCTGCGAGCTGTCATCCCTTGAAGAATGAGAGGAGTACCCGTTCAATTCTATGTAGTAAGCCGACCATCCGCTTTATGAGAGTATGTATGTTGCATACATTGAAGTAGGGATATGGTTACAGCTGTTCAAATTATAATACTCTCTATTATTTATATATTTCATTATTTATATGTACACTACGCACACAAATACTGTTGATTTCAACAAAATCGCATATAAGAGATTAAAAAAATTGCATGCAGGATTTTTCAACGGGCCGGATAAAGTAAGCAAAAGGGCCGGTCGCCCGCGGGCCGGCTTTTGCCCGCCCCTGCTATATACAAATGTTACCACATCTTAGCATTTAAGATCTGGAACATAAGAATTTGTTTAAATACATTGACAGTGAATAAAGCCTAAATAAATGGACACAATAGTCCAGTAATTCTTGAAGTCTACATCTTGACAATAAACCTCGGCTCGCAGCATCTCTCTGCGGCCATCGATTTATTTCACACTTATCTACCTTCCCAAACTGCTCGCAGCCTACTCTGGGGCTATCCTCCGGCATAACTGCACGCAGCACCCTCTGCGGCTAACTTGCACTTCCCTATCTGCGGCTAACAATCCGCTTACCACATAATACCATGTATGTATGCCTTCCTACGGCAATTCAAAGCTCAATCAACTCAAGTTGAGAGGGGTAAGCGGCATTAAAATAGGTGGGCAGGTCATTGACTACGGTCAAGCTACTTCAACATATAAATATTCAAACTTTTCTCGAACGGCCGACGAACACTCTACTTTTGCCTTCAGACAGTTATGAACAGAAATAGCAACTCCACCACCATTACGACCAACGCGATCGTTCCTAAAATGCCTTATTCAGGTAAGGGCCACCAAAAGTATGTTGTAAAAAAGCGACCTTCTTTCGTAAACTATGTGCGTTCAGACAGTAGAGAAGGTAAAAAGAAATGTACATGAACGTTCTCATCCTGTCCAGTGGCGGGTAAGCATCACTTCCAATCATTATTACACGGGACCAACGAATTCACAGCTTCTTATAATAATTTAAAGTACATACTATATTCCGAGCACGGAAAGGAAAATAAAGAAGAAAAAAGAAAAATATATAAGAATTAACTGGCAAACTATTATAAATTGCAACATTATCTGAACTATATAGAGTAATTAATAAATATGTAAATGTAAAGCAAATACAAAATTTCTTAATTTCAAAACAGCGCTTTGTCAGCTTCAGTAACACATGTATACAGCAAGCTGTCGGGAAGTTCAGCAAAATTAGTGGCGTTCTCAGTAACACTTTTAGCCACCAGGAACATATTATGCAGTAAGATCTCTGTGGCAAGATGGATTGGAGTCTCCACAGCCTTTAAACGTGCAAAGATGGACTGGACATTGCGCGAGAAGACCGAATGAAGTTTACCAGCCATCCACATCTTCAGTGTAAAACAAAAGAGCCCATGATTTGGTCTTTTCACGCGAGTATTCTCCAAAAGTGCTTCAAATCGGTTTAACGACAAGTCGTCGCGTGTATACCGGTCGTTTTGCAGCACTCTATTTATATAAAGCAGTGCGCATTAAGTGAAATAGGTCGCAAGACGGACTATCATCGATTGGCACATTGACACAGTCAATGGAGAGCCTTCTTCTGGAACAGGAAAAGATCGGAAAGCAGCTCGCTGTTACTACGGTTAATCCTGTTCCCACCACGGACAAGATCACCCGCCCTCCAATTAACATCCAGAAAAAAGAGGGGTTGTCCAAACGACAGCTGCGACGGCTGAAGAGTAAGCAGAACAGAGCTAAGGCAAAGGAAGCGAAAGCCGACTTTGTCAAGGGCTATGTCCCTTCCTCCTCGATTCCGGTGACAACAGCCGCCAAAAGAGGTAGGTCGGAGGAGGACTCATCCACTCCGAGCACCTCAACTAGTGCGGGATGCGCTGGAGCAGCCAAAATACCACCCACGCAGCCCATGAGCAAACATAAACCGAAGAAAGTCGTCAAGACCGGTCTCCTGGTACAAGGCTCACTGGACGAGTTAAAAGGGAAACCCGATCCTCGTACTGGATCTACCGACGGTGCGGGTCCGTCAGACTCAAAGACGGGGGCTGGAGGGGGGGGGGGGGGTGGCAAAAGCTTCGCTGAGGCTGCTTCCCAAGCCCTAGTCGTTGCCGACAACCCACCAAAGGAAATGTCACAACGACATGTAACCTTTGTGGAGGACTACATCTGGAAGCTCTTGGGAGAGATCAAAGAGTCACCCAGGCTTAAGGGAATGGTCTTTGGTGACGAAACCCCGAAAGTTCCATGCACGAATGAACATTCCCTTAAATGACTGCTTTCAAATGTGGAAAAATTTCCAGCTTGTGACGGCATAAAATTTTCTGTTACAAAAGGTAGCGACTTGCCTAAGCTGGTTCGGGCAGTAGTTTGGATCCCAGGCCCTCGCAAGGCACCTGGTGAAATCTTTGCCCGTCTCCGTAACCAGAACCCGAGACTGGAGACTAAATACTGGCGCATTCGTGCGTTCAGCTGCAAGAGGAAGAACCCTGATGATCCAGAAGGTTCCACTTTTGCTCTGGGCGTAGACACGTATCGAACACAATTGAGGCCATAATGTTGCAACAATTTTGCAGTCAAGACATCGTCGCGGTGAAAGTATCCTACAAGATTTCGGGGGCTAGGCATGAGGCCGTTATTGTCTCAGCCTATTTACCCTACGACTCCATTAGTCCACGTCCCTCACGAGAACTTATGGAAATCGTAAGATACACAGAATCTAATAATTTAGGTCTGGTGATTCGCTACGATGCCAATGCTCAGCATACCATATGGAGTAGCAGTAAATGCAATCCTATAGGGGAAAAATTATTAGACTTTTTTATGTCGTACGATATCGTGTTTAACAATGTGGGCAACGATCCAACCTTTGTCACGAGTAGGCGAGAGGTAGGAGGTAATTGACCTGACACTTGCCAATAGGAAGAAGTCTAACTTCATTACTAACTGGCGAGTTCTAGATGAAGAATCTCTTTCGGACTATAGATACCTAAATTACAGGATAGCCATTGTTGACATATACATCCTGGCTGGACGTAATCCAAGGAAAACTGATTGGGATAGGTAAAAACAAATTCTTTCGGAGAAATAAATCCATGTACCGAAGCTTTGATCAAATAAAAGGCCATTGAGGATGAGACTCAGAAATTGAGTCGGACCTTGATAGATTCCTTTGAGAGGGCTTGTCCCGTTAGAAGAGCCGATGCGGCAAAAGCCCTGGTGGAACAGCAATCTCTCAAGGCTCAGGAAGCTTCTGAATAGGGCACTAAAAACTCAAAAAGAAGATGACTGGACGATCTATCGAACCCTACAGCGCTAATATAAGTATGAGATAAGAACTTCCAAAGTCTCATCTTATAGAAGATACTGTGAAGAACTGGTAGGAATGAGAAAAACAGCTAGGCTATATAAAGTCTTTCAAAAGGACAACACAACCAAACTGAATTCCCTCCGCAAACCTGACGGCGGATATACGGGTTCCAAACAGGAATCCTTTGAGATCCTGGTTCAAACCCACTTTCCAGGCAGTCACAAGATTAAAATGAATCAATGTTTAGAAAGGTATCCAGAAAGTGTAGCCATTTCTAGACAGGACAGATATACTATATAGCATCCAAAGTTGTGACGGAGGAGAAGATCAAATATGCTTTGTCCTCCTTCGAAAACTACAAGACCCCAGGTCTGGTTGGTATATACCCGGCTCTGCTAAAAGCAGGAGGCCATTCCCTAGTTTTAGCACTAAAGAAGATATTTAGGGCCTGTTTAACCTGGGGATATATTCCAACTAAGGTCAGAGTAGTTTTCATTCCCAAACCAGGCAAGGAAGACTATGCTCTGGCGAAAAGTTTCAAACCAATTAGCCTAACATCGTTCTTGCTGAAATGCCTGGAACGTTTGGTAGAAAAGTACATCAGAGGAGAAACGTTGAGACGGCATCCCCTTAATGAGCACCAACATGCCTATAGGCGTGGTAGATCCTGTGAGTCCGCATTGCACAATCTAGTCTCTAAGATAGAAAGTGCTTCGGACGGGGGGCTCTACGCTCTCGGGGTTTTTGTTGACATTGAGGGAGCCTTCGACAATGCCACGTTTCCATCGATGTGCAATGCTGCCACCGCATTTGGTGTAGATACCGTGCTTGTAAGATGGATCTACTCTATGCTATCTCGAAGACTAATTTTCGCAGAATGCGACACCGACACGGTAATGAAAGTAGACAAAGGCTGTCCGCAAGGAAGAGTTCTCTCCCCGTTACTGTGGTGTTTCCTAGTAGACTCACTTTTAGACAAATTGCAAAGTGTAAATATACACATACAGGCGTACGCTGATGATGTGTGTGCACTCGTTTGTGGTAACTCACTTAAGGTTGTCTGTAGTAAGATGCAGAAAACCCTAGACAGGATCCAGAACTGGTGTGGGAGACATGGCTTATCAGTGAATCCTCTGAAAACAACACTGGTGTTGTTCATCAGGAAAAGAAAACTCGATAACGTTAAGCTCCCAACTTTGAAAGGTGTAACCATTCAACTCTCCAAAGAAGTGAAATATCTAGGTGTAATTCTAGACTGACAAACTGACTTGGAAGGCTTATGTCGCACACAAAACATCTCAAGCATTGAATGCCTTCTGGCAACGCAGGAGAGCTTTTGGGAAGACATGGGGTCTAAAACTCACATTATGCACTGGGTGTACACAGTCATAATTAGGCCTATAATTACGTATGCGTCAGTGGTCTGGTGGAGTATAACGGAGATGAAAACTACCTGTTCTATTCTTAACAGAGTACAAAGGGATAACAGGAGCCTTCAGCTCGACCCCGGGTGCGGCCTCTTGGACCTCGCAATCCAGGAAGAGGCAATGAAATCTATATGTCGACTAAAAAAGTCTAGACTATGGCATAATGGACATGCTATCGGACATGGCGTCTTATCCCGAAGACTTGAAGAGCACTGCACTCCTTTTAGCATGCCGACAGATGATATGACGCAAATTACCATGTTCTGAAGAAGATTTCGAATAAATCTTCCGGTAAGGGAAGAATGGGATGATCCCAACAAATTACTGGATCGATTAACTGATATTTTCTACACAGACGGATCGAAAACCTCATCTGGTACGGGTGCTGGATGGTATTTGAATGAAGCAGTCAAATACAGTATATCACTCGGAACAACCGCAACGGTTTTTCAAGCTGAAGTATTCGCCATTCTCGAAGTGGCTAACTGGATAATTGCTCATAGGTGCCATAATAAGACGATTGGCACCTGCAGCGACAGTAAGGCTCTCTCACCACAAAATCAAAGATTGTCCAGGAATGTAAGAAAAGACTTAATTTTGCTGCCAAGCACAACCAGGTCCATCTTATATGGGTCCCTGGACACCGGGGAATCGACGACAATGTGGCCTCTGACGCTTTAGCGAAATAGGGCGCAAGCTCTCCGCCCTTGAGGCCGGAGCCCATTATTGATGTCAGCTTTACAAAGTTAAATAATTGGATAAGTAGATCCATGAACTCAATACATGATCCAATAGATGGTCCACTATATCAACCTATAAATTCACGAAATGGTTCATTGGTCGTCCATATAGTAATAATGCAAAACTTCTACTTGGCTTAGGCAAGAAAGTTTGCAGAAAGCTTGTAGGGACGGTCACAGGACATAACACATGCCGCAAGCATCTGAACAGCCTAGGAATCATCAGCGATTCAGCGTGTCCTTCGTGTGGGAAGACGAGGACAGTACGGAGCACTTCCTCTGTAACTGCCTGGGCCTTCTCCCGCGCGCGCATGACGACGTTTGACGCTGATGTAATGAGAATGGAAGACTTCAATTCTCAATCTCTATCTGATGTTCTTAGGTTCATCAAGATGACTAAAAAATTCGGATGGGGTAGGGGACGAGTGCAATGGACCGTGGTCTAAGCGCTCGAGGCTGACGCCTCCCCCTTTTTTTCTAATAATTTTGTTTTTTTTGTTTTTTTTTGTTTTTAAATATAATAATAATAATATTAATAATAATAATAATACTAAGTGAAATATGTTCGATTTGTGCGGCATAAGTCCTCTCTGCAACACTTTTGTAAACATTTTCCCTCTCTTCTCTTACCCCGAAAACCGGTTTGCAGCACTTTTAAGAATACTCGCGTGGACTGGCACATTGGGCCTAGTAAGACTTTCAACCGCATTGACTGTGGCAACAGAAGGAGTCAGAATGCAGGCTCAATATTTTCAGAGTCTTTCACACCTCAGCGGTGATAAATTTACTTATGAACACTCTTTGTTGCACAACCGAAGAAAGGAAATTTGCTGCTCAAGTGCGAAGTTTTCATTTATTACGTCAATAAGTGCTTTTACCAATTTTTCCTCCAGCAGTTGAGTAGAAATTATGCACAGAGATGTTAGAGTAAGATCTAGATGTAGGGCAGTTTTCCGCAATATTTCCACTTGCTCGGCTGGGACAAGAGATGGTTTAGCACCAGCACTTGTTTATCGCCAAAGATCATGATATACTATGTAGATGGAACACTCTCTATAAAAGCCTAAAGCTCTAACCCATATGCAAGTTCTAAAACTGCTTGGGGAAAATTTTCCCACTGTAGAAAGCGGTATACAACTACTGCTTCATATGCCTTATCTAAATGCCAATAAGAACGAAAGAGATAAGAATAAGGCAGCCAAAAATTCTCATCTACAGCACTTACAGTGTAGGCAATAAAATGCTGTGTTTTTTGATCACGCATTTTTAAAGGCGGGCCAAACTGTCGGACACGCTGTGTGTCTCTGCATGCATGGTATTAGTGCCGTCCTCAGGCAATGTTGCAGCATAGGCAAATTCTGAATCAGAGAAAGGGAACAGGCAGGTAGTACGCTCAGAGCATAATATACGGATGCGGGCTGTTTACATTTTTTCACTGTGCATTTTAAAGGCGGGTCAAACGTATTCGAACGTGTTCCCTGATCAGGGTAGTGAAACATGCTTTTAATTTTCGTTTCGCTTCCTCCTAAGTGTTTGTCTTTCTCTTACGCATGAGCCCTTTATTACTATCCACTTTTAGCAAAATCTGTAAGGACGGTGGGCTAACGGGACCAAGGTCGAAAAATGATAAGGGAATACGTGACGAGTGTCCCATCTATTATTTCATGATCTTTGGTTATCGCTGGCTCTTCAATCCTCCTCTCGTTAATACCGGAGTATTAGTGAGATGGTCCGTTGCTTTTGAGTTGACTTTATCGATACAAAATCAAGTGTTACTCTTCAGACATATGAACTACTACTGGTGATAAATCTTTTGAAAATTGAAAGGATTTTAATTTACATCAAGGTAAAGGTAAAGTGGTGACACTAATTCAAAATTAATGGGAACATCAAAATGCTGAGTTTAATGCGATGGCCAAAATTTATTTATATTGAAAAGATTTCAATGAAAAGTAGTACTAATCGTATTTTGTGGAAACTATTCACGCATTTAAATACTCTCAAAATTTCAAAATACAATATGGATGATGGCCTTCCATAATGCAACGTTATAAAAGAAAATACAAACACAAAAACATAAATATCCTATTATATTTATTTAACAAACATAGACAAAAAAGCGTTTCAGTTGTAGACTGTGGTAGCGAAATGAGTTTTGAACTAATGTTCTACATACATCATTTCCACAGATATTTGTAATACTCTTAAGCATTTGAGAAGCCTCTAACTAAATAGTTACATTTTAATAATTTTAGAAATTATTTATTTTGGAACAAATTGGATTTAAGGTCTGCCTCACGAATTTTAATTACCATTATTTAATTTATTATTATTTATTAATTTATCGGAAAATCACGCTGTATTAACCTGTCTATCATAAATATCCGTAAGGAAACCTCAAACTCAGTTTATGCTTTTATGTAATAATGAATTATAAACTTACCAGCTCTAACTTGTACATCTCTTGAAATTATCCTGCCGATACTATTTGAGGCCATGCACCTATATATTGTGTTATGAATATCTTGCCTATAAGCAGCTGCTGGAAACGGCAATAAAACTAGGGTTCCATTTCGAAGGACTTTCCGAACACCGCTAACATCACCCACAGAGTTTCCATCAACTGTAAGCCAATCAATTGTTGGCTGTGGACTACCGGATGCTGAGCAATCCAGCCATCCACCGGATGAGTTTGAAAATTCTAGTTTTGGAGGTGGCTCCATCACAAATCCAGGTCCTCGAAGATGCGTCTCAAATATTTCGGACAAAACTTCATCTGAAAGGCAAAAAAAAGGCTATAAGTATAGTTAATAGAGGAAGTTTCACTTTATAAAAAATAAAAGAAATTTTATATGCAGGGTGTTTTATATATCGTATGGCAAAATTAGTGGACCGAAAGATCTCACCTAAACGAACAAAAAATAATATGGTAGGGAGGGCCGATCTGAACAGCTTTGAACTTACAGGGTGATTCGTATTCGAGTTTTTCAAAGTACGTACACCATTATTTTATTTTTATCTCTTGATCCAACTCACGCAAAAATCTACTCTACTAATGTCCTTTCCAAAAACGTCAACAATGTTGCCCTGCCGCCATCCACTGCCGGTACACTTAATATGGAAACTCGAAAAAATGTTTTTCATGTTCCTAAAATTCCGTTTTCATCAAATTTTCTACCAAATTCAAGTAATTAATACTATTAATACTATTTATTATTTTTATCAAATTACCCATCTTTCTACCTTTCTAAAAATGTACAGCATGTCCATGTAAAATAGAAGTAGAAAAATCCGTACCTTAAATCTACAAAGATAGTCTGCGTAAAATTGGCGCATGCATGTTCGAAACATTGCTCTCTCGCTTTAAATTTTGCGAAGTTATTTTTCGTTTACTTATATTACAAATATATATACATACTTAGTCTTGCCATAAATTCTGTCACACAATTTCTAATGCGCGCTTTCTCAGAAATTAGCCTGGAATTGTACCGTTATGTTGCACTTTGTAACAAATGAACTGTATGGCGTAATATTCCGATCAGTTTGGTGACAGTCTTTGACTCGTAATCATGGAGTGGGGAGTAAAAGAAAATCGTATCGGTGTAATAGCACTCCATAAGTGTGGAAAAAATGCTTCTGAAATTTTGAATTTGTTGAAACCGCTAAAAATAACAAAAAGATTCATTTATCGTGACATAGAACGATTTAATGAAACCTTAGGCATAGATGATAGAGCAAGGACCGGTCGTCCACGTACCATTAGAACAGTCAGTGCCATCAAAACTGTCCGAGAGCGCATCCGTAGAAATCCACTGCGCAAACAAAAAATTTTATCGAGGGAGTTGGTAATCTCCACAAGATCGATGAGTAGACTCATTCGAGATGATCTTCATATGAAGGCTTATCGTCGGTCAACAGTCCACATGTTGACTCCACGGTTAAAGGAAATAAGATTGGAAAGATGCAAGAGTCTCTTACTTTGGCACGCAACCAATGGTCATGAGAACATCCTCTTTACCGACGAAATTTTTACTGTGGAGCAAGTTTTTAATAAACAAAATGATAAGGTTTATGCAACATCATCAGAAGAAGCTAAAAAAACGCTTCCCAGGGTGCAACGAGGCCATTGCACAAGAAGATTGGCCATCCGGGAGCCCAGATTTAAATCCGCTGGATTATGCTTTATGGACAGAGTTAAAGAACAAGGCCTGTAGAACTCCCACCGCAATTTGGACAGTCTGAAAAAATGGTTGGTGAAAGCAGCAAATGAAATGTCGTTAAATACTGTGCGTGCCGCTATAGACCAGTGGCCACAACGTTTAAAAGCTTGTATAAAAGCTAAAGGAGGTCATTTCGAGTAAAGCTTTTATTAATTAATTAACAATATCTTATTAAAGTAAATGTCGTTGGAATAAACATATTATCTTTTATTGTTTAGATTTAATGCTTCTTTAAAGTTGTGACAGAATTTATGGCACGACTAGGTAAACTATGGTGATTATTTTTCCACCTGAGTATAAAAATATAAGACTGATTGATTCAAATTAATAAAGAAAATAGAACATTTTTTACTCAAGATTATCTTTTACGTATATCACCAGTAATTGCGGAAGCCGTAAAACGAACAAAACTTTTATCAACAATTTTCGGAAACATTAGTTTAGCATATACAGGCAATTAATTTTAGCTATTGCTGCAGAAAAGTCATACAAAGGTTAATGAAATTTATTTTATTGCCGTGATTAGGTTGTCCTAGCTAGCCATACTTAGGTGTTCCTCACGCTCTGTTACTAATACCTATTAGAAATGTTGCTACAAAAGAGGAACCCCCAGCAAAAAAATCAAATAATTACAGGTGCTCTTAAGGTGAAATATTTAAAAAATGTCCGAATTCACTTTTAAGGAATGCTCCGATATAATTTACATTTGCAGTAACTGAATAATTTGCTAAACGCCGGATTTTATGAGGTGGACCGATAGCTAGATCTGCTAGATCTCCAGATTATACTCCATTGGACTTTTTCTTATGTGGAACGATGAAGGATAACGTTTACTTAAATCCTGTTAACACCAGAGAGGAATTAATTAACTGCAGCGACGAAAATATGGGAGGGCTGGCTACAATACACCTTAAACAGGGAATTAGAATGAGGTTATTGGTATGCATTGAAAGTGGTGGACGACATTTTGAACAGTTATTGTGAAATATTGGCATTAACTTAAATTGGTTTTTAATTCAACCAAAAACATTTTGAGGGTAATTTTAGTTTAATTTCTTTAATATTTGATTTTTTTTTTTTATGTACTTACAAGTATTGTTTCTTAGAGTAAAATATAATAAATAGGTATATTAATCACCATTTCGGAGAAAATTCGATGAAAACATGAATTTTAGGAAAAGTGAAAATCATTTTTCCATTTTGCAAATAAGCGTACCTGTAATAGGTGGTGGTGGGTTACCATTGTTGACATTTTTGGCCATATTTTACAATTCTGTTTATACTTTATCTAATCCTTTGCTTATTTGTTGTTCAATTACGCCTAAACACTTGATTCGCTATTTTTGTATTTTTGACTGATTGACTATTTCTTTTATTACATATTATTCCAACTAAATAAAAATACTATTGTACTTTTTATTCAGATAAAATGTAGGGTTTCAAAATGTCGGCCAATAATTTTAAACTTCAAGGGATTGCCATGGAAACTGGTATTCGGGGCTTCTGGAGATGCTAATTATAGAACGGTTGAAAAATCTCGAAATTCAAATTCATTATCGGTAAGGAGCGAGCTGAGCGTACGCAATCAGCATTCCGTAGAAAAACTTTGTCAATGATCAGTCGACCGACCGAAATTAACGGAGTATTTTCATTAGATCGATTCAAACTTTAGATTTTTTTTGCATATAATTTTATTTGTTTACGTTGTTTGCAACTTTAAGCAAAATGTCTTTCCAAATAAAATTAATATTTTCGTGAATATAACTTTGACCATCAGCTGTTGAAGAGGGTTCTTTCTCCATGGAATTGTTGCCATGGAAAAATGTAGTTATGGCCAGAGCCAGAATCATTAAAAAATATTAATTAGAAAAAACACTTTTGTTTGTTGGAAAACAATTTTTTTTTGTGTTTAGAGGAGTAAAAGAAATAAATTTAATAATCGATCCGCTTCGCGTTACGTGACCTTCCTTGGAGAGCACCTCAGCCTTCTGAGTTCCTGCACAGCACATCTCTTAAAATAACTACGGTCACTTCGAGGCCTTCACAAGAATGCTACGGAAGGCCAACAACTATGCCGCATTCGACCTACATGTCGACAAAGCTTCACTCAAGTACGCTCAGTATGCCTAACCCACCCTAGCATTAACCAATCTCACACCCCGTTATGTTTGTGTGTTCTTTTTTATTTAAACTTATTGTAATTAGGTTATTTGCTTTTGCTATATTTAGTTTAAGTAGTTGAAGCTCTAAAGATCAGTTCCGAAAGATAAAAAGCCACCTCCTTAGTGCTTTGTAATATTTTTTTCTAATAATATGATTAATGAGATCGTGAATTGCGCCAATGAGCAATTGTTTTTGCAGTCAACTGATGACCTCTGTACTGAATATACATAGCTGTATTTACCATAATGAATTATAAGTTTTTTAAATGAAAAAGCAGTAACAAAATCGTAGAAAGAAATTCATATATATTCTTAGCATGGACTCTCCTTAATTTTGTTCTTTTGTTTATATACCTTAAGCATACTGATACATATAAATGCGCCTCACGCTGCGCGAGTCGTAAATGCATAACAGAGTAATGATCACGGCTCAACGTTGTTTACGTTTAGGTCATCACCGTCAATAGGAATTTTATGGGTCGGAAAAAGGTCTCAATTTTGCGGTCAATATACAGGTAAAATAATTGCTTAAGAATTTTTATGACCCACTTGAGTAAGGGTCAATTTATATTCTGCTAAGATGATGATTTGTTTCTAGGACATATTACGTTAAGCATTTCTCAAAAGCAATTCTTATAAAAGTATGAGTAAGAAAATTTTGTATAAAAGGCGAAGTAAATTTTGAATAAACACGGACTTTAGGGCTGAACTTAGAAGAGGTATTTTCTTTTTTCCGAATTTTCCTCCACAAGATTAATAAAATATTTCACCCCCAAAAATTGGAAACAATACAGGAAGAACTGAAGGTATTCTTTAGTTTTTTCTAATTGGTTTAGATCGTTCTGGTTGTCAAAACACTATCGACTTATGGGCTACCGATGTTACAGGAATGAATGTATTTAGAGGTACAATGTGTAGAAACAAATTTGTTTACTTATTGAATAATCTAAGATTTGATACTACAGTCACACAAAACGATAGAATAAAGATGGATTAGCCCCAATCAGAACTATATTTAAAACATTTGTAATTTTTAATTTTAATCTTCGTCTTTTAATCTTTTAATTTTCGTCTGAAAACCCTACTTAGAATGAAGAACTGGCTGCTGTTCGAAAACGATGTGGTTTTCGTCAGTACATATTATCAAAACCAACTAAATATTGCATACAAATTTATGCTTTAGTGAACAATAGGTGAAGCTTTACGTGCTAACAAAACTTGTTTTCAAAAAAACCGTGAAGTGAATACAAGACTGTTTGAATTCCAAAAATATTTCAAATTTATCCTACGCACCGAAAGTGCGGAATGTGATGTACCTACATTGATGGCACACTGCATCATGGAATTGTTCCTGACACTAGAAGTCAGCAAAAAACCTGCTATTATAAATTTTACAATCAGACCAAAAATGACGACATGGTTGATAAGTTATCAAGAGAAATGATGTTTCGCCAAATTTTAAGCGTTGGACTCTTCCAATATTCTTTGGTTTACTCAATGATGCTCGATTAAAAAAAAATAGTATGATTATTCACATGTTCAATAATGGTATTGATAGGAAAAAGAACTAATTTGAGTTATTCGTGAATTAGGTTTCCAATTTTTGGTGGTGTAAAGACCACCTGAACACAAGACGACTTCCTAAAAAGCTGCGCAATAGAATTGGAAAGTATTTTCAAAAAATCCCTGAAAACCAACAAGGATCACTGGTAAAAATACCAAATACAATGTAGAGATGTACAATGTCCCCTTATAGAAAAAAAAGGTAGAAAAACTAGATACATCTCTAAAGAAATGTAACACGCGGTAACTAACACTTTTATTTTGATGTTGAATTTTTATTAGTTTATAAGCAGATACATATAATTGTAGTCTCATAAATTGAAAATATTGTATTATATATAGCATGTGCCATTTGAATTTAGAACTTAAATAAAGATTTAATTTCTTTTAAGTTCAAAAATAGTTTTTCTAATAAAAGTCTATTATAATGTATATACGTGTTTTACTTAAACCCATTCATTATTAGTTATTATAATATATTTCCTTTTAATAAGTTTCAAATAGTTTTAATTCGGTAATTCAATTTCATTTCACTTACTGTGTATGTCAAACCCCGCCTAAAAAGGGTTGGACGATTTTTTCACTTAGTACTATATGGAATGGTAAGTGAACTGAACAAATATGAGTCGCCTTATAAGTTTCCAATTTTTTCTGTAATCTTTGACTCAATATATACTAACCCTGAAAAATTCAAAAGTTTAGATTTAGAAACCTAGAAAATCAGTAGGCGGCATTTTTTTCATACAAAATGTTTTTGGAATCCTTGAATGTAGATCTTTCCACTCACACGATGCAAAATATAAAACTTACTATAACCAAATAATCCATAATAATTTAATAAAATGTTTGTATACATCCAAGTAACAAGTCCACAAGCGAACAATAAAAGCTGTTGGTCGACAGCGAAACCAAACGTACTTAAGTAAAATACAAGATTTTACGGACCGTTTTTACCATTCTTTGCATGATTATGCAAAGCTCTTTTGAAAACTCATACTCCACGTTCTTGGCGAGCTATCACAATGTTATTTTGAACCTTAACGGTAGTGCACTTATATTTAATCGTTTTGGCTGTTATAGCGTTTAGTTTTTATGTTTTTGCACAACCAGAGCAGCATCTAATAAGATTTACTGCTATCTGGGATACTTTTTGATATAAACAATTCATGGGCAATTTTAGAACAATAAACGCAAACCTACCTAACTTCTATCGACATCGTCTCTTCTTCAGTCGCCGCTAAAATTAGCGCACTTCTCGATATTTTCGACTCCGGCCTCGCCATTGTTCTAAAGAAATGTACCACCCATCTACTTCAGCCCCTCACCTACTTTTTCCAACTTTCTCTTTCTGAGTGTATTTTTCCCAATCCTTGGAAAGATTTCTACATCACTCCTATTCAGAAGAAAGGTTGTAAAGGAGATATTTCAAATTACCGTCCTATTGTCAAATTATCTTGCATTTCGAAACACTTCGAAAACCTTATCTCTAACTTCATGCCGTTTCACTTCAAATCCATTTTATCCCCTATTCAACACGGCTTTCTCAAAGGCAAATCTATCACCATCAACATATTAACCTTTGTGTCACGCACCCTTCTTGCTATGGGAAATGGTGCAGAGGTTGATGTTATAGCCACCAACTTTAGAAAAGCGATAAAATCGATAAAATCTCTCACAAAATTCGCATTCTAAAGCTTAGCTATCTAGGCTTTCCTCCCCGACTCATTTCATGGATTTCTACCTACCTCGATAACCGCCATTTTAAAGTACGTTTTGACTCCCCCATTTATATTCCCTTCATATCCCATTCCGGTGTCCCCCAAGGCAGCCACCTCGGTCTCTTAATTTTCATATTGTCCATCAACGAAGTTGAGAACATAATTAATCAAACGTAAACTCATCTTCTGCTATATCCTATATCCTCTCTGGCGAGCCCGTTCCTTCTGTCAATTCATATCGTAATCTCGGTGTTATATGCGATAGTGAACTCAAATTCCCTTCCCACATAGATTATTAATTTAGCAAGGTCAATTCTGTTTTGGGCTTCGTTAAATGTTGGTCTGAGGAAATCTTTAACCCTTATGTGACCAAGCCACTCTTCATCTTCTTTTTCAAACGACTTCTTCAGTATGTCTGTTACGTCCGGTCACCCTCGCAATCCACACCCTCACGTCTAGCGCAGATTCACCCACTTTACCCTGCGTGACCTCCCTTGGACAGACCACCACAATCATCCCCCTTATGAAAACCACCTAAAACTAATCAACCTACCTACGTCGAGATGCTGCCAATATTGCCTTCGTCCACTAAGTCCTACCCGGTTCCATTGATTGCCCTGACCTACTTCGCAGCATATACTTTAACAGCAACCCTCGTAACGTTAGGTATTTCTCTACGTCTCGCGTTGAAAATTATCGTACTAATTATGGTCACTTCGAACCCGATGACCAGAATACTGCACATGGTCACTCTGTTGTTATTTTATCTATGTATTATCTGGAAATAATTCGGGATCCGGAAGGTTCAAGGAGTATTTGTGTTTTATAAGTAGCTTTAAACAGTAAAGTAATTATTAAATAAAACAAATGTTCCTGACCCTGTAATATACTTTTCTACGAAATTGCGTAAAATACCTAGTCGTGCCATAAATTCTGTCACAACTTTAAAGAAGCATAAAATCTAAACAATAAAAGTTAGTATGTTTATTCCAACGAAATTTATTTTAATAAATTAATTAAATAGTTAATTAATAAAAGCTTTACTCGAAATGACCTTCTTTAGCTTTTATACAAGCGTTTAAACGTTGTGGCCACTGGTCTATAGCGGCACGCACGGTATTCAACGACATTTAATTTGCTGCTTTCACCAACGATTTTTTCCGACTGTCCAAATTGCGGTGGGGAGTTCTACAGGCCTTGTTCTCTAACTCTGTCCATAATGCATAATCCAACGGATTTAAATCTGGGCTCCCGGATGGCCAATCTTCTTGTGCAATAAAATCAGGAATGTTGTTGCGAAGCCACTCCTGTGTGCTTTTTGCTTTGTGAGCAGGAGCAGAGTCTTGCTGGAAGACCCAATGTTGTCCACCGAAGAGAGTTTGCGATAAAGGTTTCACAACACCTTCCAGCACGTTGGTTTGATAAACCGCCGCACCGGTTTTGACACCTTTTTCGCAAAAATGGAGTGTTGTGACACCTTTATGGGATACATCCCACCAAACCATTACAGAAGCTGGATGATGGCCTCATTGCACTCTGGGAACCGTTTTTTAGCTTCTTCTGATGATGTTGCATAAACCTTATCATTTTGTTTATTAAAAACTAGCTCCACAGTAAAAATTTTTTCGTCGGTAAAGAGGATGTTCTCATGACCATTGGTTGCGTGCCAAAGCAAGAGACTCTTGCATCTTTCCAATCTTATTTCCTTTAACCGTGGAATCAACATGTGGGCTGTTGACCGACGATAAGCCTTCATATGAAGATCATCTCGAATGAGTCTACTCATCGATCTTGTGGAGATTACCAACTCCCTCGACAACATTTTTTGTTTGCGCAGTGGATTTCTACGGATGCGCTCTCGGACAGTTTTGATGGCACTGACTGTTCTAACGGTACGTGGACGACCGGTCCTTGCTCTATCATCTATGCCTAAGGTTTCATTAAATCGTTCTATGTCACGATAAATGAATCTTTTTGATATTTTTCGCGGTTTCAACAAATTCAAAATTTCAGAAGCATTTTTTCCACACTTATGGAGTGCTATTACAGCGATACGATTTTCTTTTACTCCCCACTCCATGATTACGAGTCAAAGACTGTCACCAAACTGATCGGAATATTACGCCATACAGTTCATTTGTTGCAAAGTGCAACATAACGGTACAATTCCAGGCTAATTTCTGAGAAAGCGCGCATTAGAAATTGTGTGACAGAATTTATGGCAAGACTAGGTACATAAATGGTAGTACGTAGCAATGAACACCTGCCGCAGGCTTTTGAAAGCTTAGTACAAGGTGGCGCAAAATTAATCACTCTATCGGAAGATGTTATAATTATTGCAAATGGTGTCGTACGTCAATCATATTTGACATTTGTGAACTACACAGCTGCAGAATACAAACAGATAAGCAGTGGAGCACTATACACCGCAAGAGCGTGGAATAATTGTGTCCATTGTTTTGACTAATAATCGGTCGGTGGTGTTAGCGCAGCGTGCATTTCGACGTCAATTTCCTAATCGAACTACACACAAATGTCAAATATAATTGACGTACGACGCCATTTTCTATAATTATAACATCTTCCGATAGAGTGATTAATTTTGCGCCACCTTGTAAAAACCAATTAAATGTAATAATCATTAAAAGGTAATTTTTCTTCGTAATTTGTGGAGAGGTAAAGCCATGTTTTTAAATCTGAGTTTTTGGGATTATGATGCCCATATTACTTATATATTATATAAGTATATATGCATGTGATTCCTAGACCAGATATTTAATAATTAATATTAAAAATCTTCTTAAATTACGGAACAACCTAACATATTACAAATATACATATATTTATTCCTATTTTTTACTTGATTTTACATTGCAGCATTTTTAATTGCAGTTCATTATTAAAACTTTTAATTTTAATTCAATTTATAAACATTCAACGGGTACAATTGGTATATACTACGATTACCATTAGTCTACTACTAATCAACACTGTTAATAGAAGTATTCTAAGTATCTTGAATATCCATACTACCTTCTGGGGTCTCAAGATAATTTTACCAAAAGCGACGAATTCAAACCCCTGCGAAAATTAAAGCCGCTGGAACCACAACGACTTTCATTTCATATATGTAGCCTTAAAATATTATAAATAAATTTCTTGCGAAAGTGCAAGTTTTCGGTTCTTTAGAAACAAGTGTTCTCCTAGCAAGTGGTTTAGCGCTCTGTTTTTCTGCTGAATTGGATTTGAACTCAAAAATTTAATACACAATACTTTAATCGAAGAGGTGATAAAAACTATCGCGAATCGAAAGGATAACTTCTTGGAGTAATCGTGAGTAAAAGACATTTTTGAATACTAGCTTTAGTTTCGAAGCTTCCTCAAGTTTTTAACCCATGTTTATGTTTTCTTCATAAGAGTCAAAAAAACGATGTAGAGAATCAGACCATTTGGCCCTATAGATATGTATAAGCGTCCGACGACGGTATGTAATGTAGATGGTTTCGGCAGGACCCAGCACACCTATTGAGAAGTACATAATTTAATGACCTTACACTACTTCCTAACGTGGTTCTAATTAGGAAAGCCTGATGTTATTTTGTATTTTTAACGACTTGGATATTCTACTTTGATCCATACTCGGACCTAAGCAGAAAAATCTTGCGCTAAAATAAAAATTCGGTTCTCATATTGTGTAATTGAATTGTTCCTGAGATGGCATACGTTTAACGATATGCCTTATAAATAAGAAATATTCTAAGGGTTTTCTTGAGGCCCATTCTAGTTGGGTAAATATATTAAAATAAGGAAATACTTATTAGAACTTCTTTCTGAAATTATCAAAAATAAAAGAACATTTTTTTCTAACAACAATTTCAAGCTGTATTGTAAAAACCACATACTACTCGTATAAGTCAAAATTAAAACTTTTCAGGAACCAATAAAAACTATGTTATTCAAAACTAAACGAATTTTCGAGGACTTTTTTGGGCTTAATATATATATTGATTGGACTTAATAGTTTGTAAATATTAAATAACCTTTTAAGGGTATATTTTTAAAAGAATATTTAATAGTTATTTTTCTACATACGAGGACACTTTGGAAAGTCAGTGACAAGATATTTTTTTTTCGGCAAAAAAGCGTTTTATTTCTTAAGGGGAGGTTCTCCTTTGATCAACGAAAAAGTAGGTACACTTTGGCATTTTTTTTTTAGGAAAATGATAAAAAGTATAAAGTTCTTTTTTGTATATTTTTGTATTGTACATTTATGTGTACTTTTAGATTTTTTTTCAAAAAAAAAAACAAAATGGCGGCTGTGATGGGCTTCCGCGTACAGCGTGTTTTAAAAACATTGCCAACTTCTTGCCACGATCCTGGGTTGAAATCTATCTAAAATCAAAAAACCAAAAATTGTAGGTCATTCTACAATAAATGGAAAGGGGGTTATACCAAACATATTTTCAAAAAGTCGAAAATTGACAAAATGGCGAGCGCTTACAAATTAAGTGCGTTTTTTTAAGGCTTGTTTTCGTGAATTATTGCTTGTAAAAAATAGTTAACATAATAATATTTCATATTTGTTGGTATAACCCCCTTTCAAATATGTTTACTTTCGAATGCAGCAAACTAGAAGTAAATCGGTTCAGCCGTTTTCGAGTAAACTTGGCGCAAAGTTTCAAAAAATTGATTTTCCGTAAATCGACTTGAAAGTTTCGGTTCATTTTTCGTGATTTTTATTACAGTCATTGTTTATTACAGTTTACTACTGTCATTGGCACGATCGATATCGACAAGCAACTTGATCATCGATTAAGCTTTTATTTTCTTTTGTTAAATTAAAAAACTAAGTTAAACTAGAATAAAGACAAGGAGTTGATCCTGACGCACTGTTTGGTCACGCTCGAAAAGCCAGGATTTTCCCAGGAGATGACCGGAAAGCAGAGGATCGAGACATAACCTCCAAAAACAACGTGGAGCTGATATTTTTTTTGACATTTCTTTGGCTTCCTCGCTTAACGGAGAGAGTTTTTGGAGACATTGCTCTCTCCTTATTCGTGAGTATCGTTCCTGTGTCATCTTCTCGAGTCATATCTGAAAGAAGACATCTTTACAACAACTTTGTCAGTCGAATTCTCTCTGCCTCCTGTCTTGCCCACGGGCATTTATTTTTCAGCCATACATATATTTTTGGCCACCGAGTCGAAATCGCTGGGGCTCTTTGACATCTAGAGCGAATATCCTGAGAGAATCCTTGAAGGTCCTGTGGACTTTACATGTGGGCCACGACCCTCGATGAGACGTCCCTGAGTGCAGCTATACGCCCCTGTTGTACGAGCCGTGACTGCAGCCATTTAGTCGCACGTCTTTTCTCACGTCCAAACACAGCTCCCAGCTGTCAAGATGAACAACAAAAATAAAGTGAACGTCAGTGGAACAAACAACTCTCCCAGGACGACGAGAAACCAAGCGGCTGAAAAAAATGCTCTGGTCACCAATAGTGTTCTACAAGCGGGCCTTGACGAACTGTTTGTGAAGTTGGATAATTCGTTCAAAGAGCAGCTGAACGCAGCGATTACGGCGTTGAATGATAAAATTTAGAGCTGTAGCAAACCGTATGTATTCGGTACTGAGTAACGAGTGCGTCATCTAGTACCGAGTAACGAAACGTTACACACAAATACATTTCGTTACTCGCATTTTTCGTAGAATGAGTATCTACATGTTTCAGTTTACGCAAGTACTGTTGATGTGTGTATAGAAACATTTGCTGATCGTATGTTTTACGCATGCGCGAGCATATTCGGTGAATTTAAAAACGTACGTTACAAAGAGCGATGTTTGTTTATTATGTGAAGTATAATTTGAAAATTCGTCGTCCAAGTTTTTTACTGTTTATTAAAGGTATTGCGTGTGTAAACAAAGTTTTAGATTAGAACAGGAAGAAGGTAAGAAAGTATTTTTTACAAATTAAAAATATGTGTTTTTGTTTTTTATTATCACGTATTTTCACGTTTTTTTTGTTCTTATCCGAAAAGAGATATTATAATCTCTAATGAGATTAAATTAATTCTTGGTTAACAAAAGCTGTTAATTATCAAATATTGTTTGTTGTTTATATTCGATTTATTATTATTTATACATATTATTTTTTCATTTTACAGTTCAATTTACTTGCTACAATGGAAAAGAAAAGAAGTAAACTATGGGGTTTTTTTACTCAGACTAAAGACTTGTAGCCATTAGGAAACAGACTGTCGTCAGACTTACGTATGTTGCTGTCTTTTGGTTTCCTAACGTAAGATCAACGTAAGATCAACGTCAGACGTCAGATGCTGCTGCAGAAGGGAAACAGACGTACGTAAGTCTGACGATAATTCTGACGTCAGATCTTGGCTACTAGGGAATTGCGGTACTCTAAGTTCAGTTTCATTCTAAAGAAAAAGATTTTCTTTGTTGTTTTAGTTTTGTTTAAAATATGTTTTTATTTTATTATTATATTTAATTTTATTTTGAGAACAAAAGATTTTTGTTGTTGTTCTAATTTTGTTTAAAACACGTTTTATGTCATTTTTGATGTTTAATTTCATTCTAAGCAAAACTATTTTTATGTTGATTTATCGTTAGAATGCTATTTAAGTATTATTATCAATAAATAATTTTCGTCACCTATTTGTTGCTTTTTCATTATAATTGATGCATAATGCATAATGGATTGCGATGTTATTGTGATATAACATAAGCTCGCGGTTAAAATTTTCAAAATAGTAAATCCGAATTTTTTATGAGAAGTAACGAGTAACGTAACGATACTATAGTAACGAGTACTAATTGTTATAGTAACGAATACATACGGGTACGCTTTTTTTCGTTACTTTTACACCTCTAATAAAATTGATGGAATTGAAAGAAACGTCAACTCCATTGATAAACGTCTGTCGACCCTGGAATCGAATCCCATCCTCGATGTGTCCCCACTGCAGCAGATCTCCGATGCATGTAATGAATCTCGCGAACGTTTACGTCGCGCGAGAAACATTATCATGCGTGGGCTCCAAGAGCCTGCACAAGGAGATGACTGTTCATCACTGTTTTTAAAAATGCAAAACTTTTTGTTGAAAAACGTTTGTTTGTAAAGAGCGACGAGACACCTCGCGAACGTGAATTCCATGCTCAGGTGCGCGCGAAACTCCAGCAGCGCATCGCCAGTGGTGAAAAGAATCTCATGATACGGTTCATAAACAATGTTCCAACAATTGTTTCAAAAAACGTCTCACCCGGGAATGCTTAACTGATCGTCATAACTCGGCTCTTTCTTTTTATTACCAAAATGTCAGGGGACTTGGAACGAATCTTTTTTTACTCAGACAAACTATTTTAACTTGTGATTATGATGTAATTGTCTTATCCGAAACTTGGCTGAATGATAATTTTTTAAACTCTGAAATTTGTCACTCGGGTTATATTGTTTATAGATATGATAGAAATAGCAAAACAAGTAATCTTGATAGAGGGGGGGGTGTTTTGATAGCAGTTCGCTCAAACTTAAAATCATAATTGATTATGAATCCGGATGTTTCCATCGAACAACTTTTTGTTAATATTTCTAATGGTGATCTTAAGCTTACGGTGGGCGCAGTTTACATTCCACCGCAAAGCCCAGTACAATTATACGAAAAACTTAGCAAATCTTTTGTGTCAGTTAGAAATCAATTTCCAGACTCTGAACATTTATTTGTTGGAGATTTTATTTATTTATTTATTTATTTATTAACACAGGTGTATAACAATATTGTATAATTATCTAGTAAGCATATACAATTATCGGTACTATCCTTACTAAGAACATAAGATTGAATAAGTCTATCCTTTCTATGTCCTAGTATAGGACCAATTGAGCGCATTTAACAGTGTGTCGCTTTACAATATTTCGCCGAAGGCCGAAGCCTTCATCTACACAGAGATATATCGCAGATTAACTTTTTTATATAACTAAAATTTTATCTCGCATGGAGTACCCACGTCGAAATTACTTTAAGTAAAATGATTGTGATGAGTGATTGTTTTATATTACCGGTTGAAGTAATTTTTTAAAATCCGCTAAAGATAGTTCAATTAGCCATTTCCTAATTTTCCTGTTGTTTTTTAAATTTAGTAAAGTACTCTCTTTATAAGGCAGTGGTAAGGCATTGAAGGCCTTGCAACTGACGTAACGATGGTTTCGCCTGTCTATCTCTTTGTTGATTTTTATCGAAGGTACTATAAGAGTTCTGTGTGATTTTTCTTTTAGATCAAAATAAGAAGTTTGTAGCAAGTCAAAATTTTTATACACTGATTTTTCTACAAAATATTTTTTGATGTTGATTATATTGCATTCCTTGTAGAGTTTTTCTGAATCGTAGTACAGGGGTTTATTATGTATTATTTTCAAACGTTTTTTTTGTATGCAAAGTAAAGTGTTAATTGTTTTTTCATGAGTGCCACCCCATACAAGTATTCCGTAAGTCGCTGCTGACCAAAAAAGTGCAAAATAAATCGTTAAAAGTTGTTCTCTGTGTAAGTAATATTTAAGTTTGTAAAACAAGTATATAAGATATCTACTTTTTTTACTACCCTTTCGACGTGCTTACTCCAATTTAGATTCGAGTCAACAATAATGCCGAGGTATTTCGTTACATTTACTCTATCAATATTCGTACAATCGCAGGTACCGTGAAGACAGTCAATTGAATGTATAACCACAGGCGTATCCGGTGGTAGACCATTCTTGTAGCTTCCGAAAGTCATGTAAACAGTTTTTTTGATGTTCAAAGAAAGGTGATTTTTATAAAGTGCTCTGTATACTTTATTAATGTCATTATTACATGTATTGAAAGCTTTTTGCCAAGTTTTTTCTTTTACAATTAAGACAGTGTCGTCTGCGAAAGACACGATGTCGCTGACTAGGTCCATCTCAAGCATATCATTCATGTATAATATGAATAAGATCGTCCCCAGCACCGTGCCCTGCGGGACGCCACACTTTACTTTTAACTCAACGCTACAAGAATTATCTATTTTTAAAATCTGCGTCCTATCATTGAGGTAACTATGCATAAGTTTGTGCGCATTTCCTCGGAAACCCAGATTATACAATTTGTTCAATAGGATACAATGATCGACAGTGTCAAAAGCTTTCGCAAGATCGAGAAAAACTGTGATACATGGTGTTTTTGTACTAATAGCGTCGTGTATTTTATCAATTACATTTGTCAAGGCATCTTCAGTGCTTAAACCCGATTGGAAGCCAAACTGCCGCGGGCTTATCAATTTATATTTTACAATGAATTTATTTATTCTCACTTTCAATATTTTTTCAAAGATTTTTGCGAAATTTGAAATTAAGGAGATCGGTCTATAGTTAGTTGTTTTATCCGCGTCCCCTGATTTATAGATCGGTATTACTTCTGCTTTTTTAAAGGCGTCAGGAAAAATTGATTGTTCAATACAAAGATTTAAGATGTGTGCTAAGGGCTTGGCAATGTTTTTTGAAATTGTTTTTAGAACTTGCGTAGAAATATTATCGATCCCGGATGCTTTATTTTTTAATTTAGATATCAGTTCTAATATCTCGGTCTCGTTGGTGGGTTCAAGGAAAATTGATTCTTGGATTTGAGTCCGGGCCGTGTTACTATTCGGTAAAGGTTGACGCGTAAATTTATCAGCCATGTTCGGTCCCACGTTAACAAAAAATTCATTAAATTCGTTTGCAATATCTTCATTATCATGAACAAACGTTTTATTCTTTTCTGAAAAAATTTTTTCGATTCTTTCTTTTTTTTCTGAACCACTTTTTATTTTTGAGTTTGTGAATTGCCATAGTTTTCTACAATCGCTACCTATATTTGCAACAATTTTATCATTGTAGGTTTTTTTTGCTAGTTGTATAGTAGTTTTTAGTTTGTTTTTATATTCAGAATATTTTTTCTTCAATTCGGTATTATGCGGGTTCAGTTTTGATTGTTCGTATAGTTTGTTTTTTATTTTGCATGATTTTAACAGTCCGCTAGTAATCCAATCTTTTCTTCCACGCTAAAATGTAAGCGTAAATTTCACATATTTTGTCGCACAGCTACAATAGTGCTGGATTTTCTCAATGAACTTGTTAACAGCTAATTTAACCTCCGTTTCTGCATAAATATCAACCCAATTTTCTTTATCTGTATTACTTTTTAACTTGTTAAAATCTACTTTTTTTTGCAAATTTGGACTAGCGTTTGTTGCTTTATCATTTATTTCTAATTCTAAAAATAATAGTGTAGAAAAGTGATCGGTTATGTCATTATCATATACAAGTGTATATATATATCTGTGATTTCATCACTTAGTTTACCAAATATGTGATCTATACATGTTGCACTATCATTTGTTACTCTAGTTGGTATGTTAATGTATGAGTGATAACCATATTCATAGAAGTTATTAATATACGTATTAGTTTTCGCGCTTTCATGAAGTAGATCAATATTTATATCACCTATGATTAAATGGTTACGTGAATTTTTGTGATCATCTAAATATTTATAAAGGTCATTAAAGTAATCGTTTATTGCAATACAATGAGATCTGTAAAGAGACGTTATCAACAACTTATCACATCCAAGGTCAAGTTCAGTCAAAATTACATTTATTCGATTTATTTTCTTGATCGTGTTTTTATGCTTTAGTCTCGATGCGACGTAAATACAAACGCTGTCGCATTTATTTATCTCACTATCTACGTAAAAGAGACTGTAACTCTCGATTTGGTAAAGTGCGGGCAAAGTTATTTTATGCGTTTCTGTACATATTATCACATCTGGACTAGTTTTTAAAGATTCAATAAATAATTTCAGCTCATCAAAATTTTTTATTTAAGCTACGGATATTTAAATGTAAAATAAATAATCCTTTTTTTGTATGTAATAAGTTGTCGACTTGACTTAAATTTGAGCATTTAATAGTTTCATAGGATTTCAGTTTGTAGTTCGTTAAACGTGACTAACATAGAGTTAAAATTTTAACAATAATTGGTCTGATTAATGACTCGCTGCTTGTGGAATTGATAAGTCGCGCACGAGCTTTCATCGAAAGCAAAGTGCGCGAGATCATGTTGAGTGTTGTACTTTTGATTGGTTCTCAAACAGTTGACGCAGCATTTGACGTTTTTATCGGGACAGGACGCGCCGTCGTGATTTTTGGCACAGTACTGACATCTGACTTCGCTTTGGCACTTCTTAGCACTGTGTGCGTAGCCGTTGCATTTGAAGCAGCGGCTCAAGTTGAAATCTTCGAAAACGCGACAACGTTGCCACCCGATGTAAAGCGTCCTGTTTTTCATGACCGATTGAAAGAGCTCAGGAGCTAACTCTATGAAGACCGTTTTTGTGCCTTTTTTTTTTGTTGTTTTGTACATGAACGAGGTCGTAGTCATCGTTCGTGTAGTTTTCAAAGTTCTGAGAGACGACTAAATTTTCAACTTCCTCCGGATCAATGTCACCGGCGACATCGACAATTTTGACACGCGGTTTTCCAAAGTTTTAATCTCGCAGTTTAAGTCCGGAATTTTTTGTAGTTCATTTTTCATCGTATCGTTATTTTTAATATTATTGCACTTAATCAGAAGCGATCCATCTTTTGTTTCTTTCAGCGTATCAACAGAGATATTTAATTCGTGCAGTTTGACTTCGTTTTTGATTTTCTTTAAGATTTTGCCTCGAGTTGTCGGTTCATTTGGTTTGACGAGTATGGGAGGTACTTTTTTCTCTGTCGTGACAATTTCCGCGTATGATTTGGCGATATGCGAGTGAACAATTGGTGACGATTTTTCTAGGCACGAGATTTTATCCTCCAAAAGGACAATTCTCTTTTCTTTTTCAGCTAGTAAATTATTCATCAGTTCTTTCATACCCATGACAATAGTACTATCGTTTTCCGCCGTTGAAAGACAACAAATCACGCGCGTAGCATCAATTATGACGGTTTTATCTTGACGTTTGAGGCACGATTTGTGGAAAATCGCGCCACAATTTATACATACGCATTGTTGAGATTGCTTGGTTTTACAGCAAACGTAACGGTTACCTTCCGGAGGATCCATGTGGTCGAGGTGCACACGTTTCCATCCACGAAAGTAAGGTTATGTCCGTCACTCTGGAGGTTTTTTGCCGATAATTTTCCGGAACGTGTCCACCTTGCAGCCCAAAGGGCGAGTGCGAGTGCGACCCTTGCACTGAGTGCCGAAGACAAGTCAGCTCCAGGAAAGAGTTCGAGTTGTTCCTTATTTTTGCGTTTTAACGAGAGCACAAGGCGCGATATGTATTAAAGTTATTAAAAATAAAAATATTCACTTCACTTTTTCTTCTTCATTTAGTTCTGAACAATTACTTAATGCATATAAAACTACGATTATTTACTTAGACGTAATGTCTCTCAGACCATTTTTTAAGTTCACAGTGTTCGAAAGTAAGTAGCGACGACTGACTCAAAACCACGTCCTACTCGCTTCAAAGTTCGTAATCGAGTGATTTAATCTCCCTTTAGTGGATTGGCATAATTCTTGTATGTCTGCGAAATTCTCTTTTCCACCGAGTGCGACTCCACAACCTGTAAATCAAACAAAAGCTCTGTCCTACTCTATCAATCTTCTAAATTTATATCAGCACAACTACATCAGAACAACTAATATATCTCTTTTAGATCTTTTTTTTGCAACTCTGAAAAACTTAGAAGTTTCCGTAGCAAATGATATTCTTGTCAATGTTGATAACTTTCACCCTCCATTGTATTGCGATATTAGAATGCCCGTTGTCGAGCAAGATAATGTGATATTAGATAAATTTGATTTTTTCAAAGCAGACTATTTGCAATGTGTTATGTTTTTGAATTCTTATGATTGGAACACGATTTTCTCTGATGAAGATATTGATGTGAATGTTGATATTTTTAATGCGATTTTGAAAGATTGTATAAACCGATTTGTACCATTAAAATGTCTACGTCATGACTCTTTTCCAAGATATGTCTCAAATTATGCTAAACACCTTATAAGAGAAAAAAAGAAAGCACATAAGATTTTTAAACAAACACGTTTACCGGGCGACTACGAAATCTTCGCTAAATTTAGAACCGCGGCAAAACTAGAGTATGAGAAATCACATAATGAATATAGTGCGAAGAGAGAGAGCGAGATATGTGCAAATCCACGTGGTTTTTACAGTTTTGTTAACTCCTTACGTCATGATAACAGCATTCCTATGACGATCTCTTATAACAACGTTGTCACTAGCGATCGCACTGAATCTTGTAATCTCTTTGCCGACTTCTTTGGATCCGTTTTTTTGCCCGATGATGTTTTAGACTGTGAGCCACGTGTTGTAGAATCAGAATTGCATGTAGGTACTTTGCAAATTAGTTTGGTCGAGGTTTTTGAAGAACTTTTGAAGTTAAACGTCAACAAAGGTCCGGGACCAGATTTAATTCCGAATTTATTTCTCAAAAACACCGTTTATGGAATTGCCAGACCGCTTTACATTTTGTTTAATAAGTCCCTTAGTACTGGAACTTTTCCAACAGCTTGGAAAAATTCCAGGGTAACCCCAGTTTTTAAATCGGGAAATAAGAATAATGTAGAGAATTATAGGCCTATATCAATTTTAGATACAATACCAAAATTTTTTGAAAAGCTTGTAACCAGGCAAATGATGGCGTTGACTCGCCCAGTAATTGTAGATGAACAATATGGCTTCCTGGATAAAAGATCAACGGTCACAAACTTAGCGATTATACAACATTTTATATCTCAGGCAATTGAAAATCGTAGTCAACTCGATGTTGTATATACTGACTTTGCGAAAGCCTTCGATAGGGTCTCTCACACAGTTCTTGTTGCCAAGCTAGAGAAGATGGGAATTGCAAATCCATTATTATCTTGGCTTGGCGGATACTTATGTGATAGAAAACAGGTGGTACATATTGATGATTGTAAATCTAGTGTTATTTCAGTAGCCTCTGGTGTCCCTCAAGGGTCGCACTTAGGTCCTTTATTGTTTATTTTGTTTATCAATGATTTACTACTTGTTTTAAAACACTGTCAAATCCTGTTGTATGCCGACGACGCAAAGATTTTTGCACAGGTAAACTCAATTGATGATGCTCACTTAGTGCAGGAGGATTTGAACTCCTTTGTGACATGGTGCGAAGATAATCACATGTCTGTGAATGCTTCGAAATGTAAAGTTGTGCGTTACTCTAGGAAAAAAGATCCAATTCTGTTTGATTACGTGATCGGGGACTCTGTCGTCTCGACGGTGGGTGATATCACTGACTTGGGTGTCACTTTCTCTGCTGACGGCAGGTTCCCCGAGCACGTGATCAAGACAGTAAACAAAGCACTGCGTATTCTTGGTTTTGTTAACAGAAATTTTGGTGTTTTTAAACTGCCATCGATATATTTGATCCTTTTTAACTCAATTGTCAGACCCATTTTAGAATATGCCTCACCAGTATGGTCTCCGTATACCGGACTTGATACTCAGTTACTAGAGTCAGTTCAATCGAAGTTTCTACGTAAACTAGCGTATCTGAACAAAACACCTCTGCCTTGACAATCATGACTACACCGCAATAAAACAATTATTTTTATTAATAATAATAATAATAATAATAATAATACATTTTTCGTTAAGTTTGGTGAATATAATTCAACTTCCGTTTCGATTTTTATAACAAAACTATAGTTCTTTATGTTTTTTGAGTTGCTGAATCCGAATCTGGAATTATTTTTTTAAAATTCAAAATGGTGGATCCAATATGGCGGACCAAAAATGAAATTTTGACTGATTCGTATGATTTTTTTTATTGGGAGACCGCTGCGTTCAACGAGCTGTAGAATCGGTTCTATTGCTCGGATCGGCATAAAATTGGAAAACAATATTCTTGAAACATTGTTCTTGAAGAAAATCAAAAAAAAAAAATCGAAAATTTCAAAATTTTAAAGGAGAACCTCCCCTTAAAATAGTCTCCTTTTAGCTATATAGGTATATTTAGTCCAACATTTTTTCAATTTTTTTTTATTCCCTCCAATTAATAGCTTTTCTATAGAGCCTCAAAATAGGCGTTTGTTTCAGTGATAAGCAGCCATTTCTTCAGGTTTGGAAGCAGGACATAGCCGCAGGGGACCATATCAGAAGAATATGCTGGACGGGGTAGCAGTTGGCATCCCAATTTATGGATTTTTGCCATGATGGTTACATATAATACTTAATCAGCCCGGACAGTAGTCTCTTGATAGATGGTAGCTGACGGGGACAGTGTTACATTTAAAATTACTGCACGGGAAATTAAAAAAAATCACTGCCTTATCAAACTGCCAAAGCAGCCATCGTTCCACTTCTTGTTTTAATTCTATCTCATAAATATAGATCCTCAGAAATGACCCAGCGAAGCGTTGCATGGGTTACTTCAATTATCGGAGAAAGTTGAGAAAAAATTTCATGAATCGTGGCGCCTATCGTTGTCCATAATATTTCGGATCTCGTCAACAACATTCGGAGCGCGGGAAGTGGAGATTCGGCCGCCTTGTTGTTCATTGTGTAAAGTTGTTGTTCTTTCATTTAATGATTGATGCCAACGAGAAAACATCGATGATGAATTTCAGTCGCAAAACGAATAACACAACCAAATTCGCAATCAGATGTAGGAGCGTCTACATGGTTATTGGCACGTAATTGTCCGAGCGGTAAAGATAGACCTAGAAATTTTATGCTGAAGACAGAAATTCTCTGGAATATCCGTACTTTTCCCTCCTACCCCGAAGATTTTAAAAAATAGTGTAACTTACTTTTGAGACGACCCTCGTAAACAAAAACAGAAAAACTATTATTGACTTATGTTGTTTAGCACAGCGCATCCTGCTGATAGATAGATATTAATAAAATAGATGGTAATTAATTTGAATAAAACGTCTTAATGATATTTTTAATCAAAATTAATGAAATAAACACTTGAACATTAAAACTTTTATTTTTTACTCTCATTATACTACGTATTTCCCATCAGTCTTATTTGGATTGTCTTTAACATCTACAGTTGGTCAGCTAAATATGTTTTGATAAAATGATATATGCCCTTCCAGAACTACTTGAAGACATATCTCTGGATAATATAAGATCAATGTGTTACCAACACGCTGAAACACCAGCGCATATTGGTTACATTGTGAAGATAAAATTAAATGAACAATTTCCTGAGCAATGGATTGGACGAGGTCAATCGATTCCTTGGCCTGCTAGATTTCCAGAGCTTACTCCATTGGACTTTTTCTTACGAGAAAAAATGAAGGATGAAGTTTACTCAAGCCCTGTTAACACCAGAGAGGAATTAATTTCTACGATATTCCTTGAACAGAGAATGTCGACCATCGAAAGTGAGGAAAGACATTTTGAACAGTTTTTGTAAGATATTAGCATTAAGTTAAATTAATTTTTAATTAAACAGAATTCTTCACAGAGTTTTTCACAGAATAACTTTTCTCCAAAAATAGAAATAATCACTTTAATTATACATATGTAGGTATATATTTTGCTAGATTACAAAATAATATCATTCGACAGTGAGTGTACCAGCAGTAATAACTAGTAGATCAAGATTTGTGACATTTTTGGAAAGTAGATTAGCATAGTCATAATTTTACATATTTTGAACATATTTATGAAGTTTTGCAGAAAGGTTCAGAATCGATATGTGATCAATGCATTGTATAACTTTGTGATTTTTTGTGAATTGAAACTGTAGAAGTCTTTGCAATAGACAGAAGTCTTTCTTATTACGTTGACAAAAAGGGGGATAATATAAAATGTGCCCCAAAAAATCAGTATAATCATAGCAAGAAGCCTGTGAGTCATGTGTATGCCCTACCGACCGTGGTGTCTTTTAGAGAGAAGAGTGGAAAAATTAAAATATTTAGTCTGTAAGCGTATGCATTTCGAAAACAGTGACTTTTTTAAAATTTCATTTCCTAGAAAAAATATTGAAATTTCTGTAGATTTAAATTACTAAAAAATTAAATGAATGAAGATGTGATTCCACAAATATATTTTAATATTTAAAAATTACATCCTATTAACCTACTCTCACGTTCGTTCATAGTTGTAAAGTAATTTATAATATTGGTGAATATGCCAACATTTGAATTTCTTTTAAACCAGTATATTATTATATTTTAAATAAAAAATATCACCCTTATTAAGGTATTTATAAATCTTTCTTCGCTGACTCCTGTAACAGGAATTGTTATATTACAACTCTAATAATTTTAACTGTTAGCTTACCGATATTTTCTAATGAATCGTTAATTAAAAACAATATGATACCACTTTATTGGACATAGTTTTATTGGAGTAAAATCATTTTAGAAAATCGCAAAATTGCGAGAAGACCATTGCGAAACATTTTAAAGGCTAGCAGTTCTGCCGGTCATAAATTAAATCGAAATAGAAAATGTAACGATTTTTCCTCATTGTATTGCGAAAAGTTTATCAATTACGATATTCTTCTTCTTTTTTGAAACAAAACTTGCAGTGTTCGTGCGACCTTAATATAGAGCTCCAATTTAAAGATAATAATTTCAGGGTAAATTTGATTTTTATTTATGACAGTATTGATACTACATAAAACGTTAAATTGGTAGGCAATAAGGTTAAACAAAGCTTTCGTTTTTGTTTATATCAATCGACGTGGATAACGTTTTTATACAAATAATTACGTTATAGAGGATCAACAATGGGAGTTTTGGTTATGTAGGTGACCAATTTTTTAGAACCAATGTCCCAGGTAATACAGGAAGGGGGGATGAAAGATCTAACTTAGATAAACCAAAAAGTATTGTATGGAAGGGGGATTGAGGGGAGATTGAGTTCGGGATTTAGAAGGTGATGCGTGAATTCCAATTGTCCATCAATATCTTTTGCTCAATCCAACGCAGTGACATCCAACACATGCTAAAAATTGACTATCCTAATGTCCTTTCCGAAGATGTGCACAATGTTATCCGAAAGTGGAAAATATGTTTTTCATTTTCCTTAAAATTCATGCAATTAATACACCTATTTATTATTTTTATCCAATTCCCCATCTTGTTGCCTAATCCTGAATTATTAAATTTGGACAATGTGCATTTTACGACATAGAAAACTCCTTAAGGGATAAAAAGGCCAAATGAAATTTATCATAAATATACACTACAAGTAATGAAATAAATATTCCAATTTTTTCCAAAATTCAACCCTTCAGGGATATTTTAGAGAAAACTGTTTTTTTGATTATATACCTAATTGTTATTTTTTGATATTCAACCCTTAAAAGTGTGAAAGTATATAGGTTATGATACAACCAATCGTGTGCCAAAATAAGCGAAATGAGTGATCCGACCTAGACAAACCAACAATTATATGGCAAGGGAAAGGTATTTCAACTGTTTGGGAGTTACGGGGTGATTTGTAAATTCCAAGTTTTCGTGGTATGCGGAACATTATTTCAGTTTTATCTTTTGATCTGCTCAACGCAGCTACATTCAACTTACGCCAAAAATAAAAATGTCAGCAATGTTTACCTAAAACCTACCATTGCAGGTATATTCACTGTCGAAACTGGAAAAAATGTTAATAATTTTTCTACAATTCAGCTCTCCTCACATTTTCTCGGAAATTCATGTAACTAATGCACCTATTTCAATACTTCTTTAGAGAACCTAGAGATCCCTTACACAATCTTCTGATTTTCATATCATACCAGGAGTAGCGATTTCGACACTGATGACAAGAAGACCAAAAACAATTAAATAACCCATATGCAAGCGTTATTGGATGAAGATGAAGCGCAAATACAAGATCAACTTGTGGAAGCATTAAACATAACTAGCCAAGGTATTTCCAAATGTTTACCTGCTATGGGAAAGTGGGTGTTGCATGAGTTGACTGAGAGACAGATGGAAAATCGAAGAACCATTCCCAAAATTTTGCTTTTACGGCATGAAGGAAAGAGCTTTCTTCATCGAATTATTACTGCAGATAAGAAGTAGATGTTTTTTGAGAGTCCCAAACGCACTTTTCTTCTTCTTCGCTTTCACCTGGCGAAGTATGAGAACCGACGGCACGGCCAAATCGCTTCGGAAAGAAGACAATTCTTTGCGTTTGGTGGGACCAGAAAGGAATCGTGTACTATAAACTGCTAAACCTGGGCGAAACTTACAATGGCCATCGCTCAACAACCTCAGATCGTATGGAACGTTTCTGGGCGAATTTGGCTAAAGTAGGGAACGAGAAGCGGACCGAATCGTTTTTAAACGTTCGTCTGCAAATACTCGAGAATTATTAGACTCAGTATTTAAGAGCATATGACGAATTGTGTGACGCGATCACTTCGGAATAGCTGAAGAGGGATGTTTATTTCACAACCGATTCCTTCTCAAAAGTTGAATGCTGATGTATCGAAGCTGTGTGTGTGTGTTCTGCAACCGAACAGTTGAAATTATTCCGTCGTGTGTCTGTTATTCCCGAAGAGTCCCCATTAAGCGGGGATATCTAACAATTTTAACGAACTTATGAGATTACGTAAACTTAATATTCCGAACTTTGCCGGTTCGTATTTGAAATGGCCATCGTTTCGCGACACTTATACATGTCTACACACCTATACATGTCTAAATACCCTGTCGGAAACTCAGAAAATGCATTACCTAATATCGGCAATAACAGGAGAAGCGGCTAAGTTCCGCTCCACGTTACCGCGTGGAAAAGTTTAACTGATGGTTATGACAACACACGAGTGTTATCGACCTCTAATCAAACAGCTTTGATTAATCTCCCCGCGATGCATTGAATTAAGCCGAATAAAGACAGATTCTTGACCACTTTTTGCAATCGGTACAGGCATTGGAAAATCTTAGAAGATCAATGAACGCATGGAATGATTGGCTGGTGTTCTTTTTTTTCAAATAAACTGGATAGCTCTAAGCGGACAGATTGGGACACTTCCCTTTCTTTCTCAAATCAGATACCTACGTTCGAAGAGTTAAACGCTTTTCTGAACGAACGCATTCATACATTAAATGCCGTAAAAGAGAGTCCTGATTCTGGTACCAAGTTGCCTACAGGTGGTAATGCTAAACTCGTCACCAAAAATGCTAATTCTACATCTAATCACTATGCTGAATGTCAAGGCAGACACTTTGTCATGTTTTGTCCGCGATTGATAGCTAAATCCGTGGACGCCCTCATAACTTTTGTAAGTTCTAAATGGTTGTTCTCAAATTGTTTTAGAGCTGGTCATAGTGTGTTAAACTGTACACATTCTAAACGCTGCCAGCTTTGCAATCAGGATTATCACACCATGCTAAATAAGGTTGCTGGTCCTACGCCGCAGTCTCCCCTACAGGGACAAGATCGATCTATAACACACCGTCCTATAGAGAAAAAACTCCTAACAGAGTCAACCTACTACTTCGTTGAGTTCACATCTGGTTGACAGCCATCTAGTAGACAAGTCTGTTTTACTAGCTCGTCCATCGTCATTTGATTAAGGTGAGAGCTCTTTGGAATTAGGGATCGGAATTCAGTTTTTTAACGGCTTTCGTAGCCAATCTATTGTATTTACCCAAGCAGAAGCAAGAGTAAACATATCTGTTTTCGGTATAGGGGTATGTGAGACAAAACTTTTAAAGGCCAGTGTGGTTCATGATATAGTCTCCGTTAACAGTACAAATTCTTACACTGTACAATCGTTGATTCCACCGACGCTTGCACATCAAATGCCGTCTCGCCCTATTTTTCGGAGGAACTGGACGCATATCTCAAGCTTGTCCCTAGCGGACCTTGGATCCGATTTAATTCTGGTATTTATGCAAAAATGTTGTGCCCTGAAATAAGAAATGGCCTTCCTGACTCACCTGCAGCTCAACGCAAGGTCTTGGGTTGGATTCTGTCAGGTAGTGTCGATTGCTTCCACCGACCGACCTGCATCGATGATGAATTACTAAATTCTATTTCTAATTTTAATGCTATCCTAAGAAAATTCTGGGAGGTGGAGGAGCCTCTAAAGCGTTCAATTTTTACGCCTGAAGAGAAAGAATGCGAGAAATACTTCGCAGAGTGTCATGTCACTACCAGAATGAAGAGAGCTGGTATATTGCAACGTTGCCTCTAAAGAAGTCTTCGCTAATCCTGGGACAGTTACTGCACAGTGCCAGTTCAGCTCTATTATGAATGCAGCGCAGATTTCTTAAAGAAAATGCAATATTAAAATCATATTAAGCTTTCATGGACGAATATTTGTTATTAAACCATACGACTCCATTTCGCAATGATACTGGTAGCAACTGTCTCATCACGCAGTTGTGAGGCCTGTGAGTACACTAAGTTGAGAGATGTATTCAATGCATCAGTAAAAACGTATTCGGGCCTATCGGGAAACGATATACAGAGTGGCCCATTTAAAAGTTGGAATTTCTTTTTGTTATAAAAAAAAACGGCTCAATATTTTTCAATGGTTGAACATTTATTTGAAAGGTTGCTTTATGTCATTTATTTATGAAAAACAATTTCGGTCAAATGACTACCACGGCTGACTTGGCAGTAACCCATTCCGTCCACCCAATTTTTCAGTACATGTTCGATTGTTTCGGGCCTTATGTTGGCAATAGCAGCTTGAATCTCTTACTTGAGGTTTTGAATTGTTTCTGGTTTATTGGCGTAACATTTGTCTTTCACCGTTCCCCAATTATAATAGTCCAACGGCGACAGTTTTGCTGATTAACATAACCACCGAGGTAGAAATGAGCCTCGATCGAAAAGATGATTTTTCGGTAAAAGTCGCCATCTTCGGCCAAACGATCTTCTGTCCAATTTGCGAACCGTAGACGATTCGGATGGTCAACCGGCTTTAGCTGCTATACCAATTGAACTTTATGTGGCTTCATGGCAAGGTTTTTACGTAAAATTCTCATCAAAGAAGTGCATGCAATGTCCAATTGTTGAGAACGATGACGAGTTGATGTTGACGATTGGTCACGCACACTTTGAGCAAAAGCAGCAATGTTTTCGATTGAGCGCACCGGACGAGTACATACACAGGTTGGTTTATCCACCAACATTGCAATTTCACGAGCTCGCTCACGAATTGATCCACAAATTGGGTTTTTGGAAGTTTCTTTTTGTGACATTTTTTTTCAAATTTCTCACAGTTTGAGAAAAAATTTCTCACCACTTTGGAAATAAGTTTTTAATATTTCCCAACTTTCTTCAAGCGAATATCGTCCCATTTCGTAAATGGCAAACCTTAAACTAAATTTCTGTCAAGCCGAGAATGACATATAATCAACTAAACTTCAAATTACCGGTAGTTCAAGTTCCACACACTTGATGAACCACCCTTTATTACATGTTGGCCTTAAACTACAAAATGATATAATCCTAGTCATTTTACACTGGCGCTTTTATCCGTTTTGGTTCTCTGCGGACATTGAGAAAGCTGTAAAATACTACGACAGCTCATTCAGTACTACTATATTTCAGTGTTCATCTGGAGGCCGTTTGCATATTAAAGGTTATCTTTTATATTGATGACGCACTATTTGGAAGTTTTGACAAACAAATCGCGCTTATTGTGAGACACGAGCTACAGAATCTGCTGAAACTGGGAGTTTTTAAAATGGGATTTGAACTATCCTGACCTTTTAAAAGGTATACCTGAAGAGGATAGAGATTTGAAGAAGTTTGTACAGGTGCTAGTGATCAAGAAATTAAGGCCTTGGGAAGTAATTGGAGCCTTGGATCTGATCAATTCAATTTTCATGTGGACTTTACTCCTTATTCTGTTATCACTAAAAGGACAGTACTCTCAGATATCAGTCGTCTGTATGATCCCCTTGGATGAATGTCTCCTGTTATTATCAAGGCCAAGATCTTTATGCAGAAGTTATGTTTAACGAAACTCGACTGGGATGAAACCCTGACTAATGGTCTTGGCACCTTGACCTATTGTGCCACGGCTATTGTGACGCCTCTCGTTGAGCGTACGGCGCGGTTGTGTATCTGCGTATTTTCCACACATTTAATGTCCTAATTTCGTTGCTGGTCACAAAAACGAGAGTCAACCCTTTTAAGACAGTGTCCTTGCCCCGCATGGAGCAATGCGAGCCTCTATTTTAACTAATTCATCTAATTAACTACAGAATGAACTTGGCCTGCCAAGCGTCCCCTTATATCTATGAGTTGATTCAACGATTGTATTTGAATGGCGAATCGTGTGTGTCACATCCATCAACTGAGTCCTTATACCACTTGTCTTCACATAAGTGCTACTGACAATTCTACGGACTGCATCACTTGCGGTATCTCTGCCGAATAACTGAGGCCCCATAAACTGTAGTGGTCTGCACCTCCCGGCCTAAAGAATCAGGCCTCTACTTGGACCCATTGCATCATACGTGCAACAGATCAGGAGTTACGCCCTTCAACAACACTCATCACTCAACAAACTCATTCCGATGACAGCTTCGAGCTTCTCAGCCTTAACAAAATTGCTACGAATTACTTCGCTATGTATCAGTTTAATTAAGAATTTGTTAAAACCTGTCAAGAAACGAACTCTTGGCTGGCTATCTATGTACATAAGTAATGCTTTGAGTATCTGAATAAAGATTGTTCTACGAGACAGCTTTTCAGAAATCGGCATTATCAATTATCATCTGCGAGTATCATTCTGAGGCTCCTTTCCTCTCTCGATGAGTAAAATATCCTCAGAGTGGATGAAAGGCTGAAGGAGTCACCTCCAAGCTATGATGAGAGGCACCTTATCATTCTGCCTAAACATCATCTCTCTTATTTGCTAATTCAGCATCCTCACGCTTTGAGGCTACATGGGGGCGTAAAACATACTCTCCATAATGTACCGACATTAAGTAAGTACTAGATAGTACATTGTTCACCAGATCATTCGTAAGTGCAAGATCTGCTGTCGTCCGATCAATCACGAACGCGTGATGCGCTCCTGACCAGTCATTCATGGCAATTGTTAAATCCGAACCGTACATTAACCTCACTACGCTGGTTTTTGAGCAATAATCATTTAAGTTTCCGCTGCACACTCTTTAGAAGCAGATTGTTTTGTTTTTAAACACTGCTTTTTAAAAATAAATTATATGTATACTACACTTAAAAAAACCAAGTTAAATAATAACAACTTTATTTAATAAATAAATGAAGCATATTTTTTTATTTCATGAAAACTAAAATTCTAAAGTATATTTAAAGCTTTTCAACCATAATATAATCCAAATATCAATATTTTATTTTTCACACATTTATTTTATTTTGACAATAAAATATGCACGCCAAATTATATTAAACATTTTCTGAATAGCAGAAAAGCACACATATAATATATTTTTCACTTAAAATCAACAAAATATTTCGGTTATCCAAAATAAATAATCATAATATGAAATTAAAAATTTCAATTTTTAAGTTTTTTAATCTTATTTCTCTACAGCAAATATGTGTAGAGAAGCAATTCCCCGCTCAATTCAAATTTTTGAGAGTGTACTATGAAATGGTGCTTATATAGTGTTAATAAAGTATATAAATATATACGTACATATATTTAGTTACAATAAAATAAATAAAAACTTACTCACAATTTGAAACCCCGTTAAGTTAATAGGGAAATGGTATATATATATATATATATATATATGTATATACTTTAGTTTTGAATCTTATTATTTAATTGCATTATTAATAGTGGAAACAAAATTGGTTAACAAACGCTTGTCAGGTCTCGAGTAGTATAAAAATACCTCAATCCCAATAATGTATAACATACCCATGAATAACAAAACAATTATGACAACAACATGGCAGCTAATCCACATGTTTTGTGATCGCCGGATATAGTTTAATGTAATCCTTAATCTGAAAATCGCAATCAAATATATTTTTAAAATCGCTTCCAAGCAATTTATTTTATTTTATTTGAGATTTCACTTCATTTTTGCTAGTTTCTCCACAGTAAAACTTTTTTCCTTTTTTTCAATCCATTTCAATTATATATGAAATTTTCTACGACAAAGCTCACGAACTAGAGCACTGTTTTTGTTATGAGACATATTCTCTTCACAAAATACAAATATATACAAACACTATTCGCGGAAGATATTTTGGCGGTTCTTTTAGCGTCTCGGGGATATTAAAGAAGGTGAAGGTGGTTTCTTTGCATAATACAATAAAAAAATGCGGTTGACTCAATACAACCGCGGCGTTTTCGTGCAGACACCGTAAAGTTTATTCAAGAACTGATTGGCGTTGAAAGCTTCTAGCAAATTAATTTTAACATGCTGACTTTGGCCAAGCAGAGAGATTATAAGAGCGCATGTTCAACACGCCCCAACCCTCCAAACTGCACACTTAGGGTGACTGCTGGTACGAAGGGTTTCTATGGAATTACATCAAAAAGGGTTTCTCTCTCAGTGGTGAATTCTCTGCGCGCAGGTTTCATTATTATTTGAATGAAAGAGAGAACTCAGTTGGTCATATGTACCACACATCTTCAATTTTGAGTGTTGACTGCAACATCTGTAAGTGCTGCTGTTTAGATATTAGATTAGAGACCGCAAAATCCAGCCAAATCTATTAATAAAGATTGCGCATAATTAATTAAATCTGTTTTCAGGCGAATTTTCACGCCAATGTTTTTTTTTAATCTACTACATAGGTAGATGTGTTAAATTTCATAATTATATTTGCAGTGCCTATGGAACTCATTTATGAATTTTGTTTAACTAATTACAAAGACGAAGATTCAAGCCGGACTGCGAGGTTTTAAATCAAAATACAGCTTCGTAGGGATGCATTTCAAAGGAGCTGCGAATAACTTTTTTAGTGGCAGTTTGCACGAAAGCCATAATTTTATTTTTCTAAAGATTTTGAAGAATTTTTGTGATTATCCGTTATTATTCAGGATCCAATATATCTACATTTTAAATGAGATAAATCATTTAAACTGTGCATTACAATAGCAAAGTAATGCAAGCAGGACAAATTATCACTACACTTAGGAGTGTTACAACTTACAAAAATGTTATTATTATTATTTATTTATTTATTTATTTATTTATTATTAATTTACGGGAATGCTCCCTTGTTTACATAATTGAAACATAATTTCTTAACATTGGCACTATATATCACAGTTCAAAAAGATATCACAAACAAATCAAGACTTATGGCAATACTAGATCAAAATAAACAAACTAAGGCAAACTGCAGCAAATTATTCAGTAACGCGTGTATAAAAATTGCAAAAATTTCGTATAAGTCACATCGAAGAAATCAACATTTGCACATATATCGTTTCCGTATCGGGTAATTCTATTGAACAAACTATTTTCTGCGATCGCGGTACGTCAATTAGGTACACCAAAAACTGTTTCCGCGCAAAGCCCTTGCAGGTACATGTAAGCCAATATTTGACAGAATGAATGGACAATCAATCAAGTTATTCAAAATTTTCAAAATAAAAATTAAAATCAAATCAAAAATTATCCTCCTGTTTCCAAGAGATCTAACATTAAACAATTGTTTTATCTCGGTGTAGTCATGATTGTCAAAACTAAGAGGTGTTTTATGCAAATACGCTAGTTTACGCAGAAACTTTGATTGAGCTGACTCTAATAATTGAGCATCAAGTCCGGTATACGGAGACCATACTGGTGGCGCATATTCTGGAACGGGTCTGACAAGTGAGTTGAACAGGATCACATATGTCGATGGCAGTGCAGAAACATCAAAATTTCTGTTAAGAAAACCATGGTTTATGGAACCCGCCATCAGCGGAGAAAGTGACACCCAAGTCAGTAATATCACCCACCGTCGAGACGACAGAATCCCCGATAACATAATCAAAAACAATTGGATATTTTATTTAGTAATGGTATTAGTACTTTAAAATTACCGTACTTCAGAAGCATTACCAGGAATTACTTAGCATTACTTAGCAACACTTAGCATTATATGGCATTCCCTAACAGTAACTTGACATTAACTAACATTACGCAACTTATCATGATCCGATAGTAACTCAGTATTACTTAACAACTTGTTAGCAACAGCATTAATCGATATAATTAAAAAATGCTCAGAACAGCTTTACTCCAACAAAATATACTTTTACTTCACTTATTAGAAATGTTGAAGAATGTTACTTCTCAAAAAAAAAAATTGTTTTTATAGATTGTCTATTTTTTAATTCATATCTCGTAAATTTAAAACTTTGCTTTTCTTAAAACTACTATTCGATAAATGAAGCATTAAAGTACATATTATAATATTATCCTTTTCTCAATTTTTCCAGTAAGTGAAGTAAAATTATATTTTGTATTTGTACAGTTGTTCTGAGCATTTATGATTTATTTCGATTAATGCAGTTTATGACGTCAGTAAACAAGTGCAACAAATAAGGCAGCGACAAAACTAACTTATTCGAATTCGTGAGTGGTTTTATTTGAAATTAATCAAAGCAAACTAGAAAAGCACAACAGTACTCAAAAAAATGACTATAACTATTCCGTCGCACGAAGTTAACTTTTTCTTTGTACAATTTAGAATTAATTCTCATATTGCTTTCTTATTTTCGTACTCTTGGGAACTAAGTTCTTATGGCACTTTCTATGCGTTATTATTTTATTAGTTTTTTGTGCTTTTCTTTTTATTTATTTGGTATTTTTGGCTTTTTCATAATCTTTACTTTTTAACCAGAATCAGAATCGAATCCACAACCTCGGAATGACTTTTTTGCATTACAACCAAATCGCTCAGCCAGCTATGCCACCTCACGAAGTTAACGCGTATCTTAAGTAAGTAATTATAACTGTTATACAAGGTGGCACAAAATTAATCACTCTATCGGAAGATGTTATAATAATTGCAAATGGCGTCGTACGTCAATTATATTTGACATTTGTGAACTACATAGCTGCAGAATACAAACAAACAAGCAGTGGAGCACTATACACCGCAAGAGCGTGGAATAATTGTGTCCATCTTTTTCACTAATAATCTGTGGTGTTACCGCAGCGTGCATTTCGACGTCGATTTCCTAATCGTGTCGCGCCAACAGGGCAAAAATTCCGCCGCTTAGCTGCTCGACTCGAACAGACTGGCACCACAAGAGACCTTGCAGGGCGTGGCCGCCATCGGGCTGGTCATTCTGCCGAGAATAGCGCGCTTGTGGCTGCCGATGTCGCTGAGAACGAAGAAACATTAACCAGACGAGCCACGCAATTGGGCATCACCAGACGTACCCTACAGCGAATTTTAGTGAAAGCCTTACACATGCTCCCGTACCAAGTGCAAACAGTGCAACAGTTAATGCCTGATGACCGTTAGTCGTCTGTGAATTACTGTCAAGCCATCCTCAATCTCAACTACGAAGAGGACGATTTTGAATCGAAAATCATCATGAGCGACGAGGCGCATTTCATTTAAGCGGTTTCGTCAATAATCAAAATCTCCATTTCTAGGGCACAGAAAATCCGTGTACCATGCAAGAAGAGCCGTTACATCCACTCAAAGCTACTGTGTGGTGCGGCGTTCACGCAGGAGGAGTGATTGGGCCATATTTTTTTGAGGACGCCATTTGCAATACGGAAAATGTTACTGGCGAACGCTACAGCGAGTTATGCCGATTCATCAGCACCCATCAGCACCTCTGCATACACACCTGTTCTGGCCCCAAAGAACATGACGATCTGACTCAGCTTCCCAGGCACCCACCTGACTCAGCTTCCCAAGCACAACTTTCCCAGGCATCACTTTTCCTTGAACTACATTGGAACACCTGCAGAATACTAGGTGACAAGTTAACCATTGTATATCCAGAAAATCAGTTCCGTTTATCTTTTCAATAAAACAAGACGCCTCTAAATAAAATCGTCTTTTAATTAACCCTCTAAACATATAATTGGCGCAGCCGCGAAGGAGTGTCACACAAGAATCTATCGCAGATATATTGTCTATTTTCAAATAGTTTAGTGGCACGAACCAAAAATTATATTTTTAATATCTAAATTCGGTAACGGAACTCAATTGTCCACAGCGGACTTTTATATTTTCGAAATAATCAGAACAGTATAGAGTGCGGAAGTTTTGTGAACGCTTCAACGGAAAAGTGTTAGGAAAGAAAAAGTGAAACTGTTCCCTGATTAGTGAGGTGTAGTGGATAATAAGTGAAATTTTCACAAAATCAATCATCTCAGCGGAAAATTTGAAGAATACCAATGGAGCTGAAATTTTTGCTGTAAGTACTCTTATCTTTTCATGTCAGATTCCTCTGGATCCTATCATTCCTTCAGAGAAAAAGAAAATCTAGAACCTGCCATTGATTTGATAATAAAAAGATTCTGTAATATCTCCATTAGTAAAAACAAAAAAGTTAATAAGAACAATCCGGAAAATATGGCCGTTCCAACTATTCCAAGCTTTTGTAAAGTACACGCGGAAACCATCCCTGAATTTGATGGCGACGTTAACGAATTAAATTTTTTCTTGGAAAGCATTGATAGTGTAGTGGCCCACTTCTACGATATAGGAAATCCGAATAACTACCAGAACATTGTTATTTATCGCACTATTATCAGTAAAATAAAAGGACCAGCAAGAGAAGTCATTAATATTAGCTGCGTTAACTCTATTGAAGGAATAAAAAGTGAACTTATAAGAAACTTCAGTGACCCTCGCAATGAGAATTGTCTGTCTTTTGACCTTAATAACCTCAGGCAAAATAACTACGAAACCCCTTTCCAATTTTACGATAGGATCAGAAAAGTTTTAAATACGATTTCAAACTACCTCGCTATCCACGAGAAAGATAATAGCGTTCGTGTATTCAAACAAAACATGTACAACCAACAAGCCTTAGAGGTACTCTTAGCAGGATTGAAAGACCCCTACGGAATTATGGTTCGCACAAAAGAACCCAAATCCATGTTAGAAGCAATCAATTTTATAAAAAAAGAAGAAAACATCAGATATCTGCAAGGGATTAAAGTGAACTCAAATCCAAACTATCCAAAAAATTCAAAATCAAACCTTGCAAAGCAAAACACACCTAACACACAAAGATTTAATAATGCCACCGGTATTCAAAGACAAAATATCGACCCTAATTTTAATTGCAATTACAGCTACAATAATATGCACCGATTTATACCGGAGCAGCAAACAAACCGTTTGGAACATTCGTTTCCGGTAAGACCGGTGAACACACAGACAAAACTAGATTTACCACAACAGCAGTTCTCAAATTATAAACAAACCCCCAACAATAGCCAAAATGTTTGGAAACCAAATCCAAATACCAAACTAGATAAACCCACCCCAATGAGCGTTAGTACAAGGCAATCCTCCTACCTTCAAAAACGCTATCCCCAGCCTTCAACGTTGAAAGGCACAACTGAAGAACTACACAATACAGAGCAAATTGACAATTCTGAGGAGCACATTGGCTACCCCGAAAATAATTCCAACTCTCAATACGAATATGAAGAACCCACAAATAATGAAGAATATGAGGATTTTTGGTTGGACATGTACCAAACGCCACAAACATAATAGATTTTAATAACTCCTTTGATACGAGACAATTACCCTATATTACTATACGCGACCCCCCATTAAAATTATTAATTGATACCGGAGCGACAAAATCTTTCCTTGATCCAGAGATTGTCGATAAACATTTCCATAAATTTAAAAAGCATGATCCATTTATCGTTTCCACTTCATTTGCATCTTCTAAACACAATATTTCCATTACCATCCCGAGCTTCGAAGAATTCAACGAAAATACAAAACTTAAATTTTTCGCCTACAAATTCCATAACATATTTGATGGACTGATAGGCATAGATCTCATCAAGTGCCTCAAAGCAAAGTTGGATTTTAAAAGTTTGAAATTTATAACTCCGAACACCGAAATCCCAATTAATTATTTAAATACTAACCCAAAACTACTTCTGGAAAAATTACTTCCCGGCAATACAGTCTCTCAAATTAAAGTGCCAGTAACAACCGAGTCTGGTGAAATTATTATTCCGACACAAGTCAATCAGAATTGCACAATACCTGAAACCTTGACAATAGCAGTAAATGGATGGGCAAATGTTGAAATTTATAACAATTCACCGGAGGATGTAAACTTTACAGTATTATATCCAATTAAAACAACTCCACTTGGAAATAACTTTGAATTCTATTATATGAACATCAAAGAACCGGAGAATTCTAATGAAATACAAGATATAGCGAATTTGATAAGAACAAATCACATGAACGATGAAGAAAGATCTCAAATCTTATCACTATGTAAAAAATACAAAGATATATTTCACACAAGTGAGGACACCTTACCTTTCACTAACCAAGTAAAACATAGAATCCGAACTTATGATGAAATACCTGTCCACCAGAAAACTTATCGTTATCCCTTCATCCACAAAACAGAAGTTAACAATCAAATTCAAAAAATGTTAAAACAAAAAATTATTAGGCCCAGTAGTTCGCCGTGGTCATCTCCTATTTGGGTAGTTCCTAAAAAGACAGATGCATCAGGGAAAAAGAAATGGCGTATCGTAATCGATTACAGGAAACTCAATAAAAAAACTATAGATGACCGCTACCCTATTCCAAATATTGCCGATGTTCTCGACAAATTGGGGAAATGTAACTACTTTTCGACTCTGGATTTAGCAAGCGGGTTTCATCAGATAGAAATGCACCCTGATGATATATCGCAAACCGCTTTTAATGTGGAAAATGGGCATTACGAATTCTTGCGAATGCCTTTTGGCCTGAAAAATTCTCCAGCCACCTTTCAACGAGTAATGGATAACATCTTGAAAGGTCTGCAGAACGAAATCTGTCTAGTTTATCTAGACGATATAGTAGTATTTTCTGTCTCCCTTCAGGACCACATAAGCAATTTGAAAAAAGTATTTCAACGGCTTCGGGAGACCAACTTCAAAATACAGCTTGATAAGTCAGAATTTCTAAAAAAAGAAACAGCATACCTTGGACACATAATTACACCTGAGGGTATTAAACCGAACCCTGATAAAATCAAATGCATTAGGAACTTTCCAATTCCGAAGACGTTAAAAGAAATAAAAACCTTTCTAGGACTCTTAGGTTACTACAGAAGATTCATACCGAACTTCGCGAAAATTACAAAACCAATGACTTCCTGTTTAAAAAAAGGCGCAAAAATAACCCTAAACCCCGAATATACCCGTTGTTTCGAAACTTGTAAAGAACTTCTGGTAAACGAGCCAATCTTACAATACCCCGATTTTTCACAACCATTTAACCTAACTTGTGACGCTAGTCAGTTCGCTATAGGCGGCGTGCTTTCGCAAGGACCAATTGGTCAAGACAAACCTGTGGCATACGCGTCGAGAACCTTAAACCAGGCAGAGCAAAATTACAGCACCATTGAAAGAGAGCTCCTGGCCATTGTTTGGGCTACGAAATATTTTCGACCCTACTTATATGGTCAAAAATTTTACATCTTTACCGACCATAAGCCCCTGAACTGGCTCTTCTCTGTAAAATATACGAATACAAGGCTTACAAGATGGAGGCTTAAACTAGATGAGTTCGATTACACAATTATATATAAAAAAGGCTCATCGAATTCCAACGCGGATGCGTTGTCTCGGATAAAAGTCAATGAAATTCATACTAATAGTGTAGAATTCCCAACAAATTTTGATAACACAAACCACTCTTCAGATTGCGACATGGATTCGATTACGGGAAATATAGACGAGAACCCTAATCCAAACGAAGTTACTACAGATATAAGCAGCACATGCAGTACATATGACGAAAACGCAACGATACATTCCAGTCAAGAAAACCCCATACTAGAAGTGCCTATATCTGAAACACCAATTAACTACTTTAAAAATCAAATCTTTTTAAAGATCGTCTTGCATTCCCCGAAAGCTCCTAAAATCAGTCGCCTGTTCCAAGATAAAATTCGAACAACAATAGAAATTTCCGAAAGTAAATTTGAGGCAGATATCATTACTAGCTTTAAAGAATTAACTACAATCAAAAAGACATTTGCTATTAATATAGATAAAAAAGAATTTATTCCAAGATTTTGCAATGTATTGAGAAATACGTTTAAAAGCTCAGCATTTAAACTATTACTTTGTAATAACATAACGGAAGATGTTAAGAACATAGAAAAACAAGTAGAAATCGTTAAACTGTGTCATGAAAGTATAACCAATCATCGCGGAATTACCGAAACGGAACATCAAATAAAACGACAATTCTATTGGCCCAATATTAGAGGTTTAGTGACAAAATATATCAATAATTGCACATTATGTCAAAGAATGAAATACGATCGTAATCCACCAAAGCAAAAATTTAACTTAACACCTGTACCTAGCAAACCACTCGAAATCGTTCACGCAGACACTTTTACCGCCAAAGGACAAAAATTTCTCACTATTATGGATTCATTCTCAAAATATGGCCAAGCATACCCTCTAGATGGATTAACTGCAATTCATGTCTCAAAAGCTTTTATTAATTTTATGACTCACCATGGTGCACCAAAATTATTAATACTTGATAACGGTTCGGAATGGAAGAACAACATTATTACAGAATTCGCCTCTTTGCATAAAATAGAGATCCATTATACTACTCCCTTAAACCCAAACTCAAACAGCACTGTAGAGAGATTCCACTCAACCATTTTAGAGCACTTGAGAATCCTAGGAGAAACCAAAAATAATTTAAACATCCTCGATCAAATGCCCTATGCAATACTTGGTTATAACCACTCCATCCATTCCACAACAAAACAACGCCCAATAGATATCATTAATGGCCATTTGAGTGTTAATAGTCCTTTTAATATTGACGTCAATAAACTTCTGTATACCAACTATGTAAATCAGCATAAAGAAAACACAATACAAATATATAAGAGCTTAAATCAGGAAATGACAAAACAAAAGCAAGTTGTCTTAGAAAAGCGTAACAAAAATAGACAAGATCCCTTACCATACCAGCCAGGTATGCTAGCTTATCACAAAACAAGAGCTCGAAATAAAACCAACCCCCGTTTCAAACCTCATGCCGTAAACTCCGATCATGGAATTACTATCAATACCTTTAATACCAATTACCATAAAAACAACTTGAAAAGACCCTTAACTAATCAGGATATTCTCCAATTACAGGAATCTAACAATCCTAACAACGAGCCTAATGGCAAAATACATTAAAATCACTAGACTAGAATCCAATCCTGGTATCTTACCATTCAAGCTCGGCACTGCAAAATTGAAATCAACCTATCACACTTTCATTCACTATTTCGATCTGAAACCGTTGGAAAGCAACTTGATCTCAATCACCCATAAATTCGGAATGGTCAATCTTACTCACATAAAAAACGAACCCTATTCCTCTGGAATAAAACATCTCGGGAGTCTGATCTCCTTTCAGCTGGATCATGCAAAGGAAAAGTTAAATTCCCTTTATTTCCATTCACACCGAAGAACAAAAAGAGGTTTATTTGATAGCCTAGGCACTGTTTTCAAGAGCATAACAGGCAACCTAGACGCTAAAGATGGAGAAAGATTTGACAAAGCTATTGAGATCCTAAGCAGCAATCAGAAAAATATAGGAACTACATTAAACAGACAAATTTCATTGACAACAAAAATCGTAGAAGATTATAACAAAACCCTGTTTTTAATTCAGCAAAATGAAAAGCGTTTGGCAGCCAAAATTAATGAAATCACGGAACCAAAATTAATGGTTGATCTTAATAAGTACCTCTTAGTCAAAACTACCTTTGAGGAGATTAGTGCCGTAACGAACATTATTCTGGAGGTGTTAAATAATTTAGAAAACGCTGTAACTTTTGCAAGGTTGAGGATTTTTCACAACAGTATTTTAAAATTAAAAGATTTAAAATTTATGATCCAGAAACTTCTTCAACATTACACAACGACCGAACTATTTTTTGGAGAAAGCGAATCTATTGTGCAGAGGTATTATGAATTAATTGAAGTCGAAAGTTATTATTCAAATGGCAGAATAGTTTTTATAATTCACTTCCCCCTGACGTTTCCTGAAACGTACTCATTTTATCACCTTTATCCTATCCCCAATAAATATAACAATATCATATTGCCTCCAAAACCATATCTGACATTGGGAAGTGAGATGTACTATTTCAACGATGGAGAATGCAGGGATCTAAGGCCGCAGTTCTATTGCGAAACATCAAAACAACTATATAAAATCGAAAATAAAGACTGCATTTACGAAATCCTCCAAGTTAAAGCAAATTCATCCACCCCGTGCAACACCATCTCGGTAAACATAAAAAACGAGATCATAGAGCAAATCACACCCAGTCACTATATTGGAATTTTTCCCGAAGCAACGAAACTCCAAACAAACTGCAAATCTTCCGATTTCACTATGGTACAGGGCACGTACCTTATAGAGCTACCCCACAATTGCAGCTTTAAGACACCAAAAAATTTATTCGTTAACAACGATGACGTCATAATTGGCCAACCACTATTCCTGCCGGACATAAAAATCCCGAGAACAACAAACTACACCGAAGCAGTCATTCTCAACAACGTAAACCTAGAACACATACAACAACTATACAAAGAACAAAATACCATCAGAGAAATACACCTAAAGACTATTCCAAGGGAACCAAACCACAATTGGACCATCATCATATTCAGTACAGCAACAATAGTCTTATTACTTTTAATTGGTCGAAATAAACTCCTAGCATATCTGCAAAATCGTCACAGAAACCAGCAGGACGAAACACCAACAACCACCCCACAACCACCATCACGGACCAACCCTTTTGCTCAAGATCTGGATCCTTGATCATCGCCCTTATAGAGACTCTTCTAGTGAGGGAGGAGTTATGCCGATTCATCAGCACCCATCAGCACCTCTGCATACACACCTGTTCTGGCCCCAAAGAACATGACGATCTGACTCAGCTTCCCAGGCACCCACCTGACTCAGCTTCCCAGGCACAACTTTCCCAGGCATCACTTTTCCTTGAACTACATTGGAACACCTGCAGAATACTAGGTGACAAGTTAACCATTGTATATCCAGAAAATCAGTTCCGTTTATCTTTTCAATAAAACAAGACGCCTCTAAATAAAATCGTCTTTTAATTAACCCTCTAAACATATAATTAGCGCCATGATAAACGACTTCTTTCTGCCGGAATTGTAGGAGCGGGGCTTGGTGAACATGTGGTTTTAACAAGACGGTGCAACCGCACACATAGCACGAGCCACAATGGATATTGTGAAGGAAGCGTTTCCTATCATCTTTTCCACTTAACAGAACAAATTGTAAAGGTCCAAAGATAAAAATTTCCATCACTCAAAATATTTTTATTATTTATGGAATACCAATTCCATTAGTTGATAATAGCAATAACATTTAAGTTGAAAACTGGTAATAATAATGGTAAATTGTCTTGCTTACATTACTTATATTGGTAATTGTAAAGGTAATGGTAGTACGGTTTTTACATCTCTGATTAACAATAAATAAAAAAAGCTAATGTAAATTTAAGATTAAGTTTAAGTTTACGCTATTTTATGACAAACGACTCTTTTTAAGTTTTTGAACTCAACGACAACAAAAAATTGATTATGTATAGATTTATATTTAATCAATTTTGAGACAAATCTATCGTAACAATAGAATTCGAGTTATCGAGATAAATGAATTTTATTGATTTTTTATTTATTAATCTAAAATTAGAAAAAAAAAAACTTCTTGCAGGTAACGTAAATAATTTATTAATTAAAGCAAGTGGAGCTACTCACCATTCATTGATATATAATTTGAAGTTTTACAAGAAAATTATTTCTAAAATTATACGAGTTTATCGAGACACTTCAAAGTTACGTCAAGGTACCTGCGTGGTATCTGAACATTTCCAAATACCAATCAATATATGTATATGTAATTCCCGCAAACGTCTCTACAAAAAAACAATTCAATATGTAAGTTTCTTATATCATCTCGGCATTATCTGTAATTAAATTTTGTATAAGCGAAATAAATTCAATTTTATGTACATAAGCGAACTGATAAGAAAATACTACAAATAAATTTCATGTGTTTTTGGTTTTCAAGAAAATGTTGAAAAGTAACAAAAGTCATATTTTGCAATTTTTCAAAATTTAAAAATTTTTAAAAACTCGTACGACAATTCTTTTGAATTAACTTTTATGTAAAAAATAAATAACGGAAGATATAAGCTTTGAATTGATTTTTAAAGTCAATCCTTCTTCCCCTTTTAAAATTGTTACGTAGCTTATGGACAACCCCTAATGGCTTTTAAGGATAAATACTTCCTCCAACTGATTTTTTTGAACAAGTATATTGTATATTACATAAAATTAAACGAGGAGAAACATTATAGATTGGAAAGTGAAAACCCATATTTGGACATTTCTGATAATTTATTAAAAAATAAGAGGATATCGCGGAACCAAAAAAAATTTAGCCAAATAAAGTTTAAATACTAAACGTTAGTTTTTAAATGTTTGTAAGATCTACCTATCTCAAAAACACGATGTTGTGGAATATTTTCATTTTCATTCTTCAAAATCTGCAGACCAAATTTGTGTTAGTGTAATTTGATATCATAAGACTAAAATGATACAAAACAATAATTTGAAGCAAACAGAAATATATATATATATGTATCCAGATTTTATTGCTATACTAAATTATAATATCCCCAAAAATTAATGGAACTACACATCACAAGTTTTGATTTTATATTGATAGAGCGTAATGTAGCATGGTTTAAAGATGTTGGGCAGTAATCTACGTCATAGCCACAATATCTGGAGAATAACAAGACTACACCCTTAATTCAACTTCAATTTCAGGGGCCAAAAGCCCTCAGAATTTCATTCACAGGAAGCATTTAAGGGCTTCATTCATTGTCCAACTAGGACGGGTACAAAAGGGGTTAAATGTTAAGTACAAGTCTTTCAATGAGGCCTTTTGTGATTTTTTTCCATTTTTGCTTTTCAATTCTTTCCCTTCATTTTCAATCAAAAGTACACATATTTAAGACAATTCGTGCATTTAGTAATGCTTGCAAATGCATCATAAAAATATCCATCTTCGAAACAACTTAATCAGGCGAAACAAATAATATATATTTGTTGGAAATTTATAAAATGTAATCTGAAAGAATGTCATAAAATTGTAAAGTAAGATCTGAAGGGAACTATGCATTGTAAAATCTTTACAAATACTGCATATTTATTTTGATAAAGAACTATTTTCGAAGAAACCCTCTCTTGCCAAGTGATTTATGTATGTTCCACTGTGGATGCTTACGGTTTAAAGTTTCACAAAATAAATCCATATATTGCTAATGAAATTAATCAATTGCCTAAACGCAAACTTTTCGTGTTTTTTCTGTAATTTCATAGTCATTGTTTTAGTCAGCAGCAGCAAATTAATAATTGGTTACGGGGTCGGAACGAGATAGAAGTTAAGCCTGGCATAGTTTGTTTCTCCTGTTCGGGATCGAACTCTTTTTTTACCATGGGGGGAAGAGGCATGATCTCACCGAGGTCGATAAGGAAAAGATTGCGCCAGGTAGGCGAAGAGTTCGGTATAAAAATATCCAGGGCATCCACAACGGAATGGTGGGACTCAGTTCTGATTGAATGAAGGGACGATTGGTAAAGAAAGTAATATAATTTGCCAAAGTCGCCCCTACGGAAAATGAAGTAGTAAGAAGTCTCAGAAGTAGAATGGAGATGTGGGTGTACTGGAGTAAGGGTAAGAAAGAGTGGAGGATGATACTGGTCGAAGTTAGAGAGAAGATGAGTGCTACGAGTGACAACCGAATTAACAGGATCAGAGGAAGAGACCAGGTCAAGCAGATCTGCTAAGATTATTAGTTATGCTACTACTTTGGCAGAGACTAGATTCGGAGAGGCGATCGACAAATAAAGTCTCCTTATCGGAAAGGAAGATAGAAGGGATGTAGTGGAGATCGTCATCAGACCGAAGCCATTCAAGACGGGGGAGATTGAAATCACCAAGGACGATGACATCATCATTGGGTCCAAGGATATTAAAGATGGAATCGATCACATCGGTGGCAAGTTTTTAGGACTCAAGCGATTAGGAAGGGCGAAGAGTATATACAGGAATTTACCGGTTAGCGTAATTTTGACGGAGATAAAGTTACAGCTTGAAGAATTAAAGGAAGTGTGAAGGCTGGCACCGAAACGATTATGGACAGCGAGAAGTATGCCGCGGTTAGTGGGGGTTAAGTCCTCGTCGCAGGTATCGGCACGAAAAACAGAAAAGTCCGCGGGAAATAATTCGTTATAAATGTTGGAAGTTAAGTTAGTTTCGGTAAGGGCAAAGATATCATAAGTAAAAGCAAGAGAATTCTGGAAAACTGAGGAAGTTTTGGTACGCAAGCCTCTAACATTTTGATCGTACAAGGAAAGACAGCAGACAGCTAGGGGGGTGGGCGTAGCCAGACGGGGGGACAGCTGGAGGTAGGAGAGTGCTAGGAAAAAGAGAACAGGGTTTTCCATTTCGGGCTTCCGAAAGTATACAACCCTGCGCTGACAACCGTTTGACATATCTGTCAACCAAAGCGTCATATCATTAGTTGAATGTTTGCCATTTTACAATATGGATCGTTTTAGCATCGCACAATGTGTTAATTTTGCTAAATTATACTACAAAAATGGTGATTCTCCGGCACGCGTATATCGAGCATTACGATCAGATTTTGGTCGTCATGGACGGCCTACAGAGCACACAATTGCTAATGTAGTGTGTAAATTCGAACAAACTGGGTCCGTAGCGGATATTGTGAGACCTGTGCACCATCGTAATGTGCGTTCGGCCGAAAATATTGCAGCTGTTGCTGCCAGTGTGGAGGATGACCCGAATGTTTCGATTCCACGGCGTGCTCAGCAATTGGGCTTATCAAAAACATCATTGTGGCGAATTTTGAATTTGGATTTGCACCTGCATCCATATAAAGTCCAGTTGGTGCAAAAATTAGAGCGTGGTGACCATGGAATGCGTCGGGCATACGTCGATTGGGTGAACGAACAACAACAGCAAAATGCTGAATTTTCGCATAAAATTTTCTTCAGCGATGAAGCACATTTTGAGCTTGGTGGCTATGTGAACACCCAAAATCCACACGTGATTGTTGAGAGGCCATTTCATCCGCCAAAAGTCACTGTTTGGTGCGCATTATGGTCTGGTGGAGTCATCGGGCCGTATTTCTTTGAAAACGAAGACGGCGAGACGGTAACCGTGAATGGTGAGCGCTATGGCAGCATGTTAACCGACTTCTTTTGGCCAGAAATTTAAGATATTGATACGGAGGACATGTGGTTTCAGCAAGGCGGCGCCACGTGCCACACAACACGACCGAACATGGCCATATTGCGAACAAAATTTGAAGGACGCATAATTTCGCGTTTTGGTGATGCCAATTGGCAAGACAACATTCGTCAAGTTATGGCCGAAATACCACCCCATATGTGCCGAAAAGTCATCAAAAATTACCTGTTTCGGATCAAGGTCTGCGAGGAAGCCCTAGGTGGCCATTTAAATGATGTTATGTTTCACATATAATGGCATAAACCAAGCTTCATTTTGAAATAAAAGTTCAATCGAAATTCGAATTCTAAGTGTGTTTTATTTTGATTTCTTTTCGGAATTTAAAAATGGAAAACCCTGTATATGATCTGGTTGTAGTTATTCTCAATGAAAACCTTCCAAATTGTATATGAAGACAATCCCTGTCTCTTGTTTCACGGTTTTGCCTAACGAAGTTGATTATTTACTGTTCGACGTTCCTGATAGCGGATCCGTTCTATTAGAAGTATCATTTCGGTGTCTCTTAACCTCTGCAAAGTTCGCGAAAGTACTCTTAATTGGGGATATCCGCCAATTTGGAAATCTCCTTTGGCATTCCCGAACTGCCTCTCTTTCGTTTCCGTCTACTACACCGTAAATGTAAGTTATATCGGCATATTCCTCAAAAATGAATTCGACCACTTTTAAATGTTTTATTTTAAAACACTATGATCCATATTCTTCTGAATGATCCTCTTTTATAGCATAATTTCCGTTAAGTATTAGTAACAGAGTGTCAGGATAGTCCCAAGAAGACAAGTTAATTACGGCAATAAAATAAATTCCATTAAGTTTGTTATGATTTTTCTACAGCAATAATTAAAAGTAATTACCGGTGTATGCTAAACAAACATTTCCGACAATTTTTGGAAAAATTTTGTTTGACTTTTGCAATTACAGGGCAATAAAACATTAAGGTACCAGTTAAAGTTTTCTAAGGAACAGATTTTTCTACCTCTATTTAACCTGGACATGTTGTACCTGTTGGAAAGGTAAATTCATAAGAAATTTGATAAAAATAATAAACAGACATATTAATTACATGAATTTCGGAGAAAATGTGAGCAAAAGTGGAATAAATTTTAGGAAAATGAGAAACATTTTGTACACAATCGGAAATAAGTGTACAGTGGGTGGTGGTAGGTCAACATTGTTAACATCTTTGGTAAGGATATTGGTATAGTCGATTTTTAACGTGAGTTGGATATAGCTGCGTTGAGTTTATCAAAGGACAAAACTAAAAAAATGATTTGTATACCACGGAAAATTGGAATTTACGAATCACCCTGTAACTCCCAAACGGTTGAGATTGGCTCCCCTTTGCCATACAAATTTTGGAGAGCGATCCACGAACATATTTAAAGGGTTTTAAAATTAATAGGATTATGAAAATGCGTAGAAATTCTCTTAGTAAATTCCAACATGAGACTTTGCACTATACATATATTAAAATACACACCAAGATCAGATATAACATTGGGAACGTCAATATTATATGAAGACGATCTCGAAGACGTTAATATGATAACTTTTTACATTTAGAGGGGGATTCACAATTTTTACTAATTACTTATTTTACTAATTTTAAAGAAAAACGATAATAAACATTATTATAATGCCAATGACACTATTTGATTAAAACAACTTTCTGAAAGTACATACATATGTACATATGTATATGGTAAATCTTTATGTGTTTTTAATATAAATAATATATTGGTTTACCTTCAAATACGACTTCAAATACTTCATAAAAAGTTCTCCATTTAACTTTGTCAAGGTATCAAAAATATTTAATGCAAAACTGCCCTACTGCCAATTCATCCAAAAACAAAAAAAAATTGAAATCGGCTTCTAATTGAGTTTTTCTACAGTATTACATATTTTGTAAATTCTCAACTATAATTACCTTTGAAATAATGAAAAGGTTCATTAAATCAAAAAAATTATGTCAAATGTGAGAAATAAATTCAAATTCAATATTAGTATCTTTAAAAACAAAGTTTTTCTTTAAATCAAAGAAATCACATGACGATATTATTGAAGCATCATTTATAAATCAATATACCTTGATTTCTTTCAATGAAGCAGTTTTACACAAATTAATAACATTTTACTTCAGTCAATAAAATATCGTTCAAATAATGTCAAATTTCCTTAAATTAGTGATTTTTCAGGAACTTAAAGTAGAGGTATATTTTTGTTGATCATAATACATAAATTTCTGTCAATGAAGTAAACAAGAACATCCAGCTCACACTGAAACGAAATCCAGTCAGATTTATGGCTCACAATGGCTCGAATTTATAAAAGTAATTGAGTTTTAAGTTAGTCACAGATTAGTCTGTCTCATGAGATATGTTCACACATCTTAAGATCGATCCCAAAGCCTCTCTCCGAACGAAAATTGATCTCACTACTTTTAAGCTATTTTGTTTATTAGTTTAAGAATAAACGAAATTAATAACTGTTAGCAATCAGAAAAGAACTGCATATAATATAAATCACGCCATTCAGTTGTTTACTAATTGTGTAAGCGTGGCCGTAACAAGGGTAGGTGCTCTGATAATTAATTAAATTCTCAATAGTATTGAAAATATGGAAAGTAATACTGCTATATTAGCAACTTGATCACGTAGACCCGCAGTAATTGGAAATGCGAAAAAAGTGATATAAAACATTTTTTTTTATTGAAATCATACGACAATAAACAATAATATTAGCAAGTACTTAGCATTTTATAACATTTTCATTTTAACTTAGAAACAAAAGTAATAGACCAATATCTGCTTCGGGAGACGCTTTGGGATCGATCTTAAGATATTTTAAAATTTCACATAATAATTGCAACTGAGCTGTAACTGAGATTTTAAACTCAATATTCGTGAATAGGAAAATGAGATCAATCCTCAAACCTGGGTTCGATTTAATCTCAAAACTCATTCTCTGAGCTTGATCCCATTTTTTATAAATACGAGCCATTATCTGACTGTATTTTACTTCAGTGTGAGCTTGATATTCTTATTTAGTTCATTGAGAGAAATTTATGTATAGTGGTCAACGAGAATATACCTTAACTTTAGGTATACTGAAAATTCACCAATTTAAGGAAATTTTGCATTATTTTGACGATATTCCATTGATTAAAGTAAAAATTTTATTAATTTTTGGAAAATTGCTTCATTGAAATAAACCAAAGTATATTATTGATTGATGTATTGATTTCACAATAATGCGTCAATAATATATGACTGCTTATTCTTTCATTGCAAACCCATCTTTCCCCATCCCAACACGGTTTCCTTAAAGGTAGATCGACAACCACTAACCTCACCGACTTCATCTCCAAAACTCTGTGTGCCCTTAAAAAAGGCGACGAGGTTGACGTCATCGCTACTGACTTTAGCAAGGCGTTTGACAAAATCTCACACAAACTAATTTTCTTTAAACTTCACTCCCTTGGTTTCAATCGGCTTTTTTCTTCCTGGATAAAGTCCTATCTTAAACACCGCCAATACAGTGTCCTTTTCTGCTCCTCCTCTTCCAACTCTTTCGTGGCCAATTCGGGGGTCCCTCAGGGTAGCCACTTAGGTCCGTTCCTTTTCATTCTGGCCATAAATGACGTCGAATGTATTATCAAGCATTCCGACCTGTCCATCTATGCCGATGACATGAAAATCTCTAAACGGATATCCTCCACCTCGGACCCCCGCCTGCTCCAAGAAGATCTCGATAGTTTTGGCATTTGGTGCACAAATAACTCTCTTGAGCTCAACATCTCCAAATGCCAATCTATCACCTACTCCCGTAAGCGCCCCTCTTCCCCCCCTAGAATCTATCGCCTGTCCGGTGAACCTATCCCCTCCGTTTCCTCTCTCCGTGATCTAGGTGTCATCTGTGATAGTGAACTTAACTTTCATGAACACATTGACAGTGTGATTGCCAGAGCAAACTCCGCGCTTGGCTTCGTTAAGCGGTGGTCTAAGGAGTTCCTTAATCCGTACGTCGCCAAATCCCTCTTTGTCACCTTCGTTAGGCTTCTCCTGGAATATGCTAGCCAAGTTTGGTCTCCTTACCAATCTACTTCCATCAACAGGATTGAGTCTGTACAACGTAGGTTCCTTCGTTTTGCTCTACGTGAGCTCCCCTGGTCTGACCCTCTAAACCTTCCACCCTATGATAACCGCCTTCGGCTCATCAACTTGCAGCCTCTATGGAAGCGGCGGGACCTTACCGATATCACTTTCATTCATCAACTGCTAATCGGCGAGATTGACTGTCCTTCTCTACTTGAGCGGATCCCTATCTACACCAATCCCCGTAACCTCCGCTCGGCCCCTCTCTTTCGCCCTCCCTACCATCGCACCAACTACGGTCTTTCTGAACCCCTCACCAGAATGCTTCGGAGAGCCAACTCCTTCCCTTCTTTCGACTTTCACCTGAGTAAAAATTCTCTCAGGAACCACCTTAACAGTCTCCCCTAATCTGCATTGTCTTCTAGTTTAGTTTCTTAGTTTAGTGCTAGTCTAGTCTTAAGTTTATTTATTTAATTTAATTAATTTTTGTACATTGCTTGTATTAAGCGTAAATAAATAAATAAATAAATATCGCCATGTGATTTCCTTGATTTAAAGAAAAACATCGTTATTTTATTTTATTTTGGATGTTGACGTTCCCAATGTTGTATATGATCTTGGCGTAAATTTTAATTATAAGTATAGTCCAAAGTCTCACATTGACAATGTGTATCTTAAAGCCATTAAAATGTTCGAATTTCTTGAGAGAATCTCTACGGATTTTCATAATCCTATTAATTTTAAAACGTCTAGTATAAAAGGGTCTATTGTTTGAATTTTATATACAGTACAATAATCTATAGGTCTTATATTGTGTCAATAGAGTCCAGGGACATTTACATGTTTCACGGTTGGCATTCGCAAAATGCAATACTTCCATATACTCGTAAATCGAGATGTTTACTTCTTATTGGAGACGCGACGCACCATAATTGGTGTTGATTTTATTTGGAATGTGATTTGTTTTTAGATAACTATGGTCAATATTTACGGTCTCTCTTTATCTTTGCTTTATATCAATAAACTTAGAAGTCAATTTAGTGACATATACAAGATGTTGCATATGTCGTATGCCACTATAAGAGTAATGAAAGACCTGGCCTAAGCAAACAATAAATTATGTGGTTGGAAGAATTTACATGGTGATTCGTAAATTCGAATTATTCATTCTTTTATTTTTATCTTTTGATCTACTTAAGGCAACGACATCTAACTCACACCTTAAACCTACTATCCTAATGTTCTTTCCAAATATTTCATCAATGTTAATCTACCACCACCCACTGCAGATGCACTCACTTCCGAAAGTGGAAAATATGTTTCTAATTTTCCTAACATTCAGCTTTTCCTCATATTATCTCCGAAATTCAGGTAATTAATGCACCTATTTATTACTTTTCTCGACTTGCCTATCTTATTACCTTTCCAACAAGGTATAACATGTTCCAGTAGAAAAAAATTATGCAAATTTAAAATGTATTCCCGGATAACTTTTTCTGGTAAATTAAAAAAAAATCTAATTTGAAATAAATTAAACTAAAATTAATTCCAAAATGTTTTGTGTTACATTAAAAACTGATTTAAGTTAATGTTAATATTTCGCAAAACTCCAAATGTCCACTAACACTATCGATGCATGCCAATAACTTCCTCCTAACTCCCTGTTTATGGTGTATTGTAGCCAGCTTCTCCCGCATTTTTGTTGGTGTAGTCTCAATTCTGCCAATTAATTTCTGAAGTTAACTTGAATAAGCTTAATCTTTCATAGTTTCTTATAAGAAAAACTCCAATGGAGTAAGGTTTAGAGATCTAGCAAACCAAGGAAGCGGCCCACCTCATCCAATCCAGCGTTCTGGAAATTCTTTATTTTATTTTACTTTCACCATGTTGTCACTATACGCTGGTGCTCCATCGTGTTGGTAAAACATTGACCCTGTACAAAATATTATCCAGAAAGATAAGATATCAAGTATTTTCGGCAGTGATTTCTCCAAAAAATTAATCAAGTTTTCTATTAAGCACTTGCGGCAAAATGAATGGTCCTATTAAATGATTACCGATGATACCAGTGCAAACATTGACACTGAGTTTCAGGATTTTGCCTGAAGATGTTGATTATTTGTTGTTGTCGGCGAAATATTGTATATTATTATATATATAATGTAAATTATATCATTATATATATTTTAACTTACGAACATCCGTAGACACCAGTGATTCTCTTTTATAGCAACATTTTCATCAGGTATTAGTATTAGTAGTATTAGTAACTTTAGCGTCAGAATACACCAATGTATGGCAGGCTACGGTAATAAAATAAATTCCACTAACCTTTTTATGACTTTTCTGCAGCAAAAATTTAAATAAATGTCGTGTGTGCTAGACAAATTTTTCCTATATTTGTTAGGGCATTTTGTTCGCTTTATGGCAGGTGGTAGGGTAGGTCGACATTGTTGAAATTTTTGGAAAGCACATTATGATAGCGAATTTTTGATGTGAGTTGGATGTTGAGATGTTTGCCTAGGTTAGATATTTGATTCCACTTATTTTGGCGCATAATTAATTAAACACCTTGTATAATAATGTTGATTTGTCAGTGGACAGGTGTTTTTAATTCAGTAGATACTTGATTTTCAACTATCGACTGTTTTGGCCATTAACATGAAAAGCTGCTCGAATGTAAAAAAAAATTACTCTCATATGGTAGATCTGTTTCATGTGACAAAACCAAAAGACATGCATATAACTTACCTAGATAAATCTGAACCATTTATATATCTTGAATCAATGCCATGAATCAGTATTTTTCAAAATTATGTGTACTTTTTTATGTAATTATTTTTTTTCCATTTACTAAACTTACTGGTTTCATGCTCTTAAACAGTCCGAGTACAAATAAAGATTTTAAAATGTTTTGGAGAATTAATGTTTATAAATGATTTCTTTTTACATTAGTTTATTTCTAAGAAAGTAGTCGGTTTCAACTGCTGATTTAATATCTTATAGGACAATAAGTCGTGTATATTTGGCTCTTTCAACGTCCATGATTTAAACATTGTATGTATCCAAGTTTCAATTGGCATTAAAATTTTAAATTAACTAAAGAATTTATGTTATAATGAATAATGCCGATAAAGTTGCCATAGTGAAAGAAATTTAGAAAAAATCTAATTTCATATTATTTGCATTATGGCAACGTTGCAAAAGCAAGGTGATTAACAGTTTTATGCGAAAAAAACTATCCGTAAAGAAATTTTGACTTTATTTACGAAAACTTTTAATGAAGGAACTTTCTATTCACTTACTGATTTTTTAAACAGCGAAAGAAACTTTATCATGGATAGAACTATGGAACTCTATTTACTACAATTAAATCTTTTAAAAAAATACACAAAACAACGCTAAAAGCCCTTCCCTGTCAGACACTCCCTTTTTGGTCTGAGTGGAAAAACTTTGACTGCAATATCAGCAGGTAATTAAAATTTTCCACCTTCCGCCTACTTGTCAGTCGTTGCAGTATTTGATAGTATTTAAATCCGTAGAGCTGTGGTGTGTTGGAACTGCCTTGGTTATTGCACTGGCGTATTTTACACAGAAAAAATTATACATAAAGTTTGCTTGTGTTAATGTTGAGTTCTGCCTGGAAAATTCTTTGGATCGATATCCCTGTAATCATTTTCTGTTTCAATTAACGTCTGGGAAGGAAATTTTTAATGACACGCTGATGCCTGCGTTACGATTTTTATGGGTGTGGTCAAGGTTAGACTTCGTATTTTGAATTGTGATAAAATAAAAGTATGAAGTTCTTACAGTGATTGAAAGCAGTTTGCTCTATGTGGGAGATTTTCAATTGTTTACACGTTGAAATTCAACTAGTTAAAAAGCAATATTAAATTAAAACTCTGTCCGTCTAGACAGATAAATAATTAAAATATATTTAAAGTCAGATTGTCATTGCCCTTTTTTAAATCAAATTAATGTGCTTTTCGATATCCTGATTAATCTTTTATCGTAATATTGTATTTTAAAATAATAAAAATGCAAAACAAATAAATAAATTGACGTAGCTTTACATTTCACAAAAAGCAAAAAGCTCCTTCAGGGATCAATATATTTTCTATTTTATTTAGTCCGTCTTATATTGCACTAAAACCATCAAAACGTTTGCTCTGAAAAGTGGTTTATTTAGTGTATAATGTCTTATTTTTAGTATTGTTTATTTATATCCAAATTAAAATATACACAAACTCGAAGCATTGACGTTGTCAAATTTTTGCCTTTACTCAAGTGAATTACATACATACTTGTATGCATCTAATTCACGCGACTACTGCAGATTTAAAGTAAATGATGTATGTAAACTAATGTCATAGTTAAGGAATAGTACTTTCTATAATCTAACACATAAGAAATTTTATAGCAAACATATACGGAATAGATTTTTAAAATTGGATCTAAGAACGAAGAATTTATAGAGCAAACTGCAATATTTCTACTATCCCTAAGTTTTGTGAAAAGCTAATGAATAATAAGTTGTTATTTTGAAAAACGTAATCTCTCCGTTGCAGCACCACTTTGCCCGAGGCATAAATCTACTACCATCAAATTAGTAATTTTTTCAAATTACTTATTGAGCTTTATCTAAAAAGGAATTCAATGTCACGCAATCTTGACCGATTTCGCCATTGCGATCAAAGTTGATCACGGAATTTTAGTTTCCAAACTAGACGTCTAAATTACTTCCGGTGTTCCTCAAGGAAGCCACTTCACACGACTCCTATTTTTGTTATTTGTGAATTACATTCCGTCTGCTTTAACTTATTCTCAATGTCTTGTGTATGCAAATGATCTAAAATTCCTTTTGTCCAAATACCAAGACATAATTTTTTATTATAAATTTAATTTTTCCGGACTTGTCGACCATATTGTCGCAAAGGTTTATACATATAGAAACACAGATCCATAGATTCAGATCCATTTATCACTAAGAAAAATCTTAAGGTAAACTTACATATATTTGCATTCTAGTAGAGAATGTTTAAATCATATTTACTTTATAAAGTTTTAATTTCTAGTAGTTTGACTATTATTTGTTTCTCTAAACGTTATGTAGTCTGTAGAAGCTGTTATGGTAAAAATTGGCTCATGAAATAAATAAATTAAATTAGTTTAGATCAACAAAAATCGTTCAACCCACTCGTGTTGCTTGTATAATATGCATATATGGTGAAGTGGACAGATATATTAAAAGAAAACTAGTGAATAAAAAAACAAATTTATGATGAACTCATTACTAAAGTACTATGAACAATACAATCCAAAAAATTGTATAAAAATTAGTTCATAATAATTGGCTATAAATTATATACTGCACATACATATGTATATAGGTCCCATGAATCCAATATAGTTCCTTTTTCATCCAAATGATGCACTATTAGAGGACACCAAAGAGCTTAATATAACCCAAACTATATGTTCAGAAGAGATCCGTAAAACATCGTGGCGTAAAAATTAATATCTATATTGAATTGTATGAAAGCCATAATGGATGCCAATATGTACATATTATGAGTACTGTTGTTTTACGTGGAGTGGTATGTGCCAATAAAATTTGTATATCAGCATAACGATCCAAAGCATACTAGTACTTTGGCAAAAAATTGATTTTCTACCAACCTGATCTGAACTCTTTTAAAAATTTTTGGGTTGACATTAAAGAAGCAGAATTTTAAAAAATTTCCCAAAACGCCAATGAATTACTGCACGCACTACAGGAAGTATGGAAAGCAACACCGGAAGAAAGTTGCAAAAATTAAATAGTTTCTATACGGCGAAGGTGCTCAGCTATTTTAATAAATAACTAATATTAGCTTTTCTTACAATTTCTTGATGTTTTATTATTTATTTTTTGTTTTAAATTTAAATTCGGTTATAATACTAAAACATTTGCTTCATATGTTTTTTGATATTATACAAACTAAAACTGCAATGGTAGATTAGTATATTACGATACGTGGCCGGAATTGAGCACATATACGAAGCGTTTCCGTTCATCAGCCTAAATGCGTAATTGGCTGCCGTGTATGAATTACTTGTCTCTAGGGGCCCTGAAAATGCATTTTTTTGGATAAAGTTTTTGTAAAATTCTTTCAAATTTCCTCTAATTACCTTTAATTTTAATCAGTTTTTCCACATAAAACGAAAAACCAACCCGAAATTAGTTGAAGTTCGGTGTTGCTTATCTATAAAACTTGAAGTTTCCTCCAATGTATACTAAAAATAGATTTCTGAGTTTTTGTGATCGCTATTTGGAAAATTACCACTTTTTGACCATGAAGAAAGAAATTATAGGCAACATTGTGGTAAGAAAGAAGATTCGTAGATTTCATAACACATTAAGAGGTATTTATTTGCATGTAAAAAGTCCCACCAGTTCTTTTACGGGAAAGTTTAATTCTTATAAACCATAAGTTACTTTCAGAATTTTTGAAATTGTTCTTAAATTAAAAAAAGCAAAATTGTAAGACAAAAATTTCAAGATATGATGCGCCTGTCCACTTTATATAGAATTAGGCCATAACTTATATATTTTCATTTTATTTAGAAACTTATATGTTACCTAGTTCCAGTAAAAAATATTCAGACAAGAAGAAAAACGTCGCTGTTTATTTTTGCCACTTTCAACAATATTTCGGTTAAAATTAAAACTACTTTGATTGAATTTATGTAGATAGTTTATAATAAAATCGTTTTCACAATAACTTGAAATGTGTATTTATATCTTTTCACGCCAAATAGTGGTTTGAAATGCGAGAAAAATATTATTACCAATGGTACTATGAAAACCATAAATAACAATAATGTTAATAAGAATTGATTATATCGAGAAAATATTTTGATTTTAAATTAGAGAAAAAAATAATACAAATGTTAGAAACAAAAGAAAACGCTACGTTTAAATATTTTTGAGAATATTTGGAAAACTTCCTGGCATCCCTTTTCAGGATGTTAGTGTGCCTTGTAATTGAAAGATATAATAGAATAGATCGCTGAAATCATTTGCTTTGTTCGCATAAAATATAAAGGGATATTGTATAATTGACAGTGTTATGTGCGATCAAGGCTCCTTCTTTGATCGATACTGGAGGTCTCTTCATTGCTATAGTCAGAGGTCTTGGGAATATTTCCTTAAAGTAAACGGTGACTACGTTGAATGCCTTGCACATAATACGTTTTAAGGTTGACTTCTTTGTATAATTTGTAATGCAATCAGTCCAAGAACAAGTGCACACAGGTAATAATATTAAATAACTTCCAATGAAAAAATCTTGATAATTCACAGCCAAAATAAAGCGATAAAGCATGCGCGAAGTAACATGTACACAAGCTCGCGGAAACAAAACTAGTGCTCAAACAATTAGCACCGGTAGTATCAAATTACGTAAAACATTACATACCATACGGCGACTGCAAGGCATTGCAATGCGCTCAGTCCAATATGCATGCACAACATAATTTGGGGAATTTATAATTAGATTATGACGATTGTTTCAGACCTTATCGCCAAGTAGATTGATTTCTTGACGATTTAGCATGTAAGCATAATTATGAGTAATTTAGATGTAAGACAATTATTCTGTATAAAAAAGCCGATTAATTTTGAATACAGATCGATTATCACACCGAACCTCTATTTGTTCATTTGAAGACTGACCTAGTAGCTGCTTCTGATTATCGAGAAACAAAAGGCTTTGCAACTCTGTAGCTTGTTCCACATAGCATCTGCTCTCACGGGCTTGATAAACGTATAGGAACCGTAAAAATTCCATTAATAGCTCCACCTACCCAGCACCTGTTCCAGGCGAGCTTACTGGAACTCAAGAGATGTGCCGCCACGGCTGTCTCTAGCCATCTAACGCCGCATTGAAGTAGGAGACACGAAGCATCATTGGAACTTTAAGTATCACTAGACGTCTGATTAATTGCCTAACCCCTGGTGCAATTAAATCTACCCGTGAACGATAAAAGTTATCACAATTTGGGACTCCCAGATGGCAACACTTCCTTTCTGCAGTGAAGCCCGCTGCCTTGGGTGTGATGTACAACTATGTACCTCCTATTTTTCATCAAAAACGAATTCCACATGTGAAATGCATGCGTTGCAGTTCGTATTAAAATTTTGATGGCGTTTATAAATTTTATCAATCATGCAGAAGGAATCCTATTGAATGTTGTTAATTATGCTCAAGCTGCAGATGTAAGTGAAGGCCTTTTTGGAGATGCAAAGCCTTAACCCTAGCTCATCGCTAATGACACGTTTATATGATATCTGAAAACATCTGTCATCAAATCGTTGACGAACCCGAGATGTAACGCCTTTGTTGTTATGCACATTATTAATGCAATGTATCCTTTAAGTCGTCTGACTGCTTTTGCCTTAAACATTGTCCTTAAGAAGGGTCCAATATAGTCGAATCCGTAGCAAGGAAAAGATTAGCATTATCTGATGTTTCGCATCTTCCGGTAAAGTGGAGTTTTGCAGCCTTTCTACATCTCTTACCACCTCATTGTTCCCATATCTTTCTTAGATAAGTGGTCAAACTACCAGTGTTCTAGGGCCTGATAGTTTTTTATGAACCGTAGACAGTATGCTAGTACTCTTATCTGCAGTGTGTAGGAGGAACATCTGAAAACTTCTATGTATACATACTTGCATCACCTTGACCGCTTTAAGGCCATTAGTACTCATAACGTTGTACAACTGTTGTATAGGCCAAGCCTCAGATTGATGTGCTAGCCAAAAGGGGCTCCTCCCTCCACCATGTTTCTTGAGGAATTGGCTTTCTAGGGCTTGTACTTCTTGAAGCAACGTCCGTTGGATTATGGCTCGAAAGAACGTAATTCTAAGAAACTACAAGTTTGTGAATTTCGGCGACACGATTCGAAAGGAATGTTTCTAGTTGTGAAGGCTCCAATCCGTGAAAATGTTATTTCCGAATCACAGCATACGATGCTTTTAACAAAATCGACTGCTATTTTTGTGATAGTGCTGTTCAGGAGTTAAGCTAGTAATTGTGCCCCACATAATTCCAGTCGTCTAACTTTCTGTCATAGTAGCGCTATCTTAGGTTTGGCAGCAAGTAGTAGTAGTTTCGGAAGCGGCCAGCCAGCCTAATGGATAGATTTAAATTTTTATATGAATTCCTTGCCGTTCGTTTTATCCAGTTTGAGCTTGAATTTGAACTCATTCCCAACACAGCTCCAGTGTAATCCCAAAAATTAGGATCGACTCATCCGGATCTTTGCACCAAAGTATCTTGTGGGGATGTGCTACTAATATCTGTCGGAACTTTTTTCTATGTCAGCCGTACAGCCGTCAGTACATACTAATACTAATGTTTCCTCCAGCGTACAAGTATATCATGTAATTTTTTTTGATTTAAGCTATGGTCAGAATCAGTTTTGTTGTCAAATACCTTCGTAGTAGAACTATAGTTTTTAAAACTTCGTGAAAGTAATAGACGTTTTTGGTCTTCCTTGAAAGGTCTTGCTGTCGTCATCTGGCCAAGTTTTATATATTCCTCGAGAAATTCTTGATAAATCTAGAGCTTTGCAATATTTTTCTACAGCTTTTTTTGAATCCATATTAATCGTGCTATCGACATGCTTCTTGATTTTCCTAATTTATCGCTACCAAACTTAAATGGCAAACTGACAATGTACCTCTCTACCCAATTTCTCCGATGTATATTACTGAAGTGACTCGCATGTTTCAGATTCATTCGTTGAGCTTTTGTTTGCTTAATCAATTTGCCAGAACTTTGCCGTGCTATCTTCTAGATTTGCAATGGAAGGAAAGCTTAATAACCGAGTTGTTGATTGGGTGAAAATGGGAACAGAAACGAAGAGAATCCATCCCAGCTTGTTAACACTTCTTTAAAATAATTCAGAATATAATTTAAAAAAAAACTAAAATGCAATTAATGTGCGGCTTTTACTATGAATACGGCTAGAACTGCAGTGGACGGCTGGACGATCGGCACACCTCTTTTTACTTAACTGGCTCTTCGGATCGGTTCTCACGCTAGAGTCGGGGACAAGCCTGATAACGAGCGAAGGTTCCGCGTACTCGGCCTACATTCGGCCATCCTGATACTATCATCCGGCTCGGATGATGCTTGGAGGTTCTTATGGTCATCTTCAGAGTTCTGTTCCCCATGGCTTTATATTGCTGCGCTAACCATTGTGTTTTTGGGTCCTTCGTTTTCTGTCACTTTTCTTACTGTGTGCCTTCCTCCTCGCCCAGCTGATAGCACCTCGTACGGTCCTAGATAGTTTGGAGCAAGCTTATTGCCTCTTGTGAACTGAGTCCGCTTTATGGCTACAAGATCTCCGGCTTTATATTTTCTTTCCTCCTTTCGATGTTTGTTGTAAGATTTTCGGTTTTCCTCTTGTACTTTCAAAATTTGTTTCCGTACATCCTCTCTTACGTTCTCTCTGTCTTCATCGTGTATACGCATCATTTCCACTTTTAGAAGTTCAATCAGCTCTAAATCTTCTTTCTTACGCATGGTTACGCCAAAAAGGACCTCAAATGGTGTTTTCTTGATTGTGCGTTGAAAACTGCTATTTATCGCCGCTTGTACTCTTGGCACTAGTTTGTACCACTTTTCCGGTGAATCTACTGTGAGTCTCGTCAGTACTTCCAGAATTATTCTGTTTTGGCCAAAATATTGTTGCTGCTGCTTAAGTTTTTTGATTACTTCCTCTGTTGATAATGTCCTTGTGGGATAGAGCCAAGTGTATTTCGAAAATCCGTCTACGACCATCAAGATGTAGGGGAGAAGTGGCATGAAGGAGCCAGGTTTTGAAAGAGCCACTTACATTATTTTGGTAGTTTATGAACGGATTTGGTTGGTAATTTTATTTTTAAGTGGCAACATTGATTCCCCATCACTCACAAACATTTGACAGTCTGCCGATACCAACAGACGCCGGCACATCGAGTCAAAGTTTTTGGTACTAAAAAGTAAGTATTTTGCTTCATTTAACTTGTTTTTTGGTATTTTATTGTAAAGAAATATAGATAAATGGATTTTAGATTGAGTTTGCACATATATTTGGCCTTGCAACTGCGTAAAAACTGAGTCGCAAAAGTTTTGATATTGTTGTTATTTTAAAGGTTATATTTTTTTAAAGAATAAGTTATGAAAGAGCCGGGTGAATGGGCCTTAAAAGAGCTGACTCTTTCATAACCTGCTCTTTCATAACCTAGCCTTTGAATTTTGTAAATAAAATAAAATAATAGTAAATATGCATTTTTTATATATATATATCATTAAATTATTTGCTTCAGATATTGCATTATGGAGAAGCCTGGTCCAAAAAAACGAAAAAGACCAGAAAAATCGGTAATTGAAGAAGCAGTCAGTGAAGTTTTGGAAAAAGATCAATCCATAAACAAAACTGCACTTATTTCAAATATATCGAGGGCATACTTAGCTAAAATAGTTAAAAAAGTAAAGGCTTCTGGTGAATCATCTTATAAACACTGTCCTAATATAGGAAATAAGCGTATTTTCACTACAGACCAGGAGAATATGCTTGCGGATTATTTGAAGACTGCTTCTAAAATGTGCTATGGCCTAACAAGGCAACAAACTAAAAAGCTGGCATTTGATTATGCCATGGCCAATGATATTACTCCAGACAAATGGAAGGAAATTAAAATTGCGAGTGATGATTGGCTCAAAGGGTTTATGAGCAGACACAAAGATTTAACTGTAAGAAAACCTGAAAGCACTTCTCTATCCCGTGCAACAAGTTTTAATAAAACTAATGTAAACACATTTTTTGAGAAACTAAGCACTGTCTTGCGCAAATACAATTTTCCTCCCCATATGATTTTTAACGCAGACGAAACAGGCTGCAGCACCGTCACCAATCCTCCTAAAGTCATCGCTGAAAGAGGTTTGAAACAAATTGGGCAAGTTACCTCAGCTGAACGAGGAGCATTAGTAACAACTCTGTTCTTTATTAATGCTGCTGGTGGTTTCTTACCGCCTATTTTTGTATTTCCTAGAGTAAACTATAAAGATCATATGTTAAATAATGGTCCGCCTGGAGCTCTAGGGTTAGCTCAAGCTTCTGGATGGATGACTGAAGATTGTTTTGTTAAAGCACTTGAACACTTTGTGATGCATGTTAGACCATCAAAAGAGAATCCAGCATTAATATTAATGGATAATCACAGCTCTCATGTGAATCTCAGAGTGGTTGAATTTGCCAGACAAAATTCAATCATTATAGTTACATTCCCACCGCACTGTAGTCATAAACTGCAACCACTCGATGTCACAGTATATGGACCTTTTAAAACTAGATACCGCATTGCTATGAATGAATGGATGTTATCAAACCCTGGTAAAACGGTGACTATTTATCAAATTGGGCAATTTGTAAAAGAAGCATATCTGTCAGGTTTTACTCCTCATAATATAACACAAGGATTTTTGAAAACAGGAATTTATCCCTTAAATTCTAATATATTTAATGAAGAAGAATTTTTATCTTCATACGTCACTGATAGACCTGACCCATCACAGTCAAACGATGGTAATGAGTTGAACATGGACAAGGGAAATATTGAAACTAACTTGAAATCAACACCTCCGCCTTCTACAAACCCACTTGAAGCTCGCGAAGAAAATGTAACAGACCAGACTATCAGACCATCTCCCCATTTAACCTCTACCTCTACGGTTGCGATTCCGAGTACTTCCAGGCAACAAATTATATCACCGGAAATAATAAGACCATTTTCTAAAGCGGGGCCAAGACAAAACACTACACGCAATAATAGAAGAATGTCGTCTGCCATCGTGACTGACACTCCCGAAAAGAAAAAATTAGAAGAGAAAGAGGCTAATGCAAAGAAACCAAAAATTATTATTAAGAAAATGACAAAACAGTCCATAAAAACCCTTAGTAGAAAATCAAGAAAAAATCAAGAAAATTCCGTACTGCTAGATGACTTTGATTCGTCTGATTCTATCGTACTGGATGAAGTAAAAAAAAAGGTTGCTCAAAGCAAAACAAACTCCAAAACAAATAAAAATAGTGATGATTGCGTAGTTTGCAGCAAATCATATGAAAACAGTGATCAAGATTGGTTTCAGTGCAAAATTTGTTCTGATTGGGCTCATGAATCCTGTGGCATTAAGGGAAAATTTAATTTCTTTTGCAAGACATGTTTCTAATTTTAAACAAATTACATTATATATGCCAAAGTTCTTAAAAAGTCTGAATTTTAAACTTAAGCAAATAGATAGTGAAGACTTTTAAGCTCAAAGTGAGAAATATTTTTTTTTGCAGTTCTTAAAGATTTAACGATGTTGTTTTTAATAGAAGATATTATTTGTTATTTTGTTTAATTCTCAAGATTGTTATTAATAAAAAATAATCCGTCTCTAATATGTTAAGATTATAAATATAATAAGTATGACTGAATAATATATTAAGATTTAAGCGTTAGAATTACTTAAAATTTAACAATTGTTAGAATTACTTAAAATGACTGATAGAATTAAAAATTTCTTAAAAATGTCATTAGTTTTTACAAAGGATTTGTTAGTACTGCTTTTTATTTATTTTTTAATAATGGAATTATTATTATTTTGCATAATTTTCACAATTACACTTTATAATACAGACTGGCTCTTTCATAACTTTTAGTAGCTCTTTCAATACTGAAATGTTATGAAAGAGCCAAAAGACACATTTTTCAAAAATGAATATTTCGTTGATTTTTCCATAGCGTTTGAGGCTTTTTTGTATGAAATTACCTATATTAATAAATAAATAATGATTGAAGAAAAAAAAATCATCATTTCTGCTATGAGAAGTATGTTTTTTTGCCCCGTTTAGTAAACTGGCTCTTTCATGCCACTTCTCCCCTACTTGTATTATCTGGATGTTGCATTCATTGGTCCTATGTGGTCCAGATGATATATTTGCAAAGGCTTTTCTCCTTTATCCAGACAATGCAGAAATCCTTCCTGCTTTCCTGCTTTTCTATTAGCTAAAATGCACTTGACACAATTTCTTATGCAATTTTGAACTTTTTCTTTTAATCTCGGTATGTAAAATTCTTTTGTAATTAATAATTCAGTTTTTTGTGTTCCAAAATGTCCATCTTCATGTTTTAATTTTATAATTTCTTTTTCCATATTTCTCGGTACGACTACTAACTGAAACCCATTCTGTTCTTTTAATAAAACGCCCCCTTTTTCAATAAAGTTCCCATAATACGGTTTTTCTTTAATACTTCCTTTACCGATTTTATGAATTCATCCGCTTCTTGAGCCCGTTTTATTCGCGCTATTAATTCCGACTGCACTGTTTGAATAACTGGTGTCCTGTGAGGCTATCCACATGGATCATTTTCTTTGCTGAGCGATGTTCAACTTCAAAATCATATTCTTGCATATACATTATCCATCTTTGCACGGAATGGGGTAAATCTTTTTTACTTAAGGTCTGGCGAAATGCGGCACAATCCGTGATCACTTTGAATTTCGTGCCTAGTACATAAATTCGAAAGTTTTCTATGGCTTTATAGACCGCATATGCCTCCAATACATAGCTATGTCACTTTTGTTCAGCGGGAGAATTTTTTTTGCTGTAATATTGCACCGGACGAAATGTTCCGTCCTCCCATTTTTGCATTAAAATAGCGGCTATTCCGACTGGACATGCATCTGTGTTGATTTCCGTAGGGGCATCTCGTTTATAAATTTTTAATACTGGAATTTTTGGTTAATGCGTCTTTCAGCGCCGCTATTGCTTGTCGCTCTGCATATGAAATTTTGAAATCTTGATTTTTCTTTAGTAAGTCTGTAAGTGGTTTTGCTAAAATGGAGTATGAATTAATAAAACGCCTGAAAAAGCCCGTAAGTCCTAAAAAGGATTGAAGACTTTTAACATTTTTCGGTTCTGGAAAGTATTTAACACCATTTATCTTCTCTTCTGCCAGTTTAATTGTTCCTTTAGAGATGACATGGCCGAGAAATTGGACTTCCCGTTTAAGAAATTTGCATTTTTTTCAGTTGAATTCTATCCCATTTTCAGCAGCAACTTTAAATATTTTCTCTATTTTTGCTAAGTTTTCTTCTTCATCTTTTGCTGATATGATCATATCGTCCATATAAATGTCTACGTATCCTTGGTTGATCAGGTTACGGAACACTATAGAAATAAACCGTAAAAATATCGATGGTGCGTTCTCAAGGCCGAAAGGAACACGGTTAAATTCGAACTGCCCATCTGCTGTGACAAATGATGTATATTTTTTACTGCTTTCATTTACGGGGACATGAAAATAACCGTTCTTTAGAGCTAGGGTTGTGAAGACCTTTGAATCCTTTAAATTGTCCAATATGTCTTCTATCAGCGGCGCCGGAAAATGTTCTTTTATTGTTTTACTATTTAGTTTCCTATAGTCTATACAAATTCGCGGTGTTCCATCCTTTTTTCGTACTACTACGACTTGGCTTGTGAACGGAGATGTGGACGGTCTGATTATGTTTTCTTTTAACCATAATTGTATTTGCTTTCTGATAGCTTCTTTCTCCTTAATCGGAAACCTTCTGAGTTGGCAATAAATATGTGTCTCATCATTAGGGATAATGGACATTTCAACTGGGAATGATTCCGGCTTCTTCGGCTTATAATTGTCTACTTGTGTTCTTATCTGAGACTGGAATTTGTATGGCGCGTCAACTTCTATATTATCTGCTACTTGTATTTGCATAATATTTGGCTCCTCGGTTTTATAGAACTTTGGACCTTTATTATCGAATACTACTTTTGCTCGAGAAATCAAATCAATTCCAATTACTAAGTCGAAACGGATGGCATCGTTAGGTACAACCATCACAGGTGCTTCCAGAGTCACGTCATCAGTTGCAATTTTACCTTGAAATGCTCCCAAAGTGGTTGTCCTCCCTTGCCCTAGTCCTGTTAAGTTGAACCGTTCCGCGTTGATTTTGGTATTTTTTAGTTGCTTAAAAGCTTGGTGCTTCATCAAAGTCATTTCCGCTCCGGAATCAATCAACGCCTGAAACGATATGCTATTAACGGACACTGTTTTTATGTTAAGAATACCAATTGTGTTAATTTTCTTTGATTCCTTTTTTCCAGTCTTTTCAGGACAGTTGCCGGACATGTGACCAGTCCCGTTGCAAATGAAGCACTTTACGTCGTTTCTACAGTCTTTTCTTTTGTGGTCTTTGTTACCACAATTGAAGCATCGAAGTTCCGTTGGTTTTTAGTTGTTTGCGGCTCCAGCATTTCTGTTTTTTCCGCTTGTAAATCCACTCTTTTCGTATATGTTGGTTTTAAATTTTAAGTAGTCTTCGTATTCTCCGATAAATTTCCCGCACCATGAAAGATTACTCTTATGTTCTTCGCGACCTTGTATGCCTTTAATTATGTAGTGAACCATTGATTTCTCATCCACATCTGCCAATTGTCCTATTTCTCTCATTCTGTACATGTATTCACGGAATGATTCGTTTTTATTCATTTTTGTCTTCTGCAACTTACTGTAGATTTCCGCTTTGCAAACTGTTTTTCTAAATTCCTCAGTTAACTTATTTTTTAGTTCTTCAAAAGATGTGCATTTACACGTTTTAATAAAAAGTTTCGCAGGACCTATTAGCTTACGGCGGGCGTATATTATTTTTTCTAAATCATTCCAGTTTGCTATATTTGCAATTTCCTCGAATTCTTCAAACCACGAATCAACCAAGATATTGTCTTCACCCGAAAATTCCGTTACTAAGTGTTCAATATCTTTTACCGAAATCTTATTCGTTACCTTTTTATTAGTTTCATGTTCTTCTGTGTGCGGCATTTTTGAGTCTTCTATTGTATTTTCGGTTTCAGATTCCGATTCACTTTTACTGCTTCCTTCGTCAATTAACTCCAACGCTGCTGCTAGCCTTTTTATAAGCACTGCTTTCACTCCCGTTGTGTCTAAATTTTTTTCTTGCAACGCGGCTTGTAATTCCGGTACTTTTAATTTTTATACGTCTTGAATGTTAATTTTATTTAACTATACAGCTTATCCGTTTCTACATTTCACCTTTCCTTAGTTATTCCACGGTACGGTTGAGCCTCCAAATTATGTGGGAATTGTGCCAAATCAAACACTTCTTTAAAATAATTCAGAATATAATTTAAAAAAAAACTAAAATACAATTAACGTGCGGCTTTTACTATGAATACGGCTGGAACTGCAGTGGACGGCTGGGCGATCGGCACAACTCTGGCTTTTTAGTTAACTGGCTTTTCGGATCGGTTCTCACGCTACAGTCGGGGACGAGCCTGATAACGAGCGAAGGTTCCGCTTACTCGGCCCACATTTATAACCCCAATAATTTTATTGAGGTCTTCCCAGATTCTGTGTCCCAACTCCTAAAATTTTTGCCTTTAGCATAGTTTTTTCTTTTGTAATTTCAAGATCTGTGCCTTCTCTTCAGTTATAATAATTACTTACGAGCCAGGATCGATTAGTGCTTTGAAATAATTTATTCTATCTATGATCGTTGACAACAGTAGTTGTCCAGCTCTCAAATGATTAGTGCGGAGGAAGACAACTTCATCTACCCTTTTGTTCTGACTTTTAGTTATTCTTCAAGATTCTGTTGAGCTAGATTTCTTCGGCTTTGTTGATGCAAAATTTGGTGGACTAGCAGTTGTCTTTGTTGCTGTGTGCGCTTCCGGTCTTCGTATCGTATGTGCTCCATATATTTCGTTTTACTAAAAGTCTCATAGTGGTATATGTTTTGAACCTTATTGAAGACTGAGCAATCTTTGGTAAATTTCAAGAATGCGGAAACCTCCCGGTTTTTGATGAAACTTTGTAGAATCATTTTTTTATGGTTAAAACGAATGAATAAGGAAATTTTTTTCGGAAACCTATACTTCCCGATATATTTAATTTTAAACATTTTTATGTTGCACATTTGTATCAAACAATTTCGGATTTTTTTCCGCGAGTATCTAGAAAATTCGGACGCATTCGTGTCTTGTTCGCTTAAGCACTACACTTTACTTAAAATGCTTTGTTTGTTGTTTGCGAAAAATATCTGAAAATTTAAATATTTGGCGTTAGTTTTTAAGCTAACTAGGAATACGTCCGTACCATAATAACAGCTTTATGAAACTGACATTTAAACTTTTCTAAAGTTGACCTATTGACCTATTGACGCGATCTAAATAAACCATGCTGATCTTGCTATAACGCCGTGCACTTGAAAATATGCTTAGTGTTTGGGATATCTTGTTCCGTGCTGTGCGAACTGCATGGCCCCTTTGTTTTTGTTCACGTGTGAACAAATATTTTATGATATTATCCTTTTGTTTTATTATCAATCAAGACAAATCGTACTGTCAAGACGTGCTTTACCAGATGTAGCAGCATCATCGTCATCTCTGCCATTGAATTTGACGCCGCAGTTTCCTATGAGACTTCAGATCATCAAATAAGAACATTTCGAATCCACCTGTTATTGGGAAATCATCTTCAGCTGCTTCTGCTTCTGAGAAGCCCACTGTAGCTGCTGGGACGAGTTCTGCCTCAGTTGGTGGTACTCAATCCCTTAAAATAATTACTCCTCCTAAGTGCTTATTTGTTTCTCGCCTAGACCCTAAAACCACACCTAATGACGTTATAGATTTTATTAGAGACAATAGGCTTTGTGAAGCTGATAATATCAAAAATATCAGGGCCGTAAAGATTAATCCAAAGCGTGAAGTGGCATTTTCTTCCTCATTCAAACTTCATGTTCCTGATGGTTGTATTAATAGCTTGGGAAATATTAATAATTGGCCAAATGGAATTATTCTTCGGGAGTTTAAACCATTTACTCATAGTGCTTTTTTACATCCACGACAAAACCCAAGGCAAAGTTACATAAGCAACTAATTCGTGATAGAACTGGGAAGCTTGTACTGAACTGTTATTACCAGAATGTTAATGGACTTCGAACTAAAACTAGTGATTTCTTTATTAACTCTTCGTGTTCCGATTGCCACATTATTGCCTTAACAGAAACTTGGCTCCATAAGGACATTCTTGATTCGGAGTTATTTGATAGTTCATATCAGGTGTTCCGTCGCGACCGTTTTAACGACTCTGTAACTCGAAAGGGCGGAGGTGTTTTAATTGCAACAAAGACATTTGTACCAACGAAACTAATATGTTCCCCATCATCTGATGTGGAACTCATATGTACAATGTCTAATCTTGGTAAGAAGCGGAAAGTTTATTTAATTTGTGCCTATGTACCACCTTCTTCGGATTTGCTGACTTACCGGTCATACATGTCTGCGATTGAGTATGTGTTGGACCTTGCTGATGATGGGGATAAAGTGATCGTACTTGGAGATTTCAACCTGCCCAACATAAAATGGCCTTCGTTCGCGAACATTGTAGGGACCCCGACCGTGGGCTCCACTCTTTCATCTCTTGATTTTTGGTTTCTGGATACTGTTGGCTCTTTTGGACTTCAACAGATCAACTTTATTACGAATCAACGATCATGCATTTTGGACTTGATTTTGGTTTCATCTCCCGATTGTTTTTGTTTGCACCGCTACGATCATCCATTTGTTCTACATAGAAGACTCTCATCATCCTGCCCTGACTTTTAATTTTAATTTTTTATCTGATAGTAATCCTTATATTGTTAAATTAGCTAGTAGTCCATCGTTTAACTTTGCTAAGGCAGATTATTCTTACATGCAAGATCTCTTGGCAGCTTCTGATTGGTCTCCTGTAATCAATTGTGTCGACTTGAATGATGCTGTGTTGTCTTTTTACTGTATTGCATTTGATTGTTTTGTTAATTCTGTACCTTTTACAGCTAGGAAAAATGGGTCGAACCGCCTTGGTTCGATCGCGACCTAAAATATCTCAGGAATAAGAAAACTAAAGCTTGGAAAAGATACATTTGTAGTGGATTAGTTTCTGATGACGAACATTTTATTATCTTGCGTCGACGTTTGAATGTTCTTTCCGTGATAGCCCAACGTAGATATCTTGACTCGATTAATGCTAAATTGCGCTGTTGCCCGGGTGAGTTCTGGGGTTACGTCAATTCGAAGCGGGGTTCTCAAAGTGTACCTAGACTTATGATCATCGGATAAAATTGTTCTACTTGCCTCGCCGGTCCTCTGTCGTACTTATTTACTCTGTCTCTTAGGTCATCTTCTTTCCCTCATATTTGGAAATCGTCATTCATCATACCTCTTCACAAGAATGGAAAGCGGGATGTTATATACAATTATAGGCGTGTTGCCAAATTATCAGCCATTCCTAAATTATTTGAATCGATAATATATGATCGCTTCTACTATTGTTGTAAATCGTTGATTGACTGTATCTATACAGATTTTAGTAAAGCTTTCGATAGGATCTCTCATAGGGTCCTTTTGTCGAAGCTTTCGTCGTTGGGGATTCCTCCTGGATTTCTTGGGTGGTTGGAATCGTACCTGTCTGATCGATCGGCGCAGGTGCTCCTTAATTCCGCAATATCCACACCAATCTTGGTGACTTCGGGCGTTCCGCAGGCAAGTCATCTGGGTCCACTGTTGTTTGTGTTGTTCATTAATGACGTACAGAATGTCGTAACTAACTCGGAATTACTTATTTATGCGGACGATGTAAAGATTTATCGTGAGATTTCGTGCTTTGACGACTGCCTTTTGTTGCAGGATGATTTAAACCGTTTTGTGGATTGGTGTTTGTATAATTGTCTTCTTTTAAACATGACCAAATGCTCTGTTATGTCTTTTTCACGTGGGGTATTGTCAATTGATTTTCGCTATACTTTGGGACTGATTTTGGACCGAAGATTAGACTTTAGGCGGCATATTGACTACATCATTAGTAGAAGCAATTCTGTTCTGGGTTTTGTTCGCCGTGGGTCTAGGGAGCTTCGATATCCCTACGTTCTGAAGGCATTGTATGTGGGACTCGTCAGACCAATCCTTGAGTATTCTTGTGTTGTGTGGTCTCCGTTTTATTCTGCGCATATAATGAGGATTGAGTCAGTACAAAAGCGATTTCTTCGTTTCGCGTTGAGGGATTTGCCCTGGCGGAATAGCTTGGACTTACCGTGTTATGAGAGCCCATTAAAACTAATAAATTTACAAACATTGGAACGTCGACGTGAGGTATCTAAGGTTATTTTTGTTCATTTGTTGTTGATCGGGGAAATAGATTGCCCCGAGCTTTTATCGTCAGTGAAAATTAATGTACCAACAATGAATCTGAGAAATTTGCATTTTCTGCATGTTGATGCTCACCGGACCTGTTATGCGACTTTTGGACCCATTAATTCTTTACTAAGATCCTATAATGATCATTTTTACACCTTAGACTGTAACTTAAGTATTAATCAAATTAAAAATATTTTAAAATAAAATAGATAGTAGATAAGTCATTATAATAAATAATATTGTTATATATTTTTAGTTGTGTACAGTCAGGGCAGTTGTCTGTTGGCTTGTATAAATAAATAAATAAATAAATATTGTGGTAAATTGCGCCAAAATTATTTTAGTTTGATTAAAGATGAAAATTATCAAAGTATATCGAAATTCGAATTTCTTAGTAAATCATAATCAGAAAATCTGAACGAAAGTTATATATAACATCAACAGCTACTGTATAAAAGGAGAACGCACAAATTTCATATTTTAAGGTTTCACGATATTCCAAAGAGGCAGGTAGTTTAAAATGTCATTCCTATCATAAATAACAAAGATATTAAATTTCATAATAAAATAAACAAATAGTGAGCCATTAGGAACTATATTTCACTTTAGCGATAAGGGTCTGATAAGGGTTCTTCTGTAGTATTCTTAATTCTTAATTCTGACATTAGTGGGGAATGTTCCTTTCAGTGTATTTGATTAGATTCTTTTGCGCTTTCGAGCATAATTAAGCCATAATTGCAAAATTGTCTTCAAAATTGATAGTTTGAGTGACACCATTTAACGAATGCGGGAAGAAGCGTAATAACAAAACAATTTTTATAGAAATTCTTTCTTTTAGAGAAGAAGTAGTATCACCCCCACCCTCTCATTCAAATCATACCATTTTCATGTACGACTAAAATGTGAGTCGTATGTCAAATATGATCGATAACGAAATGCGAAAAATATCGGGTTTTAATGATTTTTATCTTTCCAGAAGAGGTAAAATATGTTCAGGTAAAATGCAGATCGAAAACCCTATTTCTTAGAAAACCCTGACTAGTATCTTATTGTTTTATTGTTCTGCAAAATTCGTAAAACAAGCAAAATTTCTCAGGAAAAGATCAAAAATATTTGTTTAGCGTACACAATCACTTAATTTTAATTATTACTGGAGGTAAGTCATAAAAACTTTAATGGAATTGATTTTATTATCGTTATTACCCTCTATTAGCCAATGTTCACATCCAAGTATACTGACGCTCTTTACACTTGATGGAAAATTTGTTTTGGAAAGAGTATTGATTATAGTCGAAAACCCAATCGATAGCTACTGGTGTTTTTTTCCATCGGGTGACTCTAATCCCCAGTACAAGTTAGAACAACACGGCAATCAGCTTATATGTGGTTTTAAAACCACATGAAAGCCCCAATGGAATTCTTTACCTTTAGGTTAGGATTGGTTTAGAGTAGTTTTCAACTTTATTCAAGGGCCTTTTCAAAATCCAGCCCAATAACTTGAATATTATTATTTATTTTATTAAAAAGCCTCTAAAACTTTATATATATTTTAGTAAAATTAATTTAATTAATTTTTAAAATATATCTTTTATTCCAACTTTAAAAATTTGACTTCTAACTTTAATCTGTGGCATTTACAACATAGACTGGGTTATTTTTTATTTTTTCAAAATCAATACAATAATGAACCTACTACTATTTATTATCTAAAGGCATACCTAAAACTTTATAGAAAGCAAGTGTTTTTAGACAACTAAACAAAGACTACATACATTTAAAGTTTGCATTCACACCAAACGAATTCAATTAAGTTTCCGATAACCGAAAAATAAAAGCTCGGGGTGAAAATTAATTCAAGACTGCAACCCACAACGGAGACGACCACCACAACACCCTCTTCCCAACGAAAAACTATTAGGGCGAAATTAAATTCTGATTTCAAAAAACTTAAGAAAAATAACTTTTTTACAAGATATATGTTACGGTGAATTTTTGTGGGACTGGGAAATGAATTTTTGAATGCTTGGTTTTTCATGCACGCTTGCATATGATGAGAATTTTCTGTAACATTAACAGGCATTGGCTGCTCTTTTAAGAGTGATGAGCTAATAGGGCCAGGAATAACTGAGGTGTCAGCTCCAGTGTCAATTAAATAATGTTGATTTCATGATGACGAGGGCAGTTTAATAAGACAGTAATTTTTTGAATAAAATATATTTTTGTTCGGCAAATAAGCGTTTTATTTCTCAACATAGTTTCTGTTTAGCTCTATACATATAGTCCAGCGTTTTTCCAATTTGTTTATTCCTTCCAAATAATAGGTTTTCTCGAGGCCCTCAAAATAGGCGTTTGTTTCAGGGATGACCTCTTCATTTAAACCAAATCTCTTACCGCCCAGCCATTTCTTCAGTTTTGGATACAGGAAATAGTCGCAGGGGCAGTTCGTAGCCTTTTACTTTTAATTTATGCTTTTTTGCCATGGTGAATACACATAATGCTTAATCAGCATAGTAAATACACTTTTTTCCATTTTAGTTAAAATTCACAAGGTTGTTTGCTTTCAACGGCTGTCAAACATAAACTAAATGACGCAGCTTGCTCAAAATTTAACGCGAGCAGTGTTGCATTTAAAATTGCTCCACGGAAATTTTAAAAAGTAGAAGACTGCTCTCGTACGTAGACGACTTTTGTAATCGGCAGTACCCGTCCTCATTGATGAAATGCGTTTTATTTTTTTGATGATTCTGAAATAGTATTAAATGATCAGGGGTATAGACTTATTAGCATTATTTTTGAATTTAAAGTGGTAACAACACCAATCAGGGTTATCACGTGATTTAGAATTGCTTCGATTGGAAAATTTTGAGTTGAAACGTACCGGGAATGACCAGGGATCTTCGTTGTGAGCAACGGCTTGATCAAGGTATTTTAAAAATTTGATTTCAAGAAACATTTCTTCTATTCTTTTATTTCATTTATAAATTTCAGTAGTTAAATTGGCTAATATATTATTATTATTATGATGCTGTGAAGAGAATGCAAATACCATTGGTTTAGTATTGATTTCGAAAATTTTGTCAGCACAATTGGCTGATTTTAAAAGTGAACCGGAATTACAAGATTAAATTGTCCGCATGTGTTCGAGGACCCTATGTAATCAAATAGTCTTCAAAATATCCTTATTAAAATTTTTATTTAACAAATTCTTAATATCTCGTAAAAATTGCGATGGAGATCTGAGAGAACCATGTCACTTAAAAGTTTATTTAATTTTGAAGTCTTGCTATCGGAAAGGCGAGGTATTAAGGTCTCCTTCAGCTCGGTGTATAGGTGACGAGGATTTGGGTTATCCAAAATGACACTAAGGATGAGTACTGAGCTCTCATTCAGCGCCGAAAAAATATGATTATACTTCGCGGTTTCCGAGGAAATTTTGGATAGCTCGAATTGTACTTCAAGCTTTTTAAACCAGAAATTAGGCGCGTTTTTCCAAATAGAGGGTGGATTAATTGAAAAGGGTGGTAGAGTTGAATTAACAACTTGTCGCGGAGAAGGAAGTGAATTTCCATTACGATATAAATCGTCACTTTCTGAACTGTTAACGTTGTCGTCCCAATTTAAGTTTGGATTCCCCGGAAGCACTTGCGGAAAATCACCGCTTGAACTGTTAATTTTACGTTTAAAATAAATGAAGAAGTGGTGGAAAAAGTGGCGTGTAAATAAAAATTAACAGTTGTTTAATAAAACTACTAAAGCTCTAAAGTTGCCTAATTAAATATCTAACTAACTACAAGCTTTTTAAAATTAAAATAAAAAAGGTTATTGATGGTACTTTTCGCAGATACTGATTGATGAGAAGTCGATGCAGTCGGGGTGAACAGAGTCTTTCTTGATGTCTTGATTTCTCCTTATGTGGGAAGGACAATTAGCACAAATGGCATATTCGAGGCCTGTTGGGCGTTGAAAACTTGTGGTTGTCAGCCTATCCAAAAGCTGGCAGGGTCACCAATTATAGGAAAGTCTCAATGAAATTCATTATCCTCAGATTAGAATTGGTTCAGAGTTGCTTTCAACTTTATGCCTTATGACTTATGGCCTTTTCAAAATCCAACCCTTTTAATATCAATATTATTATTTATTTAATTAACTTTAAATCTTGAAATCTATTTTAGTATAATTAATTTAATTAAATTTTAAAAAATATTTCTTTTATTCGGATTTTAAAAAGATGACGTCTAACTTTAAACTATTTACAACACAGTCTGGAATATCTTTTATTTTTTTAACAGCAATACAACGATGAACCTACTACTACTATCTAAAGGCATGCCTAAAAATTTATATAAAGTAAGTTCTTTTCGACCTAATGCATTAACAAGAGATTATGTTGCATATTTAAGGAATACGCCGATATACATAATTTACATTTACTAGGTAATAGATGTAGACGAAAGAGAGGTTGTCATACAGATAATCTAATACAAGATGTGACACTTGTGATGTTTTTCCTTATCTTTTTTCGACCTTGGTCCCGTTAGCCTATCGGCCTTGCAAATTATGCTAAAACTAAATAGTAACAAAGCGCTCACGCGTGAGAGAAAAACAAAACTTTAGGGGGAATCGGAAGAAAATTGAAACCACATTTTACCATCCAGAGCAGCGCACACGCTCCAACACTTTATCCCGCCTTTAAAAATGCACAGTGTAAAAATGTGAACATCTCGCATTCTTATATAAGCTATAAATGTACTGCCTCCCTGTTCCCCTTCTCTGATTCTGAATTTCCCCATGTTGCAACATTGCGCCGGGGCGGCGCTAACACCATGCACGCTGAGGCACACAATGCAGCAGAGACTTTGTCCCGCCTTTAAAAATGCGTGATAAAAAATCGCTGCACATTATCGTCTACACTGTAAGTGCTATAGATTAAAATATTTGCCTGCCTATTCTTCTGTTTCGCTTTTATTAGAATTCAGATAAAGCATGGGAAGCAGTAGTTTTTGCTGCTTTATCTAATGGGAAATTTTCTCCAGGTAGTTTTAGAAATTAGGTTAGACTTTTGGGCTTGTATAGACAATGTCACATCTTGTACCAAAGCTTATCAAATACAAGATGTTACACTCGCGACGTTTTCCCTTATCTTTTTCGACCTTGGTCCCATTAGCTCATCGTCCTTGTAGATTTTGCTGAAAGGAGATAGTAATAAAAGGCTTATGTATTAGAAAAAACTAAAAATTTAGTGGGAGGCGGAAATTAAAACCAAGTTTCGGCACCCAAAGCAGCACACACGCTCGAACACTTTGTCCCGCCTTTAAGAATGTGCAGTGAAAAAATGTAAACATCGCGCGTATATATGCTCTGTGTGTGCTTTGGGATTGTATAGAGAGTGTCACATCTTGTACTTGATGACCTTTGATTTTGTACTTAGATGCTCTTTAGGAGACTCCCTAATCAACATGTACACCAAAAGGTACTTATGCGAACTTTCCAGAGCTTAAGAAAAACCGAAAGTGTAACTTCAAATAGCAAGGAATCGCGATCTGGAACATCGGAAAATTTTAACGACGTCGACCTGCAAATAATCACCATAGTCAGCCAAAACTCTAAAACGAGCACGTCACGAGTAGCAGCACTATTAGGAGTATGTTCAACTAAAATTTGGAGGGTTATTCATGGAGAGAGATCCATCTATATCATCATAATCTATGGACAAATGAATCGCAATTCACTAAGAAAGAATATTATAAACTTCCACAACCTTAATATCTGGTCGGTTACTAACCCGCATAAGGCAAGTGTGACATCATTTCAGCATAAATTAATGTTAAGTGTTAATGTTTGGACTGGCAATCATTTACATAATAGGTCGTTTTATTAAATATACCAGAAAAAGTTTTCCCCGGAAAATATTTCTCTCTTTGTAGACATACACCTTTTTGCAAAAGTTATAAGATAGACAATTTAATACAAATATTAATTACATGACATAATTAAAAACCTGAATTTTAAAAAACGAAAAACATTTTTTTCTAATTTCGAAAGTGAACGCACCTGCAGGGATATAGGTGGTAGACATTGTTGACAATTTTGAAAAGTATTATACATTAGGGTAGTAGATTTTCAAGTAGATTTTTTAATGTCGCTGCGAAGAGTAGACCAAAAGATAAAAATAAAATATTAATATGCATACCATGAGAAATTTGAATTTATGAAACACCCTGTAACTCCTAAACGGTTGTAATTGCTTCCCCTGCCATATAATTTTTTGTTTGTCGAAGTTAGGTATTTCATTCGTCTTGTTTTTTCATAAGGTATATTGAATACCTTGTATATTATAAACATTTGGGTGATATGTTTGAAGTCTACGACGTCACTAGCTTTCCAAATTTCTATACATCACGTGATT